>CM057450.1:99797500-100280000 GCA_016271365.2 Neoceratodus forsteri | reverse complement strand
GGCTCTGGGTATTTCAAGTAACTTCCAGTCAGTATACCTAAGTTCTCTTCTGTTTATTTTGGGAGCTACCAGGTCCCATAGACTAGGGGGAGCCCCAGGTTGCTGTAGTTTAAAAGCCAAGCATAAGGAAGGATAAGCTAGTCTGGCTTTGAGGGATGGCCAGTCAATGGCCTGGAGCACCTTACAGTGATGCTCCATCCATTGTGCACCAGCTGTGAATTGGCTGACCTGTGGTACAGTGCCCCATGGAACTGTTTTTTCTGTTGCCCTCAGTGTTTGGAGCATGGTCGCGCCGTAGAAAAGAGTGGGTAGTATTGCCCCATTGCTGATTGCTTTCCTGGTTTTCTTGTTCAATAAGAGGTTTAACCTATAAAGGAGGCCCAGCTTTTGGTTTATCACCTTTGTGAGGTGGTCAATGTGGGACCAAATTTAAATGATCGCAGAGTATAATTTGAGAACTGCCAATTGACCCTTTTGAAATCTTTCTCTGTTGCCATTGTAGTTGCCAATTGGGGGTCAGTTTTGTTTCATTGAGATGAAAAAATATTGAAGAGGCACCAGATGTTATCCAAATAAGCCTCCCTTTAATAAATCCAGTTTGATCTGGGTGTACTACATTAGAAATAGATGCCTGTAGTCTTTCAGCCAAAATTTTGGTATAGATTTTCAAATCTAGCCCAAAAGGGAGACTGGATGATAGGAGACACATTCTAGTGGATCTTTATCAAGTTTGGGGAGTATGCTTATTTGCAACTTTTCAGGATATTGGAGCCTGACCCCCTTCTTCATTTCATAAAGCACCTAATGGAGCAAAGGAGACTGTTCTGCAGAGAAGACCTTTTACCACTCAGCCAGAAATTAGTCAATTCCCTGTGATTTTAACATTTCCAACCCTTTTAGTCTTTGTGTGATCTCTTCCTCCTGAATAGGTCATCAAGCTTCTTAGCCACCTGCTCCAAAAGTGTGGGTAGGTGCAAACCCTCAAAAAAGGTCCCATAGTGTGTGTCCTTTCCTCAGTATACAGGGTTTTGTAATAATCTGTGATTTTTTTCAAGATTCTGGAAGGGATTCTTATCAACCTCCCCTCACCCATCCTCCTACAGTTAAAGAAATGCCCTAATGGCCTGCTGTCTGAGGCACCATGCTAACACCTTGCCAGCCCTATGTCTTTCCTAATAATAACATTTGTCAAGAAAATCTAAGATGACTGTCAATCTGGGCTCTAGTAGCCTTGTCAGTTCCTGTTTTCTCCTCCTCTAAAATTATTTTAACTGTTTCATCCAGTGTGATCTGGTGTTTCATCTCCAGATCAAAAATCTTGTTCTCTAGGTCAAGGTGGGCCATTATTCTTTCCTGGTTTTGGGCTGAGGCAAATTTAATAACTCTCCTAGGAAATGCCTTGAGGCTATCTCACCCCATAGCCTCAGACACCTCTGTAGACACATTTTGGTCTAGGTAACCCATCATCAATTGTTCAAAATGTGCTTTAAAAGCCTCTTTATTCAACAGTCTGACATTCAGCTGCCATGTTGACTGTCATTGCAGTGCTAGTGTATGAAGCTCCAACACCACCAGAGCATGGTCAGATTCTGTGATATTCTTAATCTTGCATGCCTGCACCTTATGCAACCACTCCACTGGCAACTGAAAATGGTCCAGTTATACCTCGGAGCTGCCCTCAGTATCTGCTGCATGATAGCCTATGGGTGCTTGAAGGCCATCTTTAGAATCCCCTCAGGTCCTCCCTTTCACAATAGCCCTAACCCCCTTTTCCACAAAATCCACTGAACACTGGGTGTTCCAAGTGTGCCATGAGCCCCACCAGTAGTGTACATCACACACTCCTAACAAACATGCCCTGATCTCCACAGAAAAGCTTGAATTATAAGCAAACATAGGCTTAACATGTAATTCTAGGGAATACATCCCATTGCCATTTCAGGCTGAAACAAATCATTTTACCTAGTCTTTTAAAGTCTCTTCAGCCTGATAGATGCCTTCTTTCTTAAACCCCCAGGTACCTGTTCACTAGGATTGACGTCCATCCAGCTCGTTCTTGGGGATCTTCCTCTGGTTGCTTCTTTAAACTGAAGTTGTTATTCTCTACATGCCTCTGTTCCTTTGAAGGACTGCTGCAGTTGCTCCACTGATTGAGGACTCACTGATGCCGTCACCTTGAGGATGAACTCCCAGGTTCTTTTTTGGTATCAAAAATCATGGCTGTCTCCTCCCATGTAGAGTTGCAACATGGCCAATGGCTCTAGCATACATTTCAAACCTTTTCCCCTCACCAAATCTCTGAGTCATTCAGAAGTTGTGTATTTCTTTTTTCTTTGATTTATTTCAATTAAGCTGTTTATCTCTCCTGGTGTCAGTGACCATTTTCCCCTACCCACACCCGACTGGCATCTGTCACCCCTGGGACTTATCTCCAAATTCCCCCACAGACTCTCCCCCGTGGTGGGGCATGGAAGGGGAGGTGCATCCTCCCACTTCCCACAGCACAATCCAGATGGTGGCATCCTGAGTGACAGAATGGGCCAGGTGATGGGTCTAGCATCATATTCCAACCTAATGGGCTTTGCCTTGGTCTAGTTCCTCCTGCTTGGTGGCATGCCATTATGCAGTGTGTGCATGGAGGCACACATGCACCATGCCTTTGTCTCTGGACCTCCTCTTGCTGAATCACACCAGCTGCCCTACTCTCATGCCTACATACTGTGGCAGTCTATGGCACATCTAGACCCCCTCCCCTAGAGAGGAGACCAGTCCTCGGGATGCTCAATATGCTTCCACCTGGCTGACCCCTGGCCAGGTGACTTTGCTCCTGAACCCGGGCCACTGCTGTGGCAGGAGGTAAGGCATACAGTGCCTCAACCCTCCACACCATGAGGTTGGTCCCAGCTGTGCATTTCTTAATTATTCATTGTTGGGAACTCAGGTAGCATAGAGAATTTACTTCCCTGCTAGGACAGGTCTTTTGCTGCTCATGCTTTGTTTAAAAATGCTCTCTCTGACCTGATACCTCAGTAACCACAAAATCACCAGCCATGGGCTGGTATTAGCTTGATTTGGCAGGAGCCTCAAAGATATGCAGTTGGCCCAGTCAGTTTCTACTAGGGAATCAGTAATGATTCAATAATCGTGGGAGTACTCTCTGCAAAATGTCTATGAGGTCAACACCCTCTGCCTTCTCTGGGAGGGCAAAGATACTCACATTATTGCAGCAATTTCAGAGCTCTTCATCATCAATGTTGTCCACAGAGCTTTTATCTCTTTCTCCACTGACTTCAACGTCAGTGCCATATCCACCTAACTAATCATCCTGTTTTCCAACCCACTCCTCTGCTTCACTATCTCAATTGTCCAGGCCCTCCACTGCCATTTTAACCAAAGGAAAAGCATCTGCCAAACATGCCATCTCCCCGGATATAGTACCTGTGAACTTCTTGAGTTCCAGACATTTCTGACAGATCGAGGTGCTATTTGTTTACATGTGGCCCTCCACCATCTTATGGTCACTTGATATCTTCCAGGCAAAGTTGGCAATTTATATTTTTTCTTTGCCTGAATAATTCTGATGATCCTGGATCCATTACCATCTCACTCCCTATGATCAACCACAGTGTTTATTCAGTGGGCATGTGGATGAAAGAGGATAGATGATATGCAATTCTAATTAGTCCTACCAGTGCTCAGTAGACCAGGCTGTGTTTAGTACAGGCATATCCTCTAATAATGCATGTTTAAAGTTAATATTAATTATTTATTTATATGTACATGTATACTTTAAAAATTAATGCTCCGTTCTTCTCCATTTTGTCTCTGATAATACAATCATTATATTCAATCCAACCCTGTGTTTGATGAAGCCACACAATAGAATGGCCAGAATTACTGATTTCGCCAAGGTGAAAATTCACTGCATGGGCAACAAAGTATTGAACAGAAATTTAAAGATTACCACCATAATGTGTGAAATGCCTTTCTGAATTTTGTGATCTTGAGAATCAAAACAGTGGAGCATAATAACGAGATACTAGAACAGTGCAATAAAATCACATTTTTTTCTGAAAAACATTTCCATGAATTTGACACTGTTGGTCTGCCAAAACACAGCAGTATACATTTGGGAATTGTCACAGATGTTATTTTAGGAATAGCTAAACCTAGTCATGTCTCATTATTACACAGTTCAGAAGTTGTACTGTAGTAGTAGTAGTAAAACTCTTTTTTGACAGGGTAAAACTGTTATGACTATCATGTCTTTATTTACAAAGTTTTCATGTGATATAGTTAGGATTATGAGTACATTTAATTTCTTTACAGGGATTTACAAGTACAAACATTTATGGACAAATAAATACTGAAGTCAGTTCACATCAAACAACACAATACATTAAAATAATAGACATATTGAGAACAGTTATTCACTAAGTTTGCTGATGACAGCATTCACAAATCTCAGTAAATTTTGAATGTATTTTTTTTAATTCGGTCCGTGTTTGACTCCTGCTAATTTCTGGGAAAAGGGAGTTCCAAGTTTTAGGGATAAGATTATGTAGGCTCATCTTGCCATTGCGTGATCAATCTCTGGTACTATAAGGCCTCTGTTTCTAACCTTGCTCATATTGTACTTATAAGAGGGCAAGTTTTTGCAATCCAAAGGTATCCAATGATTATACCAGATATAATTTTAAATACCATGAATACTGCAGATTTGTCCCATCTTTACTGAAGAGAACTCTAATTAAATATTTCAAGCATGGCATGGTGGTGAGTATCATAAAAGCATCTAAGCATGAAATGTGCCAGCTTTTTATAAGTACCATCCAATCTGTCTAGGAGTTGTTTGCATGTGTACTGGTAAACTATGCTACCATGATACTCTAAAATAGATAGGAGACATTGTGTGGCTAAGGTCACCCTGGCCTTCTTTGGGATGGCATATACATTAAGACACAATTACTTTTTTTTAAGATTATTAATGTGAATGTCAAAACTTAATATGCTATCTATTGATACTTATTTATAATCCTTGGTGTTTTTAATAGTAGAATCATCCAGTAATTGTATGTTTAAGTTCCAGATCCTAGAGACTTTTTTACCTTTTTGTGAAAGACCATTGGTTGTCTTTCTTATGCTTAAGACCATCTTAGCAGAAACAAACCATTTTTATAGCAAGTTTAAATCCAGTTGGAGGTTTTGTTCCATCTCATTCAAATCTTGTGCTCTTGCTATCAGCACAGCATAGTCTGCATACAGTTTTATTTTAGAGTGCTGTATGCATCCAGAGAGGTCATTAACATAAATCAGAAATAACATGGGACCTAATAATTTATTTATTGATTGATTTCTTTCTTTGTTTGTTGGTTTATTTATTGAATTTTGTTGACCAGTTAGGTCCACTCAGACAGATGTCCCTTTTTTATGGGCAACCCAGAATTAATTACAATGATGAACAGAGAATAGACATACAACAGCAGTTAGTGGTAACACTTAGTTATTTACATGTAACACATAGGTACATAAAGTAGCAGCCACATACACTGCCAGCTATTTCATGACATTTTTGTGATATTTCCAGAAATATCTCCTGCTTTCTGCATTTCCACAGTAGGGGCAGCAGAGAGAAACTCTTCAGAAATTTTGCAAAATATCTGGAAATAGCTGGCAATGTCTGTGGCTACTACTGTAGGATCAGTAATACATTGTTTTGGAACTAAACATCTGTTGCAGATAATATATAAATATAGCTCTAGAGAGGCTAGGTAAGTTATGTCAATAGTCAAGCTAGGTGGGCAGTTACAAGGGTAGATTCAAGTGCTGTGTAGGGGCAAAATAATTCTTAGTGCTGGGGGGGACAGACCTACTCAACAAAGACACTTGCATATATTACACTCTAGTAAGTAGGCCTTATGCTCTTTCTTGAATCCCCTAAGGGCTGAGGAAATTTGGAGAGCAGGTGAAAGATTATTCCATAGAAATGGGGCTAGAGAGGCAAAGGATCTTTCCCCTACATTAGACCTCACATGTGGGACTTCTAGTAATGTGTGACTGGAGGACCAGCACGACTTTCTTTGCAGCTTGATTGACACAATATCCTTCAGGATGAATGGTGCTAGGTTGAGTTTACAAATTGCATAGATAACACAATTTCTTATTTAAGTTATAGTATTGTGTGGAAGCAATACTTTATGTTTATTATCATTACAGTTGAGTGGTTAACTTAGTGTTTGGTGTGCAGAGATACATATTTTCCACTTTGATCAGAACTTCAGAAGAGGTTCAAGATGTTCTTTTATTATGTAGTTTTGGATTTTTAATTATATGCATTCTAGTTGAAAATAATAATTTTATATTTCCATTTCATTACATTTTTATTTTATACTGGAAAGGCATGTGGGCAAAAATGTCCATTTTCACAAGTGCCCAGTTTTAGGGTTTTTATAGTGGTGGATATATACACTTTATACAGACACATGGATCAAAAAATACAAAGACAAAAATGTATACAGAAATTTCAGTAGCATACAAAACGGCTTATGTACAGCAGCTCCAGTATTAACAGCAAGTCTAAACAAAATGTACAAATACATAGGAGAATGCAGAAAATATTCTGAAAGAGCTTTGAAGGGAAATAGAGGCATGGAAGCAGTGAGGTAGACAAGAGAGAGGTTAAGAGAAAAGAGAGGGAACATTCTAACTGAAAATCGAGCAAGTGACCTAAGAATTTCTCTGGTCAGTGGTAGGAAAATTAAGATATGCTACTGCTGGCAGTTGCAAGGTGGTTTATTGAGTAGGTGAACCTTTAGTTTGATCTTAAAGGTGCCAAGGGAGGGGCTGCTAACATGGTTAGGGGGAAGTGTTAAAAAACTTGGTACCTCTGATAGCAAGATCATGTGACGCTCACATAAAATGCATGCATGGCTTCTAGGTTATAGATTCACAATTTTTGAAGCACACTAGTAGTGGGATAGTCATGCTAGCAACTTGGGTCGAAGAAAAGTTTCAGTACTTGCTTTTTGCAGATTTTATATCTTCTAGAAAAGATAAAAGTTGACATAGTGGTATAGGTGACTAAGAGGCCTAAAACCGTCAGATAAGATTTGGCTGACCATTGTTATCCAGTTGCGACTAAAATTATGTAGAGGACTGGAGTTCAGTTATTGTTTACCTTTGGACCTAAATTAAATAGAATATTTTTAATGTTTTTTGGGGATTTATGGATTGAATTTCTGTTTCATAACTGTTAGGGATATTGGGGTCACTAAGTATATCTTTCTTCTATGTTTTCACACTTTTTAGTATCAGTTTTTAGTCCTGAATCTGTTTGCTTTTATCAAGATCAGAGTGAGAAGGGCCAGTAGGCCATTGGCATCTAGTTTGTAGTGAAAGTCTGTATATGGGCCTGAAGTTCAGCCATAGACTACTTCACATATTAAAAGTAAGTTGAATATTTTTATTGTTTGGGAGGTGATAAAGGATTTAAGTTTTACAATCTGTAAACACTAGGGACAATATGAATCTCTAATTGTGTGTTTTAATTTTATTTTTTAGTGTTGGTTTTATTCCTGATTCTGCTGGACTGCATATTTGTTTTAACCAAGAGTGGACTGAAACAAGTGATAAGCATCCTGTTTTTGCTACTTCTGAATGTTGGCAGATATCCACATAAAGCAGAGTGGTTTCTCCTCCAAACTCAATTAGAAAACATAAAAGTCAGGGGTCTAGTGTATGAGCTCTTGAAGTGGAAAAGGCCTTGGAGCACTTTTGTGGCTAAGATATAGAGGATTTTTTTTGCAGCTGATCCATATCCATGTAAGAAGAAGGAGTTGTTCTACTGATATTTACTAAAGCCATCTATTTGATAGCTTTGCAAAGACTGTGCACTTTATTCTTATTGACACTCAGCTTGCACATTGTACAGCCATGCTTACACAAGGCTTTAAGATTTTTTACAGTTCTGTGGTTATACGCTATCATTTTATAGTGTTAATGCATTGTGCTGAAAATGAGAGATAATTTAACTATGGTGTTAAGGAACCAGAATAAAGTTACAGTAAAAGATAAAATGAAAACATATGAGAAAATCTATTAAAGGCAACAAAACAATTCCTATGAATAATACAAACATAATAGAATTTACTAGCTGCTCCAATAGAGAGAAAGAAGGAATACCAATAACCTCTTCACCCAAAATGGATGACGAACTTGTGGAACAAACCAACAGACATTCTTTACTTAAGAAAATCAGAGCATTACAATCTCCCACCCTGAAAGTGCTGAGCCAGTCTGCACCTCCAAAAATTAACCTTAGTTTGAGTGTCATATCACAACAGGAAGATAATGCTACCTTTTTCATTAAGGGGAGTGAGAACCATAAATATCATAAAAAATATAAGGAATTTTTAACACCATATTTAGTAGTAGTAGATAAAATTTATTTATACATTAATGCCTCCTTTAGGGCTCTATATGCCCTTTTCTCAAGGTGCACCTGTTTAAAGTATAAAATTACAGTAGCATAAAATACATAGACATAAAATACAAAAATACATTAACAAACATGCTCAAATCAAAACAATTTACATTCTACATTCAGGGGAAATTAGACAAATAAAAAGATCAAGTACACATTATTACAATATCAGGCATTCTATCCAACAAATCACCTCATTTACTCCTAATACAGTTAAGACTATCAATTACATGTACGACAGTATTCAGATTCTAATACAATTTAAACTATCTATTACATGTACAACAATACTCAGATTCCCTATAAACAGCAATTTAAAAAACATCTGATTTCATATATGGGTCTTTAAGGTACAAAGGAAGTTGATTTCAGCAAACAGCTGCTTTATACTGAAAGGTCATAAAGGTAAATTTATTTTTATACTTAGAAATTACTAATTCTCTAGCCATATTTTCTCAAATAACAACCATGTTTAGGTTTCTTTAACTTTGCTACCAACCCAAATCAAATTATTTCTTAGAATCCCATGAACTTGTATGGCCCATGCTCATTTTCTTCTAGTCTCTAGTGGGTTCCAGCCAAGGGAGAGAAACATCACACAGTGATGGGTGTTAAAATCACACGTCAATACAAATCTAGCAAGCCTATTTTGTACCAAATCTAATGTTACCATGTGCTGTTTATTTGCATGACAATAAATATGGCTTCCATAGTCCAAGATGGGCAATATTAATTGATTTACCATAGTTTGATGTACCTTTCTGGTTGTACAATGCAATACCCATTTTGCTGCTTCTAATCTCATAGTAACCTGTTTTCCTAATTCATTTATATGATGATCAAATTTTAAATACTGATCTATGTAAATTCCTAGATATTTGTATACCTCAGTTTGTCCTAAGATGTTCCCTTCCCTGGTTCTAACAGTTAACTTGGAATTTAAATGTTCTTTATCTTGTTTAGGAAAGAACAACATTGTTTGAGTTTGTTTACTGTTTATTACTAACCCTAAATCAGAAAAACATTTCTGCATAATCAAAACATCTTCTTGTAACTTTCCCTCTACTTCCTTATGATGTTTCCCATCTGCAGTTAATATGGTATCATCTGTGTATAGATGAGCAGAGGTATTTTTCAAACATGCAGGTAAATTATTGATATATATATATTCATATAATGAATCAGAGGGGGCATAGTATTGATCCTTGTGGCACCCCTCGAGTAATGGATAATGGCTTAGAACTAATTCCATTTATGCTAATAATCTGTGACCTTTTTTTCCAAATAAGAATGGAACTGCTGACATGGCTCCTTTCCCACCCCCATCTTTCCTAACAAGTTCAACAAGATGTTATGATTAACAAGATCAAAAGCTTTTGACAGACCCATGTACACTGCACCCATGGACCTTGCTTCTCACAAGGGGGTAGCAACCAGACCTAATAGGTTCCTGAGCATAGTGGCTGTGGACCTGCCCCTCCTAAAACCAGACTGAAGTGGGGACAACTTCCTATATTTTCCTAAATAGTACATTAGTTGCCTATGGACTATTCTTTCTAATATTTTGGAAACAGTAGATAATAGGGCAATAGGACTATAGTTTGTAGGGACAGTAGGGTCACCTCCTTTAGCAATAGGGACAATCTTAGCTAATTTCCAATTTGTAGGAAAAATCCCCTCACTCAAGCTCCAATTAAACAAACCAGTCAGAATAGGTGCTATTTCAAATGTTGATTCTTTTAGGAAATAGTTTTCTATTCCATCAATACCATCAGCTTATTGTATTTGCAATTTATCTATCATAGTTTTTACCTCTTTCACAGGAGTCATGCAAAATCTAAAATCTGAACTATCTTTACCACTAATTTCTTAAAAAAATGGTTTCTGTTCATTATTTATTCCTATCATCTCAATATCAGGGAGATTTATAAAGTATTGGTTCAACAGATCTGCAGCAGAATCCTTCTGCTGCAGAATTCCATTTTCCTTTAGTTGAACCACTGGATTATTTCTGATGGGGGCCCTTAATCTATTTATCAATGACCAATAGTTCATTGGATTTTTTGTATCCTGTATTTTTTGTTTGTAATAGAAAGCTTTGGTGTTTCTAATAAAAGTAATAACGTTATTCCTTAGAGTTTTAAATTTTGCCCAGGTATCTGGACACAATGATTTATTTGCCTTCTTCCATAATTGCTTTTTTAATCTAATCAATTTACCTATTTTGTGTCCAAACAAAGGAGAGCAAGAAGATTTATTTTTAACTGCTTCTTTTGGTGTGAATCTATCACACGCCTCAAGAAACATCCCAGTGAATTCACTCACTGCTATGTCAAGATCAGGCATAAGAAATTCTCGATGCCAAAGCAATTTTGACAAATATCCACAAAACAAATACTTATTAAATTTCCTGTAACATCTCCTAAAGAAGGGATGTTCACTTTTGGGCTCAGTTAATGTTACACCAGTGTTTATGGTACATTGGATCACACTATGATCTCCTAAGTTAGGGGCTTCCACACTAAAACCATCTAATGTCAATTCTGAGGAGACAAAAATAAAATCCAAAAATGTTTCCTCAAATTGTTGGTTTATCCTTTCTAGTGGGGGGATTTATTAATTGAACAAGTTGCAAGGATTGCACAGCATTTTCCAACTTCTGTCCTTGTGGGCACCCCCAGGCAGCATTAAAGTTGCCCAGAAGGATAATTTTATTTGTTAAGCTAACATAATCTGTCAAGACATGAAAAAAACTTTCAAAGCAACTAGAATTTAGCTATGGAGGAGAATAAACTGCTCCTACTACGAGGTCCAGAACTTCCATTGTAGTCAGGTCTACAAAGCTAGACCCACCCTCTAGAGGTCAGGAGTCATCATGTTTGTGGTCCAAACATTATCTAGAAACACACTCAGAAAGTGATTTAAGTAATGAGGGCTGCATTCATTTTATTGAGCTTAAAAAAAAATTGAGGAAGAGCTTAATGATGTAAAAATAGCCTTTATCCAGAATAACTTCTTCTTGAAGGAAATTCTGACAACTTCAAAAGAAGGGAATAAGAAAGATCAGGTAATACAAAGAGTTAATGGGAAGGCTGACATAAGGCAGCTAGTAAAGGAAAAGGATACTCATAAAAATATTCAGGCGGATCATACACTAGTGAAATAGAAACAGGTAGTAAATAAGGTTAGTAAGCCCAAAAAATAAATAATCAAAAGGAAATTAGACTGACCACAATAGTAATTCAGGAGAAGGAAAGTGAGGAAATAAAAAATGTATAGGAGGGATTAAAAAAGAAGATAGGAGGAAATAAATAAAACAAAAATGGCTACAGATGAGATGCAGAAAAGTCAATCAAAAGGTATTCAAACTGAACAAGGGCAGGTGTGTAATAATAATGAGGGAAAATTTCCAAGGCAGGAAAAAGGGATGCAGAACAACATAAATAGTGCTGGAAAAAGAGATAAAGGGAAAAGAACTGTGACTGTGATTGAAATTGAGGATGATAATACAAAACAACTCGATACTATCTTCATAAAGGGAATACTGATGGCCCACAGAGAGACCCCCTTTTTGCTAAAAATTATGGTATATAATATACAAAAACCTATCCTAAAGGAGAATTTAAGATGGAATAATATCTCCTCTGTATATAGATATAAGGTTAAGCTGGCAAACGGAAAGATCTGTCTGGTAGTAAATTCCAGTAAGATTAAAGAAAAAAGTCTAGAGAGTTGCCTACTGTTGATGGATAATGGTATTTGCTTAAATGACACACTTTCAGAAAGCCATGTAAATCCGGACATAGTATATGATAATAAGCAGAAGGAGCATAGGAAAGGTGGCAATAAAATACAGAAAGCTAGACAGGTCTGTATTATGGATTATATTCAAAGGGGAGAGGTGGAGGAATATTGACTTAAAGGTACCCATGAGAAAGAGGTGCATTTGAGAGGAAGAAATATATTAGGAGAGAGAATAAATAGCAACTGTGTATTGAACCAGAACATGAAATTGATAAATTAGAAGGGTATTCTTCAGACTGACAAATCAAATAAAAGAAAATATGTAAAATCAAAATTCCCTCCCATTTCCAACTGTAAGTTAACAAATTCCAATAGGGATCTTCCATTTACAATTATTTTTTGGAACATTGCAGATC
This sequence comes from Neoceratodus forsteri, assembly GCA_016271365.2. Lineage (NCBI taxonomy): Eukaryota > Metazoa > Chordata > Ceratodontiformes > Ceratodontidae > Neoceratodus > Neoceratodus forsteri. The sequence continues at coordinate 100,267,358 of CM057450.1, read as the reverse complement.
CAGAAGCAAATGATTTGATACTTTTTATTGGACCAACATAGATGTTACAATAAAAGAACAAAGTGCTCTAGCTTTCGAACGAACCAGGTCCTTCTTCAGAAGCTTCTGAAGAAGGACCTGGTTGGTCTGAAAGCTAGAGCACTTTGTTCTTTTCTTGTAAAATCTATGTTGGTCCAATAAAAGGTATCAAATCATTTGCTTCAGGATCTGTTCTTACAAGGACCAATACAGCAACTGCAATACTTCTGGAATATTACAGGAATTATTAATAAGATTGATAATAAAAAAATATGAAATAATATTACTACAAGAAACTTGGATGGGAGATGGTCAAGAGGTATCTATGAATGGATACAATAAATTTGAATTAAAGGGTGAGAAACTTAAAAATAATTCCGGTCAGAATAAGGGAGGGATTATTACTTTTGTGTCCACCAATGTGATGTTGCATAAAGATCCCCTTATTATTGTTAAGAACCATTGTCTCATAACTATCCTTTTTCTGAAAACTAGTATGAATTTATGTATATTGAATATGTACTTGGAACCCAAAATGTCAGTATGGAAGGAATTGCAAGAATGATAAGATATTGAGACAGAAATGTCATATATAAACAATAAGTATAATGATTTAATAATATTAGGTATGGGGGATCTGGATGCTTGAACCAGTAATTTATATTTGGGTGAAAATCAGCAGATTGGTGAGGAAATTGATCAGGCGCTTGGGATAGGAGATAGAATATCAATCGACAGTATGGCAAATGGTAGGAGTAGAATAATCTTAAATTGGTTAAGCAATAACACCCTGCATATAATTAACGGAGGTGCCAAGGGAGATCTAAAAGGAACTTTTACTTATTTGTCTGTGGTATCAGGAAGAGGTTCAGTCCTGGACTATGCATTTATTGATACTTTTCATTGGGACTTAATTGAATCCTTTGAGGTAGGAAAAAAATTGCAGTAGTGATCGCTTAACCATCTTTTTACAAATCAAGCTGTCTAGCAATAGAGCTAGACTATATCTAGAGGAGAAAAACTATATCTACAATGACAAAAAAGTGGGATTTATCTACTGTATGCCTGAGAGAATAATGAAATTGCAAAACAGTGAGGAAGTAGGTTATTTGTTACAAGATTGAAAAAAAGAGATCTGACGTTTTGGACAACGTTGGCCTAATTTTAGATATAGTTGTTTCTAATACATCAAACCAGAAGTTAAATTTGGGTGAAGTTTATGGTATAGACAAAGCCCATTGGTTCGATAAACAGTATAGAAAAATAAAATCAGACATCAATAGAGTGGGAAGATTAGTGGTGAAGTACCCAGATATCTTACTATTCAAAGGATTAATGGAATTTAAAAAAGGATATACGGTCGTGCTTAGATAAAAAAAATATTTCATTTCCATTTATGGAGTAAATTACAGGATACTATAACTAGAAAAGATAACAAACAATTTTGGACTCTAATTGCACGTGGAGAGAATAAGATAGCAAGTAATATTGAATCAACAATTCCCCCAAGTATAAAGGTAAAGTTTTATAGTAAACTTTATGGAGGCTCGTTAAAGTGTCCAGAAAAGGAATTAGATCTAATTGTTTAAGAAGATAATAGCTCCGTATATCAAATGGAAAATTGGGATAAGCTAATGATAGAAGAAATAAAGAGACATATAACAAAACAAAAGATCAATAAGGCCGCTGGGGTAGATGGTTTGCCAGCTGAAATGTTTAAGGTTAATAGATTGGTGGGTCAAACTACTGTTTATTGTCTTTTCATATGTGATTGAAAATAATAAGACCCCTCCACTGCGGTTGGTAACAGAAATAGTACCCATATTCAAAAAAGAAGATAAATACATACCTGAAAATTATAGATCCTTTTCTTTAATTTGTATTCCTGCAAAAATATTTTCAAGAATATTGCTTGAGAGACTACTTAGATGGGTAGGAGACAGAGGGGTACTATCAGAAAATCAATTTGGTTTCAGAAACAAAAGGGGCACAATAGATAACATATTTATATTGGACTATGTAGCTCATAAACATATTAACTTAAGGAAAGGTGGACTAAATGGATGTTTTCTTGATCTCCAAATGGCATTTGATAATGTGAACAGGGAAACCTTGTGGAAAATATCGGCCTGTGTGGGTGGATTTAAACCTTTTAGAGATGATTATTATGTTACATACAGTACTAATACTTCTTTGAGTATTAGATACTGTAGAGATGGCAAGGTCACTGATAAGATATTGGTAAAGAAAGGAGTGAAACACGGTTGCCTATTGGCCCCTGTACTCTTTAATATTTATATCAATCAGATTGTAAGAGAGTTAAATAAACATGACACTGATGCCCCATGTATTCAGTGCTATAAGGTGTGTATTTTAGCATATGTGGATGACACTGTACATATTTCTAAATCAGCTTCTGATCTGCAAAGGGCTACTGACATTGTTCCAAAGGCACTAGCAGAGCTTTCACTTGAAATATGGAGACTCGTTAATGTGTCCAGAAAAGGAATAAGATCCAGCTGTTTTAGAGCATACCTACCTCTCCTCCTTATTTATCATTTATCACTCCTCCCCCTCCCTCTCATTCCCTTAGACCCACCAACTCATGCACTTTGCTAATCCCTTGGCACTCCACCCTTATTGGTCAATCTGGCTTCTCATACCATTTCCTCAAAATTTGGGACTCAATCCCTCCTCAAATCTGTTACTATTCCTCCACCTACTCCATCAGCTTAACCCTTCAAAATTACCTTTCACCTAGCTGATCTTGCCATAACCCTCCCTAAATCATGTCCCTTGCATAGGTCTAATCTCACCTCTTAACCATATCCACTCCTAGCTTACTCTTCCTTCCCTATATCTTTTGTAGTCTCCCATGCCCCCCTTGCATGGTTCTCATCATCCTGAAGGGGTCCTCTTGGGCTCAGCTCTCCTTTTCCCTCCTCCTTTTTCTTACCCTGCTTCTTCCTCCTTTCTCCCCATAGTACTAGTTACCAATATTCCAAATTCCTCCGTCACCTTGGCTCTCAGTTATTCCCCCCATTCTTTCCCAGCCATACCTGCCCCCTCACAGGGTTCTCAGCATCCTGGAGGGGCCCCAGGACTCGACACCCCCCTCCTCCAAGCATCCTACAAAAGGGCCTATTCTCCCAGCATATCATTTGGGGCCCTTGGACATGGCTCCCCTTTCCCACCTCCTGCCCCTCTGTCTATCTCCATCCCACATTGCACTTGTCTACCTACCATCCCAAACTTTCAGTTCCCCTTGGAAATCCCCTCCTCCTCTAGCAGTCCCATTGCAAGGTTCTCAACATCCTGGAGGGGCCTGTGGGTTTGGCTTACACTCCCCCTGCCCCCCCCCATCCTCCCCCTCCCTCCATGGCACTTATTACCTACCTGTCCCAGTCTCCCCCTTTCCCCAGGCACTTTATTAATCACTGAAAGTGAATGCACTTACTATTTCCTTATCTTCTCTCTCTATCTAAATCTAATTGTACCTAGACTACTAGTTATTTAACATCTATATAGTTACAAGCATTACTCTCTTGTTCCCCTCCTACTTACACTAATTTCCAATTGTTAATTACCTTCTGTTTAATTCACTGTATGTAACTGTTTGTCTCATGTACCTTGAATGTATTACTGCTCATCCACTCTGTAACCCTCCCCCGCAGGTCACACTGGGAGATGAGCAAGTTATTGTTCAGTGTGCCTTTCTGGTAAAACATTTCAATAAATAAATAAAAATAAATTGTGAGAAATCTAACACACCGAAAATTGGGAAAGTCTGCACAAAAAAGATGTTCATGGAAGCTTAATAATGTACAGTTACAGGAAGTAAAAGAATATAATTTTTTAAGGGGCCTAAATAAAGATAAACTATGTTGGCAAAACCATATTGAGTCTAACAAAAAAGGGAGGCAGATTGTTCTGGGATTAAACAGGTTTGGTAAAACTTTTGCTGATAACTCATTTAAGGCAATGAAAGAGGCCTATATTGAAAAAGCATTACTGCCATACACAGCTAAAATTTGGGGAATTGAGAAGTATGTTTCCAATTTAGAACCAATTCAAAATCTCTTCATTAGAAATACTTTAGGATTACCGGATCCCGGATGAGCCCAAAAGTCATGCAGGTTAAACAATATTTGTTTGATACTCACTAAGCTAGCCCTGTGGTGTGGTGGTTAGGAAGGCTTGCTCTGGTGGGGAGAGTGCAGGGTTCAGGGCTGGGGTGAAACACAATATTTGTGCGGACCATCTGGCCTAATGGTTAGAGCACTGCACTACGATATAAATTATCTTTCAGTCGGGGGTTTGAATCCTGTCTCCGCCATTTACCTTTTTTCCAAAGAGGTAGCAAAGAAAGTGAAAGCCAAAAAGATTGCATTCAGGCAATACAAAAAGACACAGGCAGAAGGGGATAGGGAGAAGTACCAGGAGAAGCAAAGGGAGGCAGGGAGGTCAGTAAGGGAAGCCAAAGCTCAGACAGAAGAACACATTGCAAAATCAGTGGGTAGAGGGGACAAAACCTTTTACAGGTACATACGTGAAAAAAGAAAGACAAAGAAGGGATAGTGAGACTGAAGGGGGAGGATGGGAGCCGCATGGAGGATGACAACAGTAAAGCTGACATATTGAAAAGGTATTTCTGCTCAGTCTTTACTGAGGAAGAGGGGGGTAATGGGTCTGAAGGGAGTACAAGGGGTGAGAATGGTGCAGAAATGGACACAAGTCCCTTTACCGAAAGGGTCCTGAAGGAACTGGAAGTAATAAGAGTTGATAAAGCAATGAGGCCAGACAGGGTGCACCCAGGGTCCTTAAAGAACTAAGAGAGTGGTGGCTGAACCTCTGGCTATCCTGTTTAGCCGATCACTGGAAACAGGGAGGTACCCAAAGACTGGAGGACAGCAGATGTAGTCCCCTTATACAAAAGTGGGAACAAAGAGGAAGCAGGGAACTACAGACCAGTCAGCCTCACCTCAGTAGTGGGGAAGATCATGGAAGCACTACTGAAGGAGAGATTGGTGGAACATCTGGTTGTCAATGGACTACAGGACCCAAGGCAGCATGGTTTCACCAGGGGGAGGTCATGTCAGACCAACCTCGTTGAATTTTTTGACTGGGTGACTAGGGAGGTGGATCAGGGGAGGCAGTGGACATGGCCTATCTGGACTTCAGCAAGGCCTTTGACACTGTGCCACATAGAAGACTATTACACAAACTGGGGAATATGGGTGTGGGCAGGACAGTAGTGTGGTGGGTAGGTAACTGGATGGGTGGCAGGACACAGAGGGTGGTGGTAAATGGCTGTCACTCCACAGAGGAAAGAGTGACCAGTGGGGTACCACAGGGATCAGTGCTGGGACCGGTCCTATTCAACATTTTCATCAGTGACATTGGCAGGGATCTAGAAGGCAGAATTTCACTGTTCGCTGATGACACAAAGCTCTGTAACAGAGTAGAAACACCAGAGGGTGTAGACAGAATGAGAAGTGACCTGCAGAAACTTGAAGAATGGTCAAGGGTTTAGCAGTTGAAATTCAATGCAAAGAAGTGCAAGATAATGCATATGGGGCACAAAAACCTGGCACAATATATCAGTTAGGGGTGAGGATATAGCATGCACCAAGCAGGAAAGGGATCTTGGGGTTGTCATCTCTGATGATCTCAAGGTAGAGAAACAGTGTGACAAGGCAGCAGGTAAAGCAAATAGGATGCTGGGATGTATGGCAGGCGATCACCAGCAGGAAAAGGGAGGTCATAATTCCGCTATACAAGACACTAGTGAGGCCCCACCTGGAGTACAGTGTACGGTTCTGGAGACCATACCTACGTAAGGACATAGACAGGGTAGAGAAGGTTCAGAAGAGGGCAACAAAGATGGTGCATGGATTGCATCACAAGTCCTATGAAGACAGGTTGAAGGAACTGAACATGTACTCCTGGAGGAGAGGAGGGAGAGGGATATGATAGAGACATACAAGTATCTTACAGGGAGGAACAGGGTGCAGGAAAACACTATTTTTAAGTGAAAAAGATGTTCCAGGACTAGAGGGCATGGGATGAAGTTGGAGGGAGGACGATTCAGAGGAAACATGAGAACCGAATTTCTTCACAGAACGGGTGGTGGACAAGTGGAACACCCTGCCAGAGGAAGTGGTGGGGGCTGAAACAATCACGGGATTTAAGAATGCATGGGATAGACATAAAGGAATTCTAGAAGTCAGGGGTAAGGGGCAACAGACTTCTAGGAAAACAAACTGAACTTACAAGCTCAAATGGGCAGACTGGATAGGCCATAGGCCCTTATCTGCTGACACTGTCTATGTATCTATGTATCTATGTATGTATGTATCTATGTACCTGTGGCAAAGTCCAGTGCTCATTTAAGATTAGAAACTAGTATAGTGTCTTTATCTTTGGCAGCAAAAATTAGAGCCTTGAATTACTGGCTAAAGTTGGCACAAAGCCCTATTATTATCTTAACATATGCCTGCTGAAAGAAGCAATAAGGTTCCATAGAGAAGGAATAAAGTTTCCATCTTGGCTCAGCAGGTTGGATAATGTGGTAAAAAAAAGAGTGGAATGCCTTCAATATTTGATAATCTGAATCAGGCTAAGTTAAATTCTTATGTTGAAAAGATAAAAATATGGTGGAGAGATATAGAATTACAAAATGACTTAGCAAAGATCGCCTCTTCTTCCCTGTTTTTGAAATGCCACACCTTGGACCAGATATTCAAAACTTTGCCCTGGGGCTAAAGTAGAACTGCCCAGGATGTTAAAGTGGCCCAGAACCAATAGCCCACTATTTTCAAAAGGGATAGCCCCGGTACTAAACTTGCTGACAATAGTGTGCTAAAGAAGCTGGGCAAACTGGGCTAGGAGTGCAGTGCAAAAACAGCCCAGGAAATAAGACAGTTTTGAATATAGCAACCAGGGAGTGCAAACCACAACAGCAGCCCAGTGCACAGCGATGTGAAGGAAGGTATAGGTGAACTATGTGGCCAATGTATGTGCTAGCAAAGGAGTAGATTCATTAAAGCTGCAAGCACCAGTGCATGTGTAATTCTGCAGAAATGTACCATGTTTCTGAAATGTTTGCATGGCGCAGACACATTTGTGCAGGTTTTACGCAGAGCTAAGATGTTTACCCGGCACAATCATGTTTGCTCGGGGCAAAAATTTGCTATATTCAAAAGTAACATGCAAATGAGCCTACTTAGGTAATCCATGGGAAAACATCCAGATTAGCATCAGTTATTGATGCCCTACACACCATAGGCATTGCCGTTAACATACCAGGGTACAAACCTACAGGAGAGACAGGGAGAGGAGAAGAGGGGGAAGAGTAGCTCTCTATGTAAGGGAAGGGATAAAAGCAACTGAACAAAAGAGTAAACAGGGAGGAGAGGAGGCACTGTGGATCACCTTATAGGCTGGAAATAGCACCACAATCTGCATAAGTGTTGTATACAGGCCCCCATGTCAGGGGGAAGGAATGGACAAGGATATGATAGAAGGTATTCTTAGGATGGCAGAGAAAGGGGAGATACTGTTGATGGGAGACCTGAATATGCCAGATGTTAACTTGAGCACATTTGCTGCAGCCACATCCAAGAGCAGGGCCATTCTCGATGCCCTACAGGTGGTATGCCTCAGACAGCTAGTTTTGGAACCCACTCATGAGGGAGCAATCTTAGACCTTGTACTCTCAAATGGGGACAGTGACAGGATCTCAGATCTAGAAGTGGGTAGCCATCTGGGAACAAGTGACCACCAAACAGTGTGGTTCATGATAAACTCAGCTACAGAGTCAAGCCATACAAAAGTAAGGGTACTGGACTTCAGGAGGGCTGACTTTGTCAAGATGGGAGAATGCCTTAGAAAAGCACTAGCAGACAGGCTAGAAGGAGGGGTGGAGAAACAATGGGAAAACATCAAAACTGCCATCACAGATGCAACAAGCCTTTGTGTGAAGCAAATAAACAAATCAAAATGAAAGAAAAAGCCACTATGGTTCTCAAAAGAGGTGGCAGGGTAGGTCAGGGAGAAAAAGGTAGCATTCAGGAACTATAAGGAAACACAGAAGGAGCAGGACAGAGAGCTGTACCAGTTAAGGTAGAAGTAAGCAGGGAGGGAAGTCAGAATAGCAAAGGCCCAAACTGAGGAAAAGATAGCCAACTCAGTTAAGAAGGGGGATAAAACCTTTTATAGGTACATCAGGGGGTGTAGAAAGACAAAGGGAGGGATAGTGAGACTGAATAGAATGGATGGTCAGTGGGCAGAGAGGGACAGTGAAAAAGCAGTGATACTGAATTAATATTTCTGCTCAGTATTCATAAAAGAGGAGGAGGGGGAGGTGTCTAATCCAATTAATTGTTTAATTAGTATTTCGGAAAGACCTTTAAGTGTGAGCTCTTTTACAAAGGTTGCACATCAGGGTGGACAATAAGACAATACACATATTCAGTAGTTATGGAGGCCTGATCATTAGGCATTAAAGAGTGATTACATGACAATTAGACAAATAGGAAAAAAAAACTGAGCAGTTGTAATTGAATACTAAGCTATTTCTAATTGGTTGCCCTAGGTAGCACACCCCTGGAAACCTCCAAATCCATTGATAGACTATGGCAGAGTAACTGCATAGGGTTTAATGCTGTCCCAGATGGTGAGAGGCTTGGTGACAGTGAAACAAGGGGGATTGGGTTTGAAACCAACCGCAGAGAGCGAAAGGTGTGGGGATAGTGAAATGGGGGGGGGGTTAAATTAACAGAAGCACTCTGGATAGGAAGGTCGATCCCAGTCCATTCATGGAAGAAAGAGTTCTGAAAGAACTCTTAAAATGGAAGGTGGACAAAGCAATGGGGCCTGATGGAATTGACCCCAGAATTCTAAAATAATTTAGTGGAGAACTACTGAAACCACGGACTACCCTTTTTAACAAATCATGGGAGGATGGTGTGGTACCAGAGGACTGGAGGAAGGTGGATGTGATTCCCCTTCACAAAAGTGGGACCAAGACAGAGGCAGGAAACCACAGACCTGTCAGTTTGACCTCTGTGGTAGGGAAAGTGATGGAATCACTTCTGAAGGAAAGAATTGTTGAGTACCTAGAAGCCAGTGGGGCACAGGACCCAAGGCAGCATGGGTTCACAGCGGGAAGGTCATGTCAGATGAATCTAATTGATTTCTTTGACTGGGTGACCAAAGTAGTAGACCAGGGAGGGGCTGTGGACATGGCCTACCTAGAATTTAGCAAGGCATTTGACACAGTCCCACACAAGATTAATAGTCAAATTAACCAGCCTGGGAGTGTGTCCCAGGGAGGTACCCTGGGTAAAACATTGGCTGGACAACAGGACACAGAAGTTAATTGTAAATGGAGTCCACTCTGAGGAAAGGGGGGTCACTAGTGGGGTACTGCAAAGTTCAATACTGGGTCCAGTTCTTTTTAATGTCTTTATAAGTGACATTGCAGAGGGACTGGAAGGAAAAGTATGCCTCTTTGCAGATGACACAAAGATTAGCAACAGGGTTGATACGCAAGGAGGTGTGGAAAGGATGAGAAGGGACTTGGCAAGGTTGGAGAAATGGTCAGAAGTATGGCAGCTTGGATTCAATGCAAAGAAGTGCAAGATAATGCACCTGGGAAACAAAAATCCAGGGGAAGATTACACAATGGGGGGAGATAGTAACAACAATAAAAATGGAAAGGGACCTGGGGGTAATCATATCAGATGACCTTAAGGTTAGCAAGCAATGTGAGAAGGCAGTAGGGAGGGCTGGGGGGATACGGGGATGTATTGGGAGAAGCATCACCAGCAGAAAACCAGAAGTTGTTATCCCTCTGTACAGACAGTTGGTGAGACCCCATCTGGAGTACTGCGTCCAGTTCTGGAGACCCCATCTCCACAAGGACATAGACAGGATAGAGGCAGTCCAGAGGAGGGCAACTAAAATGGTGCAGGGTCAGGAAGAGAAGCCATATGAGGAGAGACTAAATGAGCTTAATATGTATACCCTTGAGGAAAAGAGGGAGAAGGGAACATGATAGAAACTTGTAAGTACCTCTGCGGAATCAACAAAGTCCAAGAGGGTAGCACCTTTCAGAAAAAGAGATGTGCAAGAACAAGGGGACACAATTTGACGATGGGGGTAGGTCAGAGTCAATGTGAGGAAGTATTTTTTTCACAGAGAGGGTGGTGGAAGCATGGAACAGCCTTCCTGAGGAGTTTGTGGGTTCTAAAGAATGCATGGGACAGACATAAGGCAATTTTTGTAGGGGGGTAGAAAGAAATCGGCTGTTGGTTAACTAGGATCTGCAGTTTATCCTGTAGGTAGGGAAATGGGCAGACTAGGTGGGCCAAGCGGTCCTTATCTGCCGTCAAAGTCTATGTTTCTATGTTTTAATCTCATTATGGTCTTATCTGCATGCAGTTTGCCCAGCGCTATTGCAGGGTCCCACAGCTCCACCTATAGGGCAGTCTAAAAGTGCATGGTGGAAGCTGCAGGCTACATTTGTACAGAACTGCATAGAATACTGTGCCCCAGGAGACTACACAGCTCAGGCACAAGTGGTGGTGCTGCATGCAATAGTAAAACTGTAGTTCCTGCTACAGTGCACAGCAGACACTACAGTAACTAGGGGGCCAGTAGTGTGAGGGACACAGCAATGCCTATGGTGTGTAAGGCATCAATAACTGCTGCACTTTACATAGTGACAGGCCCATCTTGCAGGTGTGTACTGATGGTGGACATTACTGTTATGCTGTTGTGTGACCCACAGATGCTGCACCACTGGCATGGAATACTCACAGTGACATATACATGGCTGGCTGTGTGTGCTGTGGTGTCTGTACAGATGTGTGGTATGTCATTGGGGGGGCATACACCATCAGACAGACACACTGGTGTTGAGGTATTCCCTACACTGGACCATTTGCACTGCATGGATTATCCCAGCCTTGTTGCAGAATCCAGTATGTGGTGCAGCCTGGCCACCTGTACACCCTTCCCTCAACACCCTTCATGCCCCCAGTGCTGCATGTGTGTGCTGGATTCTGTTGGTGTCCACCCAAGGGTGATCTGCAGGTATGTGCTGTATGGACACACTGCCATGGTGTCCACTGAGTGCCGGATCATTAATTAATGCTGGGCATGGTTGGGACAGGTGGCAGATTATCACAACATAGGAGGTGCCATCCATGTGTGGCATGTTTATACCCTGTCTGGTGCCTGTATATGTTTATTTATACAGTAGGGGTGAGTGATAAATGAGTGCGATAAATCCTGTCATTTTCACCAGATGAGAGTGATAAATCCTGTTATTTTCACGGACTGTGATAAATGTAAGAAATGACATTTATCACACCCACACAAACCCATGCAAACCCACACAAATGGTAACTTTTGAAACAATAGGAGCCCCTATTGTATAAATCGGATACATGGTGTGCACTCATGTGATATGGAAAATGTTTTCACTCCTACACAGCAACCTCTAGATACTCACAAGTGATGAATATCCAGAGGTCACTCTAAAGGAGTGAAAATATTTTACATATCAAACTCGTGCCCATCATGTATCCCCTATTTATCACCTTGTTATCTGGGTAAGTACACTGGGCCAAGGCACAGTTCCAGACACCTCCCAGAGCCACAACATGTGTGGCTAGGAGGATACAGAGTACACTAAACACAGACCATTAACACAACACACAATTCACACTGTGCAACATATTGTCACATTGCAAACCATTACTGCTGCAGGTGCGGTTTCAGTGAAATTCTATCACTGACTGGCTGGTTGGCTTCTAGGCAATATAACTGCATTGTATTCCACAGTTTGGGTGCCTGTGCATATGGAGTGGCCTAGGGAGGCAGTCTGCCCACAATGCCTCTTCATTGGCTGCAGACAGCCTTGTTCCCTGTTGCTGCTGTGTCCATGCCCCCAACCTTGGTTTGCCAGAGTTAAGAATACTTTTTCCTGGGCAGTAATTTGCACAGCACAAAATGTCACACTAAGTCACACAACAACACTTTGCACAGTGCTAATGCACTGAATATAGCATTGTGCCTGTATTCATGTACATGCCTCCTCTATTTGCCCCTTGCATACATTATACTTTTGCCTGCCGCTAATGAAGTTTGCCCGCACTGTTTGACTTTTTGAATATAGCGGACCTGCGAAAACCCAGTGTAAACCAAGTGCAAATGGTTTGCCCCCAGCACAAAGTTTTGAATATCTGGCTCATTGAATTTGAAAAATGGCAGTCAAGATTATTTACTGTGGTGTCAGAACTCTCTACATAGAAAGACACTTGCTGGAATGAGATTTGATATTCTTTTCCATTATAAATCATAAATGGTGCTGTAGGAAAAAATTAAAGAACCAAGGAAAAGTAAGTGTGATGAAAATTGTTTTGTAACTACCAGACACTTATTGTTGGATTGTCCGATGTTATCTGAGTTTAGAGTAAAATGGAGTAACCCCTTGCTTATAAAAATGTCTGAGCTGAGAAAAGAAGAAATAGTGCACAAATTTCTTGAGGGTAATAATACTGAGTATTCATATGCTGCTATACATTTTTAACTTGATGCATGTAATGTTATGAAATTCTAATTTGTATAAAGAGAAAAGTGATGAATATGTATTAATCTTGTGTATCAGATGTCTGTTCGCTATATTGTTTTTAAGTGTCTCTCATAAGATTATACACTTCTACTTAATAAACTTGACTTTGAATTTGCTAGGTTGAGTAGGGAATAATCTAGTCTGCCCTTCAGTGTGGGACAATTAAGTAGTTTTAGTACCTTACAATGATGCTCCCTGTTGGGGGACTCAGCTGCAAAGTGAACTACCCTATGATAGAGTTTATGCATTTCTGTTACCCTGGCAGCCCTGTGTCCTGGGGCACCATATAGCGATATGGGAAGTAGAATGGAGCTCACAATTGCTTCCTTGGATTGTTTGGTTATGTAGTTTTTGAGGTGATACAGTAGCCCAATCTTTTGGTGCACAGACTTGCTTAGATGCTCAACATGTGGTCTAAGTGATAGGTCTTGGTCCAGGTAGCTTCCCAAATATTTTTTGGACAACACCTCAATGGGAGAGCCATGACTTGTATTAATGTTTAGAAGGTTCTGCTGGGATGCCCCAAGTTGCCTGGGTGCAAATAGGATAGCTACAGTCTTTTTTCAATTTAGGATTAAATTGTTGTTTGTAAACCAGGCTTCCTGTATTTTAATGCCATTAGCAAGCTGGGCATTAACACTGTTAGTGCCACTGGAATTTTGAAAGAGGATGTCATCATATGGACAGAGCAGGAGGTTTGACCCATCACAGACTTCTGGTATGTCATTTATGAAGAGGGGAGAATAAAAGTGGGCCATGGATTGAGACTTGTGGGACATCATCAGTAATTGTATGCTGACCCAGTAGCACCCCTCTCTATCTTACTAGCTGGGACCTGTTAGCCAGGTAATCAGTTATCCAGCAGAGGGATAGCCTGACCAGACCTAGTTGCTTCAGTTTGTTCAGGAGGTGACTGTGATTTACTAGGTCAAAGGCTTTGGTGAGGTCAGTGAAGACTGCACCAATTTTATGCCCCTGATCTATGGCCCTAGATATATCTGTGGTAAACCTAACCAGAGCTGTGTCTGTTCATGGTGTTTTCTGAATTCATGTTGCTTATCTGTGAGCAAACCACAATGTTCCACATATTCCTTTTTTCTAAATATAGACTAATCTGTCTTGTACTTTGGCTAGTTCACAGTGGAGAGCTATAGGCCAGCAGTTTTCTACTGGTTTATTGAGGCCACCCTTATGAATAGGTACCACCAAGGCTATCTTCCATTTAGCTTGTATTCACTCTTTTAGTAGAGATCAGTTGTAAAGTGTTACTAATGGGGCTGCTTTAACAGGGGCAGCTAGTTTTAGGAGTTTGGGGTCCAATTTATCATTTCCCACTGACACTTTAGTTTTGAGCTTTCTTAGAAGTTTTAGCCCTTTGTGGGTATTAATTTGAATAGAAATGCTGGACCTGCGTTAGTGGTGGGTAATTGCAGTAGGGAAACATAGAAACATAGAATGTGATGGCAGATAAGGACCACTTGGCCCACCTAGTCTGCCCATTTTCCTACCTAACAGATAAGCTGCAGATCCTAATTAACCAACAGATTACTTCCTCCTACCCCCCTCTAGGACTGCCTTATGTCTGTCTCATGCACTCTTGAATTCCCCCACTGTTCTTGACTCCACAACCTCCTCAGGGAGGCTGTTCCATGCATCCACAACCCTCTCTGTGAAAAAATACTTCCTCACATTACCTCTGAGCCGTCCCCATCTATCTTCAAATTGTGTCCCCTTGTTCTTGCACATCTCTTTTTCTGAAAGATGCCACCCTCTTGGACGTTGTTGATTCCCTTGAGGTACTTGAAAGTTTCTATCATGTCCCCTCTCTCCCTCCTTTCCTCAAGGGTATACAGATCCATCAGATCCATCAGTCCCCTACCCCAAATAGATACTCCACCTCTGACAGATGATTATTTATGACAATAAATTGCCTCCCAGTCATCAAATATGATACAAGCTATTATTTGTTTCTGCTACCACTCTCATCCAGGTTAATTTATATTGTAAAACTGCATGATCCACCAAGTCAAATGCCTTTGAGACACCAACTTACTGACAAAATTATACTATTCTAATGTGTCCACCGAGAAAATTTGGATTTTGGCACCTTCATGTTCAAGTGTGTCAATATAAACCAAAAAATGCATTGCATCTTGCTGTTAATTGGTTGAAAACATACTAAATACAGTAGCTTGATTTGCCATTGCCATGCAGAGATTTCTACAGCTGTGAACTTGATTACTTTGTGTGGTCACCCACCAAAATCACCAATTTTCTGAATGTATCTACCACAGTTTTGTTCTGTAACTGACTTATAGATTTCACAAAAGGTTCCAAATATGGGAACATAGATACATAGACATTGATAGCAGATAAAGGTCTCCAGGCCCATTCAGTCTGCCCACCCTACCTAACTTCTCTGCTCTGGCTCTAGTAGACATCCCACTCAGTTTCTGCTCTCCTTTTCTGACTAAGCCCATGTATTTGTCCCATTATCCCTTGAAAATTTGTCCCTGATCTCATTGTCTGGTAGCTTGTTCCACTTGTCCACCACTGCTTCCATGAAGTTTTTATGGACATCTTTCTTGAATCATTCTCCTGCTAGTTTAAATGTATTTCCTCTCATCTCTGTATTTGAATGCAAGGAAAATAAGTAATTAAAGTCAACCCTATTTATCCCATGCAGGCACTTGTGTGTTTCTGACACTGTAGTGCAGCATGACAGGGATGCTGCACTTTTGAGAATCCATTTTTTTTGAAGAGATATTGAACTGAAGTGCAATCTACCTGTATGGTGGTTGTTGAGGTGGACATTAATACTCCCATGGTACTTCACAAAAAATAGGGGAATTTCCATAGGGTCCTAGCCAAATTTCCCCCATTCACTAAAAATACCATCAAATGCTTAATGTGGTTCAATTTCATTTGGTTTCCATCTGTACACCCCCCCCCCGGACGAGGCTGAAAACTGGCAGAACTGCATAGTCCTTCTTTCACTGTCAACAAAAACTAAATAATAAATAACGTCACTCCTTTCCCTTCAATTCTCAAGGGTGTGCATGTTCAAGTCCTGCAGCCTCTCATCATAGATTGTGTCCCAAGACTCTGGACCTTCTTGTATGCCCATGCTGTACTGTGTCCACCTTATCACAGTCTTTCCTCAGGTATGGACTCTAGTTCCTTGCACTGTATTTCAGAAAGGGGTATTGCCAATGACCTGTACAGTGGAAAGATTACCTCCCAGCTTCAGCTGTTGATTGCCCTCCTCAACATCCTGTTAACATTTCCCACAGATCTGTTACAGTATTCTGTGGATTTTAGGTGTTCTGTTATTATGATTCCCTGATCCTTTTCCTCCATTATGCATGTCAGTATCTCTCCTCCCATTTTGTGCTGCACTATTGGTTTCCTTTGCTCCAAGGTGTATTACTTTGTATTTTTTAGCATTGGAGCATAGCTTCCCAAACTTTGACAGTTCTCTATCTTGCCCTTATCGTAAGTTCCCTTATCCATTTCTCCATGTCTACCTCTGCACACATCTTCATGCCATCTGTGAAAAAGCAGACCTTACCCCCTAGATCTTCCCCATGTCACATTGTGTGCTTCTAACAAAGTGGTTGTCAAGGTACAAGAGCTCCCCCACTAGGCCCAATTTTTATAACAACATCTTAAAGGTACTGATCACATTTAGGGGAGCTGTGTACATATTTTTAAAGTCCAACAGACAAATTGCTAATAAGTGCAAACAGGTGCAAGCAAGCGCAATATGTTAAAGGAGTGTGCCTAAATGGCCTAGTATGGCTTATTCTGATGCAAAATAATTGTCTGGATCCCTCAGTGACAACATAGCAATTTCTTGCATGAGATCGGAAAGAGAAAACTAATAAACCGTTAATAGTGCATTAGATTAATTTTCTTTTGAATAGTGTGCTAGATGTTACTATTGCTAGATACAGTTATGACCTAAATAAATAAAATAAATAAAGAGTAAATGCACTTTTAGATGTCTTTGTTAATTTACAAAAAATGGTGCTCAATCCTATCATCTAAGCCAGGTTTAACTAGTGCAATCAGCTTAAAAATCCAAAAAGATCTCTTCCTGGCCAAACCCACATCAATGTCCCCATTAAGAGGTCCAACTATGTCTTATTCAATTCCCTAAAAATGTAATTTGTGTTGGTCAGGATCACTAGCTATAAAAATGTGTAAGGCCCAAACACTTTCTAAATTTCTCTTATCAATGACCCTCATTTGGTCACCCACTCTTTCTTCTAGCTTCCTTTCAGTTCCCCAATGCAGTTCCTACTACAACAGCAAGACACCAAATAACAAGATATGTTATGTCCCAGTGTGTGCAGTTTAGGTGTAGCTAATACTGCCAGATTTGAAACTCATAAAATATTTGAATGGGTAATCAACCTACAATAGTTGCATTACTCACAGTGATGTCAACTCCTTAGTGCTAGTGTTAACCATGACTGTGGTTGCTAAAATATTGGACATTATTGGTAAGATAGTTCCCTAAATTAGGAGGCCTCTTATAGACCATTCTTGGCAGCTGGTGTACATGTTATTTGAGTCTTCTTTCTGTTTGGAGAATTCTCCAACTTTTTCTCACAATATTCCCATCTTCCCCAGATGGTGTGTTCAAGATTGCAACAAAATTCAGTTTTTAATCAACATTATCCTCATGTTGGAGAGGGCCGGGGCGGGACCAAGATGGCATCTCAAAGCTAAACTGCAGTGGGAGGGAGCTCTGAGAATCACAAAGCTTATCCTTTTGGACACTAGCAGTGCAGCACGGATCACCCTCTAGTCTATGGATTTCCTTCTGACAATTGGTAAACCAAATTTATTGTATGGTAAAAACAACTTTGTTTCCTTTCATGGCCTGGCTTTATTTGAAAGCTATTACAGAGGTCTCTTGACCACATGTAGGTAAGCACTAGTATAAATTGCTAAATAGTGCACTCACCTGGTTGCAAGGAGGGGAGAAGTATGGCATTCTAATGCAAGTTCTATATATTCTGTAACTACATCTATGGGGGTTGAAAGAATACTGAAATAATGCTATACCCTTCTAAAACTTTCTTTGGTAACTTGAATTACTGCAAAATACTTTTTATGTGTTTCCCTTCCTCCTGGTAACTTTTTCAGGTAATCGTACTCACCAGGTTATATAGAGGTGAGAGTTGTGGTGTTTCCCTGCAGATGTGGAAGGCTGCGTCCTGGTGCTTGGGTAACATGACTACAACAGTGTTACTATGTGAAACCACGGGAAGAAGCCTGAAGAGTTTAGAAGTTTACGGTTGGTAATATCCACTACTAAGCTGATACTATTGAAACTACTTGAGTTACCCAGGTATTCCACGAAAATACAGAGGCAAGCATTAGTATTTACTGCTAAATAAAATACTCTCCTGGTTATATGGTGGTGAAAGAAATGGGTTTCTTTGGCAGGCATGTCAGGCCTAATACAGTCCTCAGGGTGACACAGCGAGGAACTCTAATATAAATGAGGTCCAGAAAACCTAAAAATATGAGACAAATAAAAACATACTTTGTCCAGGGATCAGCTAAGAAAATAAGTGGGGGAAAAAAGTGGACACATGGAAAATTCACAGTGTTCTGGGCTCACCTGCAAAAATGAATGATTCAGCAACAAGAGTTTTTGCCATGCTAGCAAAATAACAAGGGAAGGGGAGAGGCAGAATGGCTGAAAATAATAAAAATCAGACTTCTGTAAAAAAGTGGGGGAGATGGCTGACAATAGATATCCCAAGGAAATCATGCTGAAACAGTCCTACAAGGGAACAAAAATGAGGGATTGGGGAGTAATCCCCCACTTAAAGAAATGAATGGGGTAAATGACTCTTCTCAGGAAGACAATAAATCATCCATAGCTGAGGCAAATTCCTCAGATGGGGAATCTTTGGGGAATGGCACTAAAAAGACAATAAGTAGAACTCAGGTTCAGGATCTGACTTCCAGTTTGGATAATTCAGAGTCATCCTGTGAAGAAATGGAGGTGAGAACTTGGGAGGAATTATTTTTACAAAGTGAAGAGCAGTTTCAAAAACCACTGCAGGAAAATAATGAGAAGAGACGAGAGGAGGGGAGCACTGAGTTAAAGGAGACTGAAGAAGGAGAGATGAGAATCAGTTTGCCAGAAGTGCTTGCTAGAGGGGAAGAGGTGAAAGAGATAGATGCAGTAAACAAGAGCTCACAAAAGGCTCAAGAGGAGGAAAATAATGTTAAGAAAGGTTCACAGCAAGATAATATGTCTTCACAAACCTCTAATAAATCTGCACAGTTGATCCCCGCATTTGAAAATATAATAAATGAACAAACTGCACTACTTGAAAATAATGATACAGACCCCCCCCATCTATGAGTCAAGGAGTTGATATACAAGCTAGAATCAGTAACAACAATAAGGAGAACAATGACTTGGGTGCAAGGCCAAAAGAGATAAATAGGGAAGACCTAAAAACAGCAGAAATGAAGGGAAACTCTGAAGATTTTGCTAAAGATGTATTAGAAGAAATAAGAAAAAGATTCTTCAAACTTGAATCCAAAATGTCATGTGTGCAGGAGGAAATGAAAAATTTTAAAGGAGAAATACAGATACTAAATAACAGAGTTTTTGAAAATAAAAAATGTACATCTACAATGGAAGATTTAATACCAAATATTAGAAGGGACATTAAAATTCAGAAAGAAGAGTTGGGGAAAATTCAAGAAAAACTGGTACTATAGATCTAGAATGGCACTCTAGAATGGAGAATTTGAAAATTCTGGGCTTACCTGAAGGTTCTGAAAAAGAGGACACTCTGGGGTTTTGCGAAAGGTGGCTCTCTGAGCGTGTAGGGAGGAAGTTCCCTGAGGATAAAATTGAACTAGAAAAAACATATAGAACTCCAGCTAGGAAAATTCCAAATGTAAGATACCCTGTAATTTTATTTGTGAAATTTCACAAATATCAAGAGCATAAACTAATCCTACAAGAAACTAAGAAGAAAAAAAACTGCAATGTACCATAGTGCTCAAACATCCATTTTTCTGGATATTTGCCCAGATTTGCTAAAGAAAAGGAATGCATACAGAGAGATAAAACAAATTCTTTTGGAAAAATAAATTTCATTCTCCCACCCAACCCCAGCAATGATAACAATTTACTATAAAGGGAAAACTATAAATGCAGGCAGCTCACAAGAGGTGAAGCAATTTCTTCACCAGATACTGAATACAGAACAAGAAGAACAACCCTCAGATAAAGAAAGAAACAAAGACAAAAGACCCAAGGGGTGAAGACTATAAAATGGCATAACCTTGTATAAATGTGAAAAGAAGTAAAGTTATGTGAGGAGGGTAAAAAAAAGGGTGGTATTGTGTCCCGCTGTATATCTGGCATTACTTTTCAAACACTGTATTATAATTGTACTGACACACACAACTATTTTCACAAGGGGAGAGAAAAGAAGAAAGAACAGGAATATATTATGGATAAATAACTCTCCAACAGTATAAGACTCTCTTTTATGCAGTGAGAGAAGTTTTAGACTCCACTTGATGGGAAATCAAATGTTTTGGTCTACAAGAGTGTAACCCCATATAGGGAAAGGGTGGGTATAGTTTCAGATATTAATGGGAGGTGGATTAAGAAATATAATATTAGTGGCAGGTTAGGTAACAGGCTTTATGCACTTCAAAAGTGGATAATATTGCAGAAAATGGGACTAATTAGATTCCTCCTGAAGAACCAGGCACGTAAAAATAATATGTGAATAAAATGTCTGAATAATAAACTTCATGGAAGGATTTAAGGTTCTTTCTTGGAAAATCAATGGGGCTAAAAATCCAATCAAAAGAAAAAGAATAATTTCACATATTTAAAAAATTAAGATAGACTGTTTAATTCTATAAGAAACTCATGACAGAAAATGAATTGAAAAAATGTTGTCATTTATGGGGAGGGGGAAACCCATCATATGGGTTCAGATGGCAAATCAAGGGAAGTTGCCATTATTTTTCCTAGAAAGAAAAGTAGATATAATCAGGAAAGTAAGCGATGAATGTTAACAAATATTTAATTTTGAATATTAGAAATAATAACCAGAATATAACAGTAGCATGCTTACAGTATATGGACCAAATGAGGATTAACCAGATTTCTACATGGACTTGTTTAGTATCTTAGCTCAGTTCCCCCACCCCATTATACTGGCAGGGGACTTTAATATAGTGGTAAACCCAAAGCTGGACAGGTTGGGCTCCCATATGGCCCTGTCAAAGGCAGCAAAGGTCATTATTAAAAGCATGCAGGCTTTGGGCTTATATGATCTTTAGTGATACATTAACCCCACAGACCCAGAGTTCTCCCATTTTCCCATCATTTCTAGGTATATTCAAGAATGGATTGGTTTTGGGTTCCTTACATTTAACTACTAAGATTAAAGAAACAGGATACTAAGGGATTTTAATATTGTATCACTCTACTTTGTTTTGTAATATGGACTTGTTTCGAGTAGAAGTTGGAGTATGGATCCTCTGCTAGTAAAGGCCCATACATTTCTGGAATTTATAATTAGACATCTAGAAATGTACCTGAACTTTAATTGTGGTAAGGACACCTCTTTGAACACTGCATAGGATGCTTTAAAAGCTAATATGAGGGGTCATATTTAAGCAATAAGGAATGGCAGGGTGTGTGTTATTGTGTAATAACATAACTCCTGGGTTGGATTGAAACACAAGGTGAAGCTGAGTGCTTCCACCACCCCAGGAGTGACATTATTACACAATAACACACATCCCTGGAGTGCTGTATTTCTATTATATAATGGTTTGTTATTTTTATTTTTTTTTAAAAAAGGAAAAAAATTTTAAAAAAATTGTTTTTTCCCCCCATTATTTGTGAGTGGAGGTACATGTTATAAAAAAAAGTTCACTATATATTTCAGCCAGTAGGTGGAACTGCTCAGTAAATGACGCTGGTTTCCCAAGACTAATCTTGAAGTCTGTAAACTTGCTGCAGTGATGGTTTACAGCATTCTCAGCTACCTCCCCCTCCCCTGTGGCATTTTCATTGACTGCTAAAGTGGCCTTTTAAGTTTTATTCCTGCTCTCTTCTTTTGATTAACATTATTAGTGGGGAGGAGGGGTTGCGATCCAATTGGAGACTGTGCAGGACATTTTATTTGGAATGTGAGGAGGAGTTGGAAAAGACTTCCCTGAGATGGCTGAACAGTTATTGTGCCGGTGAGTACAAGAGCAGCTTAGATTACACCATGTGTGTGTTTTCATGCCCATTTTTTTCCACCAAAATTAGGTGGTATCACTTAGGTGCATGCTAACGGCAGTTACAATTTCGACGGTTCAGTGAAGCCACTTACTTTAGGGGAAAACAGCATAAATTCAATTTTTGACACGATCGGTTGTGGTGTGGCTGCTTTTCCCCAGATGTTGGTGTTTTGAGGTTGGTGATGAGAATTGGGAGTGAGGGAAGGACTAAATTATCTGTCGGGCAGCTGATAGAGTAGTGTGGGATTAGTGATTCTTGTGGGGAGTGAGGGATTTGTTTCCTGTTCTGTGGTCACCTGTGTGCCGTACGTAATCCAGTGATGTTATTGTTCAATAACATCACTGTCACAAGCACACATTGACCAATCAGGAAACAAGAAATTCTCCTGCCATTGTATAATATAAAATACAAAGCAGGAGTTAATTCAAAAAGGAAAAAAGAAATAGAAAAAATGGAAAGAAATATTAAGAGAGCAGAAATGAAATGTTTCCACACAGGCAGAAACTGATTTGAGGGAACTAAACAATCTAAAACAACAATATAATAAGATCACAAATGGGAAAATGGAGAGATTAATGTTAAAAAGAAGGGCACGATACTACGCTCAAGCTGACAAATCAGGCAAAATTCTGGTTTATCAGATTCAGAAAGAATGAAACAAAAAACAAATAAAAGAAATTACAGTAGAAGGAAGATTAATAAGAGATCCAGTACTTATCAATAAAGCCTTTAAGGAATTTTATTCTACCCTGTATACCTTGAATAAAGGAATAGAAGAGGGGGGTGCTGGATTCCAAACAGTGATACAGCACTTAGTTAATGATCAAAAAGAAATGCTGGACTCTCCAATAACTAGGGATGAAGTCAAAAAAGCAATAAATACTCTGGGACGTGGGAGAGCTCTGGGCCCGTATGGTTTACCCTTGGAATTTTACAAAATATTTGGGGTCAAAATAATTCTGATCTTATTAGAGCTGTTTAATTCCTTTCATGAGAGTAGACAGATTCCAGACTCATTTAGAGAAGCAATAATTGTGGTCTTACATAAGGAGGGAAAGGACCTTTGCTTATGCTCCTCATATCATCCCATTTCCCTTCTTAACTCAGACTTCAAGATTTTTACTAAAGTTTTGGCATCCATAATGGAGAGAATGTTCCCTGACATTATTAATGAGGATCAGACTGGATTTATTAAACTAAGGTGAGGGTTTAATAATGTCAGGAATGCATTTTCTGTTATTGAGGGTAATATAAACTCAGAAACAATACTATTATCACTGGATGCTGAAAAAGCCTTTGATAGGGTTGAATGGGACAACCTATTTAACATCCTGTGCTAGATGGGGGTGGGTAATAGGTTTATGAACTGGGTAAGAATCTTGTATAGAAATCTGATGGCAAGAGTTCTTACAAACCAGAATACCTCAAATAATTTTGAAATGTCAAGAGGAACCAGACAGGGTTGACCCCTCTCACTGCTGCTGTTTATGCTGGTTATAGAACCCCTAGCTAATAAAATTAGGGCTACAGTATGAGGGAACTAGAAGGGGTTAAAACAAAAGATAGAGAAATTAAAATGTCACTATATGCAGATGATGTGTTGTTATACTAAAGTAAAGCAACACAGCATCTGCATATAGTGAAGATGATGTGTTGTTATACTTAAGTAATCCCGGGACTTCCATTCCTATATTAATTGAAGTAACACAACATTATGGAAAAGAGTCAGGATATAAAATCAACTGGCAAAATTCAGAAATGTTGAGATTAAGGCAGAAAGCCCCTACCACCTAGGGCTAGAATAAAATTGCTGTAATTATGGAAATAATCAAATATTTAGGAATATACCTTACAAGGGAATTGAACTCAATGATGGATTATAATCTCAAAATCATTTTAAATAAGATCCAACAGGATCTGGATAAGTGTGTCCATTTACCCATAACACTTATGGGCAGGGAACAAATGATAAAGATGAAAGTATTACCAAAAATTCTATATGTACTATAGGGAATACCACTCCTTATACCTAAGGTACAAATTACAACTTGGAGAAAATGGTACAAAGATTTTCATGGAAAAACAAAAAGCCAAGACTCTCCCTAGCTAAAATTATGGACAAAAGCAAATGATGGGTCAAACCTTTCTAACTTCAGAAAATATTAATATGCAGCTATATTAGAACATTTTAAGGAATATCATTCTGATAAACCACCTTGGTGGATGGAATATGAAAAAAATTACTTTCAAGAAAAAAAAATCTATCACCACTTATATAAAAAATACAGTAAAAGGGAAATGGGGAAAATTAAAAGTATTAGTATAAAAGCCTTCTTAGAAGCATGAAATTATTACCACAAAGAAAGGAAAGAAAATATTCAAATAAATACACATAGTCCTATTGTTTGTATTGTAGAAATCAACCCAGATGGTTCAAGGGAAGTTACTTACCCTTGGTAAAGGTTTAATATACTAGACATTGGGGACTTATATAATTATGCTCAGTTACTGTCATTTGAAGAATGACAACAAAATATATAAACTCCCCAACCATGAGAGATTTAATTATATCAAAATTAGGTCAAGGCTGGCGAGAATACTAGGAAGACATTTTACCTTACCCCAAATTATGTCCTTACAGACTTGAATCATTAACAAAGATTATCATAAGAAATTAGTTTCTAAAATATATGAGTCTAGATATGA
The DNA here is from genome assembly GCA_016271365.2 of Neoceratodus forsteri. NCBI lineage: Eukaryota > Metazoa > Chordata > Ceratodontiformes > Ceratodontidae > Neoceratodus > Neoceratodus forsteri. The sequence continues at coordinate 100,242,687 of CM057450.1, read as the reverse complement.
GTATAGGGAATAGACAGCAGAAATTAAAACAGAGCTGGGAAAAGGAGCTACAATACAAGATACTGGATAAAAACTGGGAAATATTTTAAAATCACATAAAATGACTATATGTTTTAGGTTTAACCAAATTCAGTTCAATATAATGCATAGGATCTATTATACTCCACACTTACTAAACAAAATTAATAATAATATTTCTCCACTTTGCAATAGGTGTAAAACACAAAGGGGCTCTTTAAAACATGTGGTAGCCACCTGTGGGCTGTCTCAAAATTTTTGGGCAAATGTATTTGCTACGCTAAACAAAATAACATGGACAAGTTTATATTTTGAACCAGACTTATGTCTATTAAGTATATCAAGAAGTTAAATCATTCCTAAGGGACATTCACTTAAAATATGAAATCTGGGTTTAATTAATGCTATAAGATGCATAGCTTGGCTATGGAAGAATGAAATTCTGCCAGAATACTTGTTATGGAGAAATCTATTTATGGAGTGCATACAATTGGAGAAACAATATTACATGAATGTAAATCCAATTAATAAATTTAATAAAGTATGGGAACCTGTTTTCAAAATGATATATATGTTGCAAATATAAAGGGAGAGGCATCACCAGGGTTTAGATGTAGTATACAGTAGGGTAGGTTGGGCTAGAGAGAGGGGGCAGGAACAAACCCCTGGATAAGGATGTGATTGAGAGACAAACCCCACCAGGGAGTGTGGGGACAGTTATTACCAATGCTTATGGAAACCTCTATTCTGAACCCAGGGAGATAGAAAACAAAATTATCCTCATATTGGTCAGTTAGGTTAGACCTTTCTGTTAAGGCAGCTGAAACCCTAACTTGATGGATATTAGAGGCACTGAAGCCATGACCTGAGAGCCTATCAGCCAAATCAGAGGAATTTCTAACAAATGCTTTATCTCTGTTACAATTGCTGTGGATCCTTAAGAATTAACTAGTTGATATATTTTTGATGGTGTGTTGTGGATGGCATGAACCAGAGAGAAAAGCGATAGTTCTCTCTTTTGATTTCCAAAAGAAATCATTGTTGACAACCATTTATGTATTTTTTGTTATTCAGATTTCCAAAAAGGAGATCTGTTTGAGATCTGAGATGACAAATATTAGATACAATTGCTTGCCTCCAAAAACAGTACAAAATCCCTTATCTCATCTGCCGTAACCCCCCAAATAATCAAAATATCATCAATATAGCCTCTACAAAGTTCAATCTCAGGGAGGAATGGGATTGCTGCTGCATTGCAAACTACTTTTTCCATTCACAAAAACCTAAATACAGGTTTACAAAGTCAGAGGTAACTGAGTCCAATGTATTTAAAGGTATTACTCTCCTAAAGAGGTGAACACATTATTCTCCAGGACAAGTTTGGATAAATCTACAAGAATATGCGTTGCTGAACTGCAATCTGGTCCTCACAGATTTAAATAATGGAATATTGCCACCATTTTCTCCCAATATGAGATATTGGTAGAAAGCTATTACACATGGAGAGTCACACATAAATGTAAATTCTCCATGTGGAGATCTTCTAGTACTCTCAATATCTTCACTGAGTTTCATATGTAAGAATGTAAATTCTGGCCAAATGGTTTTATAAAGCTAGATACATACTGGGAGACTGGCTCTGTTCAGGGATTAATCCTTGATATTATTGTTTTGCCTGGTGGGGAAACCAGACTTTCAAAGACCTTGGATAATACTTTTATTGTGGGCCTTATGGAGGGCTTAGTAATCAGAAAATCCCTAATAGGTTATTCAATATAACAATCATATGCTCTATTGATGCATTTGGTCACTGTCATTTTGAAGGACAGTGTTGGGTCACAGGACAAGAGGTTATCAAATGTAACATTTGCTATCTACTTGTGGACACATAATCCCTAGAGTCCTTGACCGTGACACTGCACCTTTGCCTGTCAGCCTGATGCTGATCAGGTCATTTCTTTCTAGATTCTTCATTGCTTGCATGTCTGCCATGCTCATGCTGATAAATGTAGGTTGATAATTTCCACTGGCCACACAGTGCAATTCTGTTGACATGTGCTTAAATGATGGATACAGCTTGGTTCGCTATGCCCCCTGAACAGCGACATTTCTACGGCGTCATGCATCGATATCAACAACACTGCCATGTCACTGTAGAAGTGCCACTGGGACAGGGCAACTCCTTCCCCTGACCTGCACACCTCCCCAAACTAACTCTGACCTGGAGTTAGAATCCTAAAGTATGGAGGGTGTGGGGGCAGATCCCCCAACATGGGGGGTTCAGATGCGAAGCCCCCTGAAGAAAAAACATGCACCAATGTGTGCAGCTCCATGCCATCTGCAAATCACTGTCAACATGGAGCCTGGTGCCATGATGCCAGTCAACATTTTTCTTGTTGAACCGGCATCGAAGAGCTGCTTGGTTCATTGGTGGCATGATGGTGGATATAGGTCTAAAAAGTGGATGTGATTGTTCATTATGGTCTATCTCTCTTTATGATGATTCATTGTTCGCTATATCTGCACATTCTGATTTTTCTTTGTGTTGATAGAAATCTTTCATCCAGATGGCACATATTGGTAACATCAGACAAGCACTTAACATTAAGGATGCATAAAATGTATGAAGGTCAAAATCTCAAAATGGTTGATACCATAAATTTGGATGCAACCAAGGCCAGGACTGAGCACATGGAGAACCACTTCAGACAGACTGTAGGTTCACAAGTTTATAACATTATTAGCCACTACGCTTGATAGTTCTTGGCTCATCTCAGATAGATGAAGTTCCATCTATACTTGTGCTGTCCTTTTTTCCAGCTGCCTCTTCCACTTGCTCCCCCTTTGGCCCCTCCTGGTTCATCACCATCACCTGGTATATTGAACCTTCTATGTGGAAACTGTGGTGTGTGGTAGATGCTCTGAATTGTGGTATGGAGAACTTAAGTCCTCTAAACAATGAGGCCTGTGTATCAGAATAACTCCCTGATACAGATCTCACTGTGCTAAATGTTGATACCTTAAAAGTTGATCATTAGGTAGTGTTCTACAGGTGACTGCTCCTCTAGTTGAAAACATGATTGTTCAGATAATCCCTGTTGTTCCACAAAAATGTGTTATGTTTATAAGCCTGTATTTTAAATCAAACTTCTGAATTGTTGTGTTCAAATTAGCTTTCAGCATTTCAAATGGAGCTCACTGTGGAAGTTACAGCAACTGTTCCTCGACTGTCTTCAAAACTGAAGCCAATCCTTCCTGCATTCATGCTGAACCCACTAAAACCAATTGAATAAGACTCAGAGATGAATCATGCAATTAATGCTTCCAAAGACCAAAAACTGTGGTACTATCCCATACAAATTAAGGGAATTGAAAGAGGAGCAAGCCATGTGGTATTCTCCCTCACTGGAGATATCTTTCTAGTGTAACTTGTTACCTCACTAATCTTTTGACTTTCAAGGCTAGTCTGTCATAGGATGCAACTTTTTCTTTGATAGTTGCCTGTCTGGCAGGTTCAGACACTGGATCAATAGCAACATTTTGCAAGTTGCCTAGTACTGGATTGGCAAAATTTGATTTTAAAAGAATAGGGTCAGTTATTGGGGCAGAAATGATCAAATTGCTTCCAGTTGAGCTGGCCCAGTGGTCATGAGGGCTGAGGCTTTGGATGCACACCTCACACCATGCCGATGACTTGGGCTCAGGAACTAGGTCAGGTTGTTGGGGATCGACCGGAGAGAAGAGGATTGAGCATCCAGAGGACTGCTCTCCTCTCCTGGGGAGGGGTGGGGCTGTGGATCCTCAGCATCAGTGACTCACAGTGAAGGCTGGGGGTGCTACAGCTGTGGGGCACTTCAGGTAGGGGTGGAGGTGATGGTGAACATCCGAAGATGGGTGCAGGAGCATGCCCACCTTGCACTGGATGTCATTGCACAGTCGTGTCTCTGGGGGGTCATGTTTATGCATAAGGAAACAACCCGGTGCCTAGGAGGACAATGACGAATCCCATAGCAGCCCCATGATTAGTGCCAGAACTTCCCAACCAAGTTCCCGACATTCTCCAGCCTCACTTTGCCTGCTGACTGGATTCAAGGAGTGCCATGGTATGTGAATGGCAGCCCCACCTTGTGGGGTACAAGCCAGGGGGTCTGTAGCAGATGGGAGTGCAGGATGGAGTTCTGGGGGGACCTTGGTGGTGAGGGTCTCAGGCTGGGTGGGCAAAGCTGTCTGTGAGGGGCTACATCTGTGAGAGTTTCCAAGGGCTGGCAGGAGCAAAAAAGAGTTGAAAAAGAAATTGCTTCCATTTGCTCACTCTGTGATTGTAAGTTCTAATACCATGTCTCAGTAGGGCTCCGAGTGGGTCAATGGAGCAATGGAGTCCTTTTAAGCATGGCCTAAAAACAGCCCAAGAAAACAACAAAAGACCACTCTCAGAACAAGCGATGCTGTGATGCACAGCAGCACTGATAAGAAAAGTTACGCAACTGACAGAACTCCAAATAAGCAGTCTCAGCTTGGGGTTGTCCATGAAAAACATTTAATTAGTGCAGCATAAGAAAGGAGAACCAGTGAGTAACAATCCTCAATGTTCTGGGCTTCAAATAGAGCTCTTTGTCAAGGAACTAGAGCTCCCCCACTAGGTGCCATCTTTTTTTTTTTTTTTTTGCAATTAAAATTTGTATTCAGAAAAATTCAGTTAAAACAAAATTCAATAACAATATATAACAGAAATACATAAATCATATATGACTAAAACCCTCTCGCATAGTACTTCCCCTTCTTAAAAAGTATGAGGTAAAAATCTGAGTCAATGACAATGGGCTTGACTGAATATGATAGTCTCAAGCAATAGGTACAGTTCATCTGGTTTACAGTTAAAATTAAGAGCAGACATTCACCTAGGCAAGCTCTTCCCCCCCAACACACATTCATATACTGTACTATAATTTGATGCAGCATTACCCTTTTAATGAAACAGTTAGGTGTAGTACAGGGATCGCTTTTCTTGTTTCCAGATTTTGTTGTATTTTTCCACCATGTTCCTGAGTTTTTGTTATCATCCATTTCATTGTTAGCAGTAGCTTGCAGTTCGTTAGCCAGGACTTCTCTATCAGTGGAAAGGCTTGTAGCCATCTCTCAGTGATCAGATTTGAAGTGGTAGCTAACACTATTAAATATAAGTATATTTTACTACTTGATCTGATTCCCACTGGGGTTAGCACCCATAAGAGACATTTAATGTGCAACAGTGCATCCACCTCTAACATTTCCTCCACAACTGTTGGAATCCCCTTACAGAACTGGGCCAGTTTTGGACAATCCCACAAAATGTGTGCATGATGATCTTTCTGCTGACAGTTTCTCTAAAATTTGTCAGGGTACAAGAACCTGAAATAAGCTGTAATGACATACATTCAAAGGTACCTGCAATGTTCCACAAGGAGTTTGAGCCTGACGTTTTGTAAACCAGTTCCCAACATTACTCCCTTTGTTTATCTGATAAGGAACATTCTGCCTCTTGCTCCCACTTATATTGTATGTGAACTCAGACATCTAACTGTAGTTCTGACCAGGGGTTCTGCAGCTTGGACACTAGATGTGGAGTCCCCAAGCTACCCTAGAATTCCTCTATTTAGGTTCAGCATTAGGGTATGTGACGTCCTAGGCAAACTTGCCAGTGGCACCCCCCTGGAATTTATTTTTAATCTTCATCTACACACACACACACACACACACACACACACACACACACATATGCATGCACACACACATTATGACATTCCAAATGGCAGTTTACTTCCTTAGGAATAAAAAATACTTAATGATTTACCTTTCTTTCATCGTGTGAACTTCTGCTGTTAGTGCTGAACATGCATTTGTTTTGATATTAATAGCATTGGCAGATGCTCTCTGCCAATGTAAAAATAATCAACTGTGAAAAATTAACCAACCTCTAGAAAGAATACATATCTTAAGCTTAACTAACATGATGAAGGATACCATCGCAAAGGTTGTAACAAAAGCTAATTGTAAACAATCACATCACAAAACAGTTTGATTACCTTTTTTTATTTATTTATGCACTGCCATTAGCATGCACGGAAAGCACCTTTTTTTAAGCAAAGAACCCACTAGTAGTATAATGGATTACAGAATGTTCCAGTGGAATTAATATTAACAATGATTATCAATTTCTGCAGTGAATATACTACAGTAGTTTTACCTCTAGTAAGTAAAAACAGGCAACCATCTTACATCATAACAAGACCAGCACTGAAAACATGGTAAAAGAAAGAAAGTTAACTCTGTAAAATAATACTTTCTGGTGATATTAAAACAGCAGTAGTGGTTAGCGCTGGAAAAGATAGCACCATATAATTAGGTTTTTAGCAGTAATATGTTTTTGCAATTGTGAGGGTGGGCTTGAACACATGAACAGAAATATCAATTAAAAAAAAGCCTAAGGAATAGGGTTGTCTGCTGTCTTATCAGTTACAGTTCATCTTTTCTATATTTTGTTTTATTGAAAGGTGATAGGAAATGATCTGATAAACTCATTGTATAGCATTTGTGCCCTCAGATCTACATATTTTCACTCTCCTCAGCAGCTACTGCTCTTTCTTTTCCTATCTATAAGACATACTATCCATCTGAATGGCCTGGAATGGTGTTACTAATGTCATGGAATGTTCATGCAGTATGAAAAGAGAGAGAGCAACAAGTACCAAGGGGAGAAGGATTCGGATCAGTTACAAAATGTAAAAAAATGTGATTACCTAGTTAACCCAAAAAAGGTAAAAACATATCAGAATATTGGATAGGCATTAAAAAGAAATGGGGAAAGCCTAAAGAGACATATACAACTATTTCAAATCACTTTTAATGATTCCACTGTAAGTAGAGACTAATGAGTCCACTGTGAGTAAGATATCACTTTTGTTATCATATGTATAGGGTAGACATGACACACTGATGCACTTTATTCTTCCTTTACCCATTTCCTTAACCGGCTGTACCTATAGGCTGAAAAGGAGCCTCCATCAGCTGGGCAAGTCAGATATTTAAGTCAGTCACATGGAGGGAATGAACTTCATCTTCTCAGGTGACTTGTCATCATGGCTAGGAAGCATATGTATATCCTTGGTGCTGAGGTGAGGCACCAATTAATGTTCTTTATTTGGGGCATGCATCACACTCTTGTGGGATGCTGGGCTTCACCTTTGTAAGGCATTATTAATGGATTCCTGTTGTAAAGTTACATTACTGAACATTGCTATGTAGGAATGGCATAATGTACTCTTACTGTAGCTCATACTTTTCTTCTTAAACATACTACTGAACACATTGACTCAATGATCCTTGTGCCAGCAAAACACATAAATGACAAAACACATAAATGATAAATGACTAAGCTGATTGACCGTCGAGAGTTTTAAAGTAGAGTTGAAAACTTTCTTATTCTCTAAGGCTTATGGCTTATGATTTTATGATTTTATATTACTAATATTGTATTGTCTGTTTACTGTTTGTAAAGCACTTTGATCATTGGAAAAGCATTTTTAAATACATTTTACTTACTTACTTTACTTACAAAAGAATACGTCCCTAACATTTGTTTGGATCCATAGCACATATGTTCTGCAACGAACATGAAATAATCAAAACACATTTGAAGACATCAATATCTCAATATTTATTTACAGACTACATTCAATAGAAAGACAACCCTTGTATTTATAGCTATGTATTGGGCAATAAAGTAATGTACTACAGTAGCTGTGAACTATTTCTATTCCAGTATTAACCAATTTTGATAAAATTCCAAAATAGACTACATTCCTTAGAATCTAACCTTTTGTGCTTTACCTTGTATTAATTTCCTATAGTGTATTTGGGATGCTACCTCTTTGTTGATAGAAACCATTGATAACCCCACAAGCCTTTCCTGAAGTATAGTGCTTCTTATGTACGTTTTCATCAATTTCAGTTTTGTGACACTGCACTCTCCAGATGCCACAGTGACTAGTAAAGTTAACAAAATTCTCAGAGCCACTTCTGTTTGTGGGAAAATCTCAAGCATCCCTCCTCTTTTTATGAAATGTAGAGTGTCTAGCACAAAACGCTCATTTGGAATCAGTCGACACAATGTTTTCATCTCTTCAAACAGTTCAAATCCATCAATATCACATGACTCATTGTGAGTAAGTGCAATTTGTGGATCCTTACATTGTTTTAAAAGCTGTTCGTCAGCTACTATTGTTAAAAGATTAACTCTGTACAAGAAACTAAATTTCTGGACGTGTTCATTAAGTTGCTTAAATCTTTCATCTACTGATGCCAATGCAGTATTAACAATAATGTAAAAAATTCCACTTCAAATTTTTTTTCAGGATCATTTACAGAATCATATACTGCCTCATAATAAAATTGCTTCTTTCATTTTCTGGGCCATACATCATTTTGTAAAGGAAAAACCAGCTGCTCATCTAATTCTTCTACCAACTCTCTGGCTGTTGCTTTGTCATTCACACAACCACTGGCCTGTATTCAATTGAAATTTTATTTGCTTCATCTAACAAAAGCACTGCTTGATATATCTGCATGGAGGAGCTCTGCATCAGTTTGCTTATTTGACCAACCTTCATGACAATGTCATACCACATGACAAGAGACATTAGGAACTTTGCACTTGTAATAACATTTACCAATGAGAAAGTCTCAGAGTATGCCTCTGGATCCTTTCCCTTTGTGACCTCAGCTAATGCTATTAGTGCATTATAAACAGCATGACCTGGTATCTCGCTTCCTTCACACTCTCTGTTCTACACTCCCTTCTAGTTTCACATAATGCTTTGACAGATCAGCCACTTACATGATTATGCAATACTTTATATCAGATTGTAGAAGAAGTGAACAGGACAAAAATGAACTACAAGTCTCCAAAGAAAGAAACTGCATTCACTGAAGATTTTACAGAACTGCCATTAACCAAATTAAGGCTGTGACAAATGCAAGGCACAAAAAATCTCTTGAACTCAGTTCTAATATTCTAGCATATACATCAACATTTTCCCCTTTTATAATTGATCATTGTTGTAGCCCTGCTGTCTGCAGTTCTATAATGAAGGTGCCAAATATGTAAGTTCTTTTAACAGATACTCAGTCAAAGATTCACCTGTAGTTTCATGGACTTGTAAGAATGAAAATAAATATGTTCTTACATCTATAGTGTCATTTGTCTCAACAGTTTGGACAGTGAGTGACATTTGCCCCTGATGGCTCACATGAAGTGCACAATTTAAAATAATGGAATTATATTTTGTTTGATTTTTTTCAAAAATGTTTCCGTAACTTTGTTAGAAATCAACAGTTTTAGCAAATCCTGAATCATTTTGCCTAGATACTGATGATGAATCTCATCAGTAGAGATGCAATATTGATGCTCCTGTGTGACCGGATCAAATTTTCCAAGAAGTTTAACCAGACCTATGAAATTTCCATTATTCTGTTGACCAACATGATCTACACTACTCCTAGAGTCCAAGTTTGGCTCTGCTAAGAACTGTGTGATTGCAATCAATCATTCTAAAACATTTCTCTGGTGCATTTTCTCTGACTGAATAACCTTGTCATGGTGGCTGTCAATGGTTGAACACTGTTTCAGTCTCAAAACAATTCCACCAATTTAGCTGCATATTCTTTATATTTGGCTAGGCACTTGCGTTCTTTCAATTTCTGTCCCACATTTTCCAATCACTTATTCCATTGTTACATAATGCATTACTACTGTGTGTGCTTAAGTGAAGAGTTTGCAACAGAAACAGAAAATTGAATTGCAACCCTAAATAAATGAGCCATGGCCTTTTTACAATTTCACCATTGGAAAGCCTTCTTTCATAAAATGTTGGGCTGAACCAATAGTGCTGATCATCATGCAGGAAACAGTGTTTTAATACCTGATATGGGCCCTGTTCAATTAAGATCATACATAATTTGTCATCAATTTGATGTGACCAGTTAGAAGTATCAAACCAATAAAGGTCTTTCTGCTCCTTACCACTAATATGCCATGTGCCCTTACCCAATACCTCAGTCTGCACAGTCTCTGGTTCAGATTCATTTACACTTGTTAATGCGTCATTCACATTGGGCTTGGGTATTCCAGTAGATGTAATATTTTTGGATTTTTCCAAAGCTTTTGATAAAGTATCACATAAAGTCTTACTACAAGAATTGGTCAAAATTAAGTTGCAACCTAATATTATAAACTGGATACAGTCATGGTTGGAAAACAGAACTCAACAGGTATCAGTCAAGGGTCACCTGTCTGCGACGGGTGTGGTGACTAGTGGTGTTCCCCAGGGCTCCGTCCTGGGTCCGATACTGTTTAATATTATGGTCTCTACACTGCCTACTACTGATAAGATATGGGTGCTAAAATATGCTGATGACTGTAAAATTGGTAGTTTGGTAAGCACCTTTCATGATAAATGCTCCATACAAAATCATTTAAACAACCTATCAAACTGGACAAAGGCTTATGGTATGTTTTTTAATGTTGACAAATGTAAAGTCTTACATTTGGGCAAAAATAACATCCTTCAATTATTCCTTAAACAATGTTTATCTAAAAGTATTTTGGAAGAAAAGGATTTGGGTGTCATAATCTCAGATAATTTAACTTTCAAAAAATAATATAATTAAAGTTAAAAATGTAATAAAATAATTGGCTGTATTTTAAGAAATATCAAAAGTAGAGACTCAAGGTTATTTACCTCTACACCAGTCTGGTACGTCCCCACTTGGAATACTGCTCTCAGTTTTGTGCACTAACTTCTATAAGGGGTTTAAAACTCGCTGAGGGTGTTCAGCGTAAATTCACTAAAAAAATCATCTTTACTTAGTAATAGTTATGAAGATAGATTAAAAAAAGTGACCTATTTTCTGTAAAATACAGACAAATAAGGGGTGACTTAATATTGGTATATCAAACCTTAAAAAATGATTATTTAAGAACCACAATTGGACTTACTACTGCCTCCAACGTCAAATCAACTAGGAGTCATGGTTATAAACTCATTGGAGAAAAATGTATATCCACTAGAAGGAGTCTATTTTTCACACAGAGAGTTGTGAGTTTGTGGAATAACTTACCTGTAAGTGTCGTTAATAGTGATAATTTAAATATCTTTAAGCAAAGATTGGATAAACATATGGGAAACAAAAAATTTGATTTCCACCCATAGGACATATGGGTTGCGAGCATACAATGGGCATCCTTACATATGCCTTCATTGCTCGTACACTTCTATGAACCTATGAACCTACATTGCTTTCTTGTACTACCTGATTGCTACTCCTGTTATGTAATAGTGAACTGTAACACATATCAGAGTTTGAAAGCATCCTACTAGAGTTCAATGCTGTTGTGTCAATGTTACTGCCACTGTATCTTTCATGACCATTATCCACTTCCATTTCAGAGTCAACATTAAGTCTGCTGGTTAAAAAAGAGTCACTTGAATATGGCTGGAATTCCTCATCACTACTATGATCTTCCTGCTGGTTTTCTTTTAAGCAGTGACTAGTGGTCTTTACAAATTTCATCGCATCTCATAAACTAGCTAATTCAGTGACTTCCTGAGCTTTTCTTTTTCTATTGGCAGCACCCAAAAGCTTCTTTGTTGTAATTTTTGATGTTTTGCCATTAATGAAATAAATAGCAATAAGGATTTAAAATTAGATTTATGATTAATGTAAGCAATAGTGTGACAGGATTTTGTACAATTGAATGCATTGGAGAAATATTTGTAAAATGGTTGATGGCAATAGTAAAGAATACGTAAAAGCCTCATTTTTAATGTTGTGTTATAAAAAATGCTGTATACATGAAATTCTGTCACGTACACTGATGCCGAAAACTGTACGTTTGCTGCTATGGTCACCTTCCAAAACTTTTTACAGCTGCAATGCCATCTACTTGATCTGTGAGCTTAACCAATTCAGACCCTCTGGGACTTCAGGCTGCATGTGACACACTCTGGTGGCCCCATCAGCCTCCTTATGTCTGTCTCACTTCATATGGTCCTGCCTTGTACTACCCTGAAGTAATCAAAGGGAAACATCCACCTGGATTTGAACCCTACCTCAGAGTGAGGTAGGGTCTTATAAACATTTTTGCAAAAAGAAGATTTTACTTACATACAGTGGTTGGATTATATTTGTTATTATCTAGTTGATCCTGCTGTCCCTCCTGCCCACATTTTGAATGAAAGTGCTCCTAACGGCCTCCCTATACCTGGTTTTGGTATAGCACAGATACCTGTATTTCTAAACAGGAGCTTTTAACAGCTGTATCTGTACAGTAAGCCTATACATGCTCCCCATCCATGACCTCATTTTCAGGATGGTTGCAGGAGGTTGTGGGTGTACCACTAGGAGAGCTTTCATTCAAAATGCCAGTGGGAGGGATGGCAGGATCAACCAGATAAAAACAAATATAATCCAAAAACTGTATTTGAGTAAAATGTTCTTTTTGTGATAATACTAATTGGACCCTACCTCACACTGAGGAAGGATCAAAATCAAGGTAGACATTTCCCTTTAAGTCTTTCACAACCACTCAGGGCCTGCATCTTCTTCCACTTATGTGGAGGCAATGTAAAGGCCTCCACCATGGACACCAGATATGGAGGAGCATAATTACTGCCTTGCAACCAAAGGCAGCTCCACACAGTCTGAAGAAAATAGGAGTCCCATCATGGTGCATGTCAGGCAGTCTCAGGTTATAGATGATCCAGAGGAGGTGTTGCTCCAACAATGGATAAATCTTTTTTTTTATCACTAAAAGGATGACCCTGCAGGTGAACATGGGATGGGACCAGACAGCAGCACATGCAGACCTACCAAGATAGTGCCTGCAGTAACAGAACAAAGGGAGCACCTGCTGTCACACTACTGCCTCTCCTTAATGGATGTGTACCAGCAGGAGTGGTGGCCTGGGACAAGTGTCTGTGCTACAAAGGACAGGTGAATCAGTTGTGAACAGAGATGCATTTACATATACAGACTTTCTTACAAGTGATGTAATTGGCATTTCAAGAAAGGATGGTTATGTAGATACATATACAGTTTAACACTGATATGTGAAATGAAGATTAAGTATCCTTTCTGTGGCACTTAAATGTAAATTATATCCTACATTTACATTACATGTATTTATATAAATGTGGCTGTTGTACCTGCTTCTGTAAATCTCTTTGCTGCTAAAAGGTTGTCTCTTCACAACCCGTGGCTGTGAATTTATGTGATGGTGCATGTGTTTGTCATATTATAGCAGATAACTGCAGCCAAGGGTTAATGGAGCAGCACCATCTGCAAAGTCACTAAGAATGACAATGATATAAAGAGACATAATACTGCTAACACATATGCTCACTGAGGGGGGCAGCACAGGGACAGCAGCATGTATGTATGTATGTATGTGTAAAGTGTACAAATTGGATATATAATTCACAGCATACTGTTGTATGGCACAACTGACAATCCTGAGCTGAGCCTGCCATGCATGCATTTGGTTTTCTTTTCAAAAAGTTGAATTGTGGTCTCCATTTCAGATTTAATGGCAACAACTGCCATGACTGTTTCCCTTAATGCAAAAATCACAATAGTCCTGCTTGCCCAAAGTCACCAGGAAGGACCAGTATGTTAGGGGAAAAAATTAAGAATGAGCTGAAATGGCAGTTGGGGCAACATTCTGAAAACAAAACTGAAATATGCAGAGGGCAGGGCTATTCAACATGTTGCAATGAAAAAACATCTGGAAACTGTGAAGTACGAGTCTGCAACATACACCATGGCTAATTATACTGACTGAAATTTTATAGAAAAATTCAGCGCCAACTGATTTTGTGAATGACAATGTTTGTGGACCTCTACCTAATATGATTACACCACTTATGTCAGATACTTGTTTGCAGTTGTGTGTACGGTATGCTCCTTCAAAAGGCATTAAGTAATGCTATGTGCAGTTTTCCAGTCACCTATGCTAGGTATGGATGCTATAGTGTGTAGTTGCTACCCCCACCGCTACTATCCTTCCTCTCATACATCTCTCCCTGGTGTCTAGTGGCAGTAAAGTCTGGTGGGATTCAAACATGACTCTTTAATGAACTGCAAGGCTTTACACACTCCTGTGCATGCACATTGCAACTGTAATGCCTGCTACTTGCACTTTGTAATGTCCAGCAATTACATGTCACCAGTAAAACAATTTATTCAAAGAACACCACCACTACTCATATTTTGTGATGTTGTTGTCTGTGTTGCTGAACAGTACAGTCTGTCCATCACGGCCCATGCCAAAAAACTTATAAAGGTGTAGACAAAGAAGAACTGAAGAATACTTATAGACACAAAGCAGCAGTTCTATAAACCAAAAATAAGGGCTTCTGATTAGTCTGTGTGTAACAGTAAAAATCCCCAAGTAATCCAGTCAGAGCACGGGCTATATGATTACTAGACCAGGAGTGTGGTAGTGCATTCAAAGGCATAGACATGTGCTTCTGTCCCTTCCAGGCCAATGTGGATCACAGCATCTGAAAATAGAAGACCTACTCACCAGTGATAAAAAAATATATTTTTATAGTTGCTGGGAGCACCGGGGGGAGTTCAAACTCATTGGCAATGAAGGGGATCTAGTGGGATTATAGAGACAGTTTTAAAGTATTCCAGCAGGCAAGAACAGCACAAACATGCCACACAAGGACACACATTGCAGCTTGCCTGCAAATTAACCCCCTCCTTCCCCTTGCATGTTGTTTTTCTTTTATTTTAATGTTGCATAAAATACAGGATAAGCTCTATGAGAAACAAGTCTTATTTACAGAATGTCCTAAGTCATAAAAAAGGCATTTTAAACTAATGAGAATTCCTTCTGTTTTTTTATGTATGATCTGGGTGTTACTAGTATGTGATTTACCAAACAACTGCCATAAGCTTCTAATGAAGGACTTGGTTGTTCCGAAAGCTAAAGTACTGATTTCTTTTGTTACATCTATGTTAGTCAAATAAAAGGTATCAAATCATTTGTTTCTGGATCTGTTCTTAAAAGGGCCAATACGGCAACTAACTATTTCTGTGTAATGTCATGGAAGATACTGAAATTCGCCAGTTATCACGGTGGTTGCATAACACTAAGAAGAAAGTCAAACAGCTAGACAGTGACATCTATTTTTTAACCCAGTGTAAGAGGAGCAACATTATTCTTAAAGGACTAACTATTTGGAATCCATTAAAGAACATTGATAATTCTATATATGCTGAACAACTCTAAGGACCTCTGAGAAATTGAGAAACCACAGGATCCATAGATCAAATGTCAAGAAAGCAACAGTTTGAGGGAATTGTTACCACACTGGAGAGGATGTCTGGTGGGCCTATTCCAGACATCCTGAAAGACATACACATAAACCATCAAAGGACCTTAAGAAAAGCCATGCTCTTTGAAAACAGGAAGTTAGATACCCTTCCACAAACCATACTTCATAACAACCATGAAGAACAGAATACAGTCACAGAACAACAAAGCAATACGGATGGGCACCTTTTAGTTGTTAATTTGTCCAACCATGTACTGACTACTAGAGAATTACATGTACTTTCTAAGGGCCTCACTTTCTGCCCTACAAAACCATTGGACAGAATACAGTTTTGTAGTAAACTGAAGGAATACTTCCATAGACTGAGACTTAAAGAATTCTTTCATAGCAGAGAAGAAGTCACAGACAGTAACACTCCAATGGATAAGAGAAAGAAATCATCTGATTTTACTACCCCCCCCCCAAAAGTGGGCATAATGTGAAACTGGACAACTATGTTCATTGCTTTCACCAGAGAGTTAATTGTCTGATCCTTAATAGGCAAAAACAGGCCTGTTATATCCTCTCTTCATTAGAACAGGGGGCTAAGCAATCACTGAAATCGAACCATAACATTTATTTATTGTTTTTCTTTATTTACTTATTGGCATCTCAGATAACCTGTGAGCAGAAGCTCTTTACATAGGTTTCACATCAAAGGATAAGCCCCATCATGGCAACAGTTACAAAATAATGTTACACTGCAAGTGTTAACAGGTAAAATACATCTGTATAAGTTACAGATCAACAGCAAGGGCTAAGGTGGACAAATATAGATTGAAGTTGAAGCTAGACAATGGGTACAGGAAGTAGGGTAAACAAAGACAGTGACACTGGTAGCAACATATATCATATATACATCGGAAGCATTGTACAATGTATGCCTGAGTCAGAAATTGTTCTAGCTTGCTAAGGACATAAAGGAGGTCAGAGGGTGACAGGCAAGAGAGGAGGAGGTACCTCATTGGGGGGAGAGTGGTATAGGGGCCAGAGTGGGAGGCAAAGGGAAGAAGTGGAAGTAATGAGTAAGCACAAAAGAAAGCTGGGGTGCATTAAGGTGAAATGCTTAAAGGCTTGCTGTTCTTGTGTAACAGGTAGAGGTGTGCAAAAAAAAAACCTCTGCTGGTGGAATTTCTGCGAAAGTTTGCAGAAATGAAATTAACAACTTTCATGGAAATTCCAGCTTTGAATGGTGGAATAAATGTATAAATTGTGGATTATATTATTAAACTGCAGAGAAGGCCGGCTCGGTGGCCTGAGGGTTGAGGCGCTGGATGCCACACCTCGTGCTGTGCTGGTGACCTAGGTTCGGGAATGGACTCGGGTGGCAGGGGATCAGCAGGGGAGAGGGAGGATCGAGCATCCCAGTGGATGCTCTCCTCCCTCAGGGGTGGGAGACCAAGAACATGCTAGCATTCTGCATCCCTTAAAGTCAGTGGAAGCACTGACAGTAGTAAGGGATGGAGGTGGCTCTGTTCCACGGAGTCAGGGAAGGGAGACATTGGACGGCACATGAGAGGTAAGACATGGGTCAGCATGCCACCCCTTTGGACATATGTCCCATGCACTGGACATCTCAGAGGGTAGGGGATTACAGGGGAGAAAAATGGAAAAACACCTCTCAGCAGCCCTAGATGAAAGCCACTCCGGTTCCATCCAAGACCACCGAGAAGGGACTGACCCCACTGTGCAGGAGGTAAGAGAAGGAGGCACTCTAAGGGCAGATCCCAAGAATGTGGGGTGGTGGAAATGAGGGGATGGAAGGAGTGGGCACCAAGAGGAGATAGGAGGGAAAAACACAAAGTAAAAAATTAAAACTGCAGAGAAAAAAAGTCTGCAGAAACTGATAACTGAACTGCAGAATAATTACATGTATTGCGGAATAATTCATTAAACTGCAGAAAGAAATTCCTCAGAACTGTTATTCTGCAGTTCAGCCAAAAAATTCCACAGAACAGGGTGAGAATCCACCAAACACATTCAGAAGATTCCAATCTCACCAATAGCAGAAGTTCAGAAAATTCCACAAAATTTCTGAATTTTCGCAGAAGTTCCACAAAAGCTGAATTCACAACTTCGTCCACCTCTAGTAACAGGTGTGGAGAGGGGTAGGTGGCATAGTGGTAGCAGTCACAAGTTGCCTCAGTGACTAGATGCTGCCTGAACTGATGTTTGAAGGAGCCCAGAGTAGTTGCTTTGGTTATCTTAGGTGGTAGCGAGTTAATCCAGAGTGGGGCTCTATAAGTGAAGGCTTGCTGCCCAAGTGCTGTATGGCAATGTGGGGTTCTGAACACCTGGTTGCTGGATTTTCTGGTAGAACGCTGGTTCAGCAGTGGGGGTAGAAGAGCTTGGACACCGGGTGGCATCATTACAAGACCAACTTTTTTAGCAATCAGGCAGGTTTGGTATCTTTTATTTATTTATTTATTTATTTATTGAAATGTTTTGCCAGGAAGGCACACTGAGCAACTAGTCACTCATCTCCCAGTGTGACCTGGGGGAAGGGGTACAATAGGAGTGAAACATTAAACATTCAAGTTACAAGATCAACATAGCACACAGTTGTAAGGCAGGTATTACAAACAGCCAAGTGGCCCTGCCGCTGCTACCTGCTGGCAGCCAGACCTCTGCATCCAGCCCGCCACCCCCTGACCAAGGAAAGCAGCCACAAGCCCAAACCAGGCTCTCCACTTCAGCCAAGTGGCCCTGGCACTGCTACCTGCTGGCGGATGGACCTCTGCATTCAGCCTGCCACCCCCGACCAAGGAAAGCAGCCACAAGCCCAAACCAGGCTCTCCACTTCAGCCGAGTGGCCCTGGTGCTGCTACCTGCTGGCGGCCAGACCTCTACATCCAGCCCGCCACCCCCTGAGCAAGGAAAGCAGCCACAAGCTCAAACCAGGCTCTCCACTTCAGCCGAGTGGCCCTGGTGATGCTACTTGCTGGCAGCTGGACCTCTGCATGCAGCCTGCCACCCCCTGATCAAGGAAAGCAGCCACAAGCCCAAACCAGGCTCTCCACTTCAGCCGAGTGGCCCTGGCGATGCTACCTGCTGGCAGCCGGACCTCTGCATCCAGCCTGCCACCCCCTGACCAAGGAGAGCAGCCACAAGCCCAAACCAGGCTCTCCACTTCAGCCAAGTGGCCCTGGCACTGCTACCTGCTGGCGGCCAGACCTCTACATCCAGCCCGCCACCCCCTGAACAAGGAAAGCAGCCACAAGCTCAAACCAGGCTCTCCACTTCAGCCGAGTGGCCCTAGTGATGCTACTTGCTGGCAGCCAGACCTCTGCATGCAGCCTGCCACCCCCTGACCAAGGAAAGCAGCCACAAGACCAAACCAGGCTCTCCACTTCAGCCAAGTGTCCCTGGCACTGCTACCTGCTGGCAGATGGACCTCTGCATCCAGCCCGCCACCCCCTGACCAAGGAAAGCAGGTATGTTTGGTCAGCTCCTAGTTCGGAGCTGTGAGGCTTCAATCCCTGTAATTGGACTGGCTCCTGGGGACTGTAGCTGCTTCCCGATTGGATGCTGCAGATCCTCATTGAGAAAGAAAGCATACAAGGCACCTTTTTCAAAATACAGCTCAGCCACTGCCTTGCTGTACTGCTCTCTAGATAATTTTATTTGTCCACCCCCACTCTCCCTCCTCCATCCTTTATTAAGTACACTTCCACAGTGATCCCCACCCTCTGAAGCCTCACACTAGTCAATTACAGCAACTCCTTAAACGGGCTCTCCTTTCTTTAACATCTTAAAGGGGTTATCCTTTCTCATGCTCAAATAACTTATCGTCCTCAATGCATCTGGGATCAAGTGCATTGACACTGACTATGGTCCTCCTCCTACTTCCTACACCAGCCCCACCTTATTTAGGACCATCACCCTCTATGCATAGTACCCCCCTCTTATCTGCAACACCTCTACCAGACCCCCAATGCTCGATCACCTCCCCCCTCGATACACCCCCTACACTTCCACCCCTGCTACCTCCTACTTCTCACTCATACCATGGTGTCTTCTTTTCAATGCCTTTCCCACCCTTCATACTCTAGCCACCCCAGCACCCGGCCCCATGTCCAGTCACAAGGGGAGATGCCACAATCACTTTCACACTTTGGTGCGCCTAATCACCCTCCTGTTGCTTTTATCAGGTAACATTCATCCAAACCCTGGACCCGTGCTCAGCCTTATGAACAAGCCTGCCCCTGGCTCAAGGACTCCCCCTAGCTTCTATGAATATTTGCAGCCTCCTTAAGAAGGCTGCTGCATTCCAGTGCTGGGTTACTCAGCACTAACCAGAAATTGTCACACTTGTCAAGACCTGGTTTTCCAAATCCACCCCTGACTCCTTCATCTCCCTTCCTGGTTACACCCTTTTCAGGGAAGATCAGGTGGGTAAGTGTGGAGGTGGTTGTCCTGTTTATATGCATGACTCCCTCCTTGGACATTCACTTCCACCACCCAAGCTTGATAATGGGGCACAAGCCCTCACACTAAAATGTTCCCCCAACCCTGGTAAGGGCCCACTCTTTCTCATCATTGCCTATATTTCCCCCAGAATGCAATACCTCGCCATTCAGGCACTTGCTGACTACCTCTCTGGCCTACCACGCAAAATGGTCCAGATAATTGTTGGTGACCTGAATATCAACTGGATCTCTGCCACGGCCTCCCAAGCCAGAGATATCTTTGCCACCCTTGATATGTCCCAGCTTGTCACCACCCCAACTAGATTCAACCCCTCTACTGGCTCCAGCACCCTCCTGGATATCACCATTACCAACCGCCCCAGAGGGTACTCGATATCAGTGTACTTCCAAATTCACTTAGTGACCACTCCCTAGTCGTATTCTCTTGGTCCACTGCCAACAGCAAATCTGCACCACAAACCACCCAGCAACATCACCTACTCCCAGGTGGCCTACGTCACCTTAAACTGTACCCTCACAACTGGTTTGGTCCCCAATCAGGCTTGCGCCATCCATAGACGAGACATTGTATTTTTTCACTCACATTTTAACACTGCCTATGATCTCTATGCCCCCTTCGTTAGAAATCGCACAAAAAGGCAAAACATGCCCTGGGTTACCCCCTCCCTCCTTCACAAACTTAAAATGAGAGACAACTTATGGCACATTGTCATGGAATCTGGCAAGCCAGCTGATAGGCAAGCGTACAATGCTGAGTGCAATAAGTGTACTTGGGCCATTCGACAGGCCAAAGCGCAGTACTACCAATCTGCTCTTGTATCCTCCTGGGGATTGGCTAGAAACTTTTGGGATAATGTAAAGGAGCTGAATGGGAAATCCCGCTCCCCACCCCACTCTCAACTCTGCTTTAATGGAACTGTCTGCTCTGAACCCCTTGGCACTGCAGACTGCCTAAACCACACTTTCTCAGACCTGAGCTCAGTCCTGCCCAGTAACTTCTTTGACCCCATCCCAGTAGCACCCCTGCTCACTCTCCAGAGACCTCCTTTCTACCTATGTACCATCTCCCCATTGGAGGCTAGACTCCTTCTGCAAAAAGCCATTAGTGGTAACAACCCCAGCACTGACCTACTGGACACTAGGCTACTTCGTCTGACATTGGATGCTATCCTGGTCCCACTTACCAAGCTGCTCAACCACTCTCTGTGCCTGGGGCAGTTCCCCAGCACATGAAAAACCACCATCATCACTCCCATCCTAAAAAGCAGTGATTGAGTGACCCCGGGTAACTATCAACCTATCTCCATCATCCCCCCACTTTCTAAGGCCCTTGAAAAAGTAGTTACCAACCAGCTTGCTGAATACCTGGCCATATACAATATCCTGTGCCCTGAACAGCATGGCTTTCATACAGGTCACAGCACCACAGCTGCGCTTCTTGAATTCTCCAACTTCCTGCACTCTGCTCTTGATGCCGGAAGTCCTGCCGGTGTTGTGTTCATTGACCTCTCCAAGGCCTTTGACACAGTTTGCATTACTTTCCTGCTTGACTCCCTCAGATGCTTTGGTTTCTCCCCCTGCCCCCTTGCATGGTTCACCAGCTACCTCTCTGTCAGAACTCAGTGTGTAAAAATCAATAGCACCCTATCTGACACAGAAGCTGTCCACTCTGGGGTTCCCCAGGGCTCCATTTTTGGCCCTTTCCTCTTCAGTCTCTACCTCACTTCCCTCCCCTTGGCCTGCCCAAGTAAGATCCTCCTCTACATGGGTGATGCTGTGCTCTTCACTGCTGACCCCAACCCCAACACACTCCAGGCCACCCTCCAACAAGCTTTTGATAGAGCTGAGCATTGGTTCACATCATGAAGGCTAGTCCTGAACCTAATAAAGACCAAAGCTATGCTCTTCTCGCATCGCCAAAGCAAAACCAGTGGTGCCCCTCTTGTGATACTTCCTAGCACACTAAACCCCATTGAGCAGGTTTCCTCCTACAAGTATCTGGGTATTACCTTTGATTTGGCACTCTCCTTCAATTCCCATATCAATGCCCTTTCTGCTGCCACCAATGTCAGGATTGGACTGTTATACCACCATAGGGACTGCCTACCACAAGAGGCCCTTAGATTGCCAATCACCTCCTCTGTCCTGTCACTAATCAACTATGGGCTGTCCATCTATGCTGCAGCAGACAACACTGTGCTTGCAAGAATCCAGCTCTCTATAAACAAGGCCTGCAGTCTAATGCTGGGAGCTCCTAGGTGCACCCATTAGTGCCTGCTGTACTCCATCACCGACTTGCTCAACCTTGAAGAAAGACTCCTCTTCCAAACCTGCTTTCTTATAAAGACACTGCTAGGACTCTTCCCCCCTGAGGTCACCACCTTCCTGCAGTGTGCCTCCCCCTCAGTCTCCACCCGCAGCACTGTCAAAACCTCCCTTATTGTCCCCAGGGTAAGGACCTCTATGACCCAGAGATACTTTTGCTATCAGGCTCCCTTCTAGCCAATATAGCTGACTCCACTAAGCTTGGTCCTTTCAAGGTCTCCCTCAGAAGCCATCTGACAAGCACTTGCTGCTGCAACTGCACATAATCCCTCACATGCTCCTTACCTTCACCTCTAAGCTGGGTCTGCCCTGTCTACTTTTGCTGTATATTCCTGGGGTCTCATACAATTTCTATTGACTAATGTAATAAAATATCTCTGGTTGCTACCTGACGTGGTACTCGTGTACCTATATCATGACCACTGTGCTCTACCTATTACCAAGTATATACCACCAGTGAATGCCTGTGACACTGGTTGCTTTTTTAATCTAAGCATTATGTACTGTACTGTTTGTCTGCTGTGATATATTGCTCTCTTGACAAGGTGCCTTTGTAAATGAGTCTATGACTCAAAGGTCTGTAAACTGATGATCTAGTAAATAAATAAATAAACAGTGTTAAAACAGTGTTATGCATAATATGTAGAAAGAGTGGACAACAATAAGTGCCAGATTAATAAGTAAACAAGTGCTTACGTGAAAGAAAAAGGGGAAAGGAAAGGGAGGGGTGAGGTGGAGGGATGGTGAGGGAAAGGAAGTAGCTGATGGATACAAGCCCCTGAGGGGGGTAGAAGAGGGACCCATGGAGAGCAGTTGGGGTCTCTAACATTCTGTGAGAGATCAAGAGAGGCCAGTAAGGGGGAACAATTTGAGGTAAGAGGAGGAGAGCTAGAAATTTGAGGGAGTGCACAGGATAAAATGAAGGTGATGGTAGAGGGGCATGGTTTATCCAGGGCTTAGAGGAGGGAATTAGGGAGGGACATGGCAGGAGCAGCTAGGAGCAAGATAATTTTTGAGAGCAGAGCTGATGGAGAAGGCAGGGGATAAGTGCTGGATTTGAAGGGGGAGTGAATTCTAAAATTTTTGAGAGGTGGTGAGAGTAATCGGATTGGCTGATTAGGGTGGATCTGTGGGGGACTACCAGGGTGCAAGAGTTGGTTTATTTAAGGGAATGGGAAGATAGGGGGGTTGTTACAAAAGAGGAGGTGAGGTAGGAAGGGAACTAACCCAACCAGTGCTTGGAGGTGAATTTAGCACAGTGGGAGAGTCACCTATTTGTAAGAGAGGGGAAATATAGGGCACAATAAAGATCACAGTGGTGGGTGCTGGGGGGGCATCCAGGGCAAAGCAGCAGAAGGAATTAAAGAGGGTGTCTAGTCTAGGCAGGGAGAACTTAGGGGCAGCACCACAGACTATGTCACAGTAGTCAAAAATGGGCAGTATCATCTTCTGAACTAGTTCACTCCTAGTCATAGGAGGGATGCAACTTCAGTTCCTGAACAGGTCACCAAGCTTGGGGCACAGTTTTTTTCCAGATGGCATCAATATGTCTGAGAAGTTTATGTGTTGATCCAACCAAACACCTAAGTTGCTGAAGGAGGATGTGTCCTCAAGTAAAGTCCAATCAAGGGTGTGGAAAGTGAGCAGGGAGGGAAGCCTAGAGACAGTCTTCTTGGCAGTTGAGGAAAAGTTGATGTTTAGCAAACCAGAGCTGAACCTTGTTGAAGTCTTGCTGTAAGCTGGTTGTAACCTCAGCAGGACAGGAGCCAGATGTATACAGGACTGTATCATCGGCATACATATGTATAGCGGAGAAGGGGGAGCAAACAGAGAGAAAGTCATTTAAGAAGATGGAGAATAGGAGGGGCCCTAATACAGAGCCCTGGGGGACACCAGTGCTAATCAGGAGGGGATGTGAAGTGGCATCCACAATCTTATCTGATTGGGTTCTGCCAATAAGGTAGGCCTTGAACCAGTTTGTGGTGGAGGGAGATAGGCCAGTTGCTAGAGTGAGTTGAGGAGAAGAGAGTGAGAGACAGTGTTGAAGGCCTTGGCCAGGTCGTCAAAAATGGCAGAAGTAATTTTGCCACTGTCCATTCCGGTTAGGATGGAGCCTGTGAGCTGAAGGAGAGAGGTGGTGGTTGACTGTTTTTTTTCCTGAAACTAGACTGGAAAGGGGTGAAAAAGGAGGTGTCAGATAGAAAAGAGGTAAGTTAGGAGAGGACAATGTGTTCTTGAAGCTTGGCAAGGGCAGGGAGGAGAGAAATGGGGTGATAGTTACCAGGGGATGAGGGGTCACCCCTTTGGGTAGAGGGAGGACCACTGTATGTTTCCATGAAGAGGGGACCCAGGCAGTAGAGAATGAGCAATTTAGGATTAAAGAGGGGGTAGGCAATGGTTGGAGAGGGAGAGGGAGAGGAGTCTTGGGTCGAGGCTGTCAGGGGAAGCAACTTTAGAGGGCTTGATGGTGAAGAGAGCACTTAGTGCATCATTTGGGGTTACAGTAGTGAAAGAGAATGGGAGATGGGAGGGTGGTGAAGGAGGCACACCAGTAGAATGTGGGGAGGGTGATGGGTAGGAGGGGAGGGATTTCAATAGCTCAGTGGCACTGAAGGTATAGTAGGAGTTAAATCCCACAGCTATGGCTGGTGGGTCAGACACTAGTGAGCAATTTACATTAAGCATTGGGGGGTGGGTGAGATGAGGGGGTAAATAGGGCATGGACCACCTTCCAGAACTTTGAAGGGGAATTCATGTTGGTGATAAAGGCAGATTTGAAGTATTCAGACTTAGTTAACCTTGTAGCCCTGATGCAAGTGTTTCAGTGCATGCCGTAGTTCACGAGGTCACTAGGATGGTGGGTAACTTTATGGCGCTTCCAGGCTGAATCTCTAGCCCTGAGACAGGTCAGAAGTTCAGGGGTTATCCAAGGTAAGTGGTTACCTCTGACTCTGGTTTGTTTGAGTGAGGCAAAGGCATTCCAGTTTACAAGAAAGATTTCTTTGAAGTAGGCAAGGGCCTTATCAACCAAGGGGAAGGAGGTTGGGGGGGGGGGACCTGTCAGAAGTGACAAGGTTACTCAGGAGAGGCTCAAGATCAAGAAACTTGAAAGAGCGTAGTTCTATGTTTTTTTGTGGTGATTTAGTTTGTGGACTTTCCTAACTATGAATATTGGTTTATGGTCACTGAGAGCATCAGAATCTGAGCCTGCTGTCAAATTGTAGCCAGTTGGCCTGGGTGTAGAGACTGTACATGTGAGTAAAACGATCAGCACCAGTGACTAGGCGGCAAGCTTTATTCAAGGCTGTTTTGATGCACCGAAGAGTAGTGTCAGTGGCTGATCCATAAGTGGCAATGCCATTGTCAGTGAGAGAGATTACTGAACTATGGATGGTGAGGTGCAGTGCATCAGAGATCAGGTTGTGTTTGTGCCTGTACAGCATCCCTATTCTCCTGTTTATTGCCTTCACGGTGTGATCAATGTGCTGAGTGCAGGACAAGGTAGAGTCAACAGTTATACCCAGATACTTAAATTGCTGAACCAGCTTGAGGGGTGATCCCTCACAATTTTTAATAGTGAGAGGAAAGTTCTTGTGTTTTCTGAGGTTACTGGTGAACAACATAGTCTTGTTTTTTTTGCAATTAAGTATAAGTTTGTGATCAGCAAACCATTGTTCAGTGGATGCGAAGCCATTCTGGGGCTGGTCTTGAAGGTGCTTTGAATTTATTTATTTCAGTTTTGGAATTAAAACCTTTGAGCAAAACTGGCTCCTTTACAAAGGCTCCAAGTCAGTAGAAGAACAGACAAAACAGTACAATTTACATCATATGATGAAAACATACAATAGCTAAGTGACAAGGCTATTTTACAAGTAAGATAAATGTGGAGTATAACCTCAAATGCAAATACTTTTATTACAGAAATATCTCTAGTCTATAGGTCTAGTTACTAAGTGCAGGTTGCTTGTAGATCGTAGCCAAAATCGACTTTGTTAAAGAAAAGGAGAGGAAGGAGGAGGTATGGAGAGTATTGGCATGGGTACAGAGGGGGCATATTGTATAAAGTTATTAGGGGATAGGAGATGGGGATATGGTGATGAAGGAGAACAAGCTAAGTGTTGTATGCATGGGGGCAGCCTAGGGGAAGTGAATGAGAGTGATTGGTTAAAATAATGGCATCATCCGTGTACAGCAGGATGCGGCCTTGACAGGAGATCAGGAAAGTATTTAGAAATATACTAAATAATAGTGGACCCAAGATGGAGCCTTGTGGGACCCCAGAACATACTGGCCTACTTTCAGAGTGTACGTCTTCGATTCTTACTTGCTGTGAATGATTGTTTAGGTAGCTTGAGAACCATTTGGTAGAGTCTGGGGAAAGTCTGATGTAGTGGAATTGGTCAATTAGGAGTGCATGGTTCACATTGTCAAAGGCCTTGGTTAGGTCTATAAAAGTTGCTCCAACCAAGATGCCTTGTTCCAGAGAGCTATGTATGAATCCAGTAAATTCAAGAAAAACTGTGACAGTACTATGCCCATGCCGGAACCCATGCTGTTCAGCTCATTGCAGCTGATGCAGCTCCAGGTACTCCACAAGCTGATTGGCCATGATGCACTCCAGGGCTTTAGAAAGTGGATGGAGTATTGAAATTGGGTGATAATTCTCAAGGAGCACATGGTCTCCACTCTTATGCACCGGGATGGCCATCATAGATTTCCATCATTGAGGGAACTGTGAGAGGCTAAGTGACAGGTTGATTATTTTGATGATGGGTGCAAGGACTTCTTCAAGTGTGAGGGTTATAAACTTGAGGTCAAGGGTATCCCCACTGTGCCTTGATTTCCCAAGCACTTTCTTGAGGTAGTGTCTAGCTATGCCTTCAGAGACAGCCTTGAAGTAGAATGCAGTGTGGTTAGGTTGTGGGGCTGGGTTCCTCTGACTACTACTTGTTTGGGTATAGTTGAAATAGTACAGAGGCAGGACACTGCTTAGATCTGAGAATGCCTTATTGAATGTGTCTGCAATGACTTTTGACTCCATGGTTGGGGTGCCATCAAGATTTAGCATGTTAGGGATAGTCTTAGTGTCTTTCGCTGTGATATCCTGAATATTTTCCCAGAATGACCTGCTGTTATTCCTGCTGTTAGAGAGGGCATCTTTGAAATGTTGACTTTTGGCCAAGCGGATTTCCCTGGTGCATTCATTTCTAGCTGTTTTGTAATTTTGGAGGTTAGATTTGGTTCCCAAGACCTACGCCTTCTGCCATAGGTAATCACTTGCTTTTAGGAGTTCAATAAGGTTGGGGGTGATCTAGGGGTTGCTGGTCCCCTTTACTTTCCTAGTTTTAAAAGGTGCATGCTTGTCACAGACTGTGTTGAATCGGGTGATGAACTGATCGAGCGCCATGTCCACATTTGTTGCAGTGAAAATTCCTGACCAGTCTTGGTGCCTAAGATCAGCTTTTAGTTGTTCAAGGTGACCTTGGAGAAGCACCCAGTTGGTGATAATGCTAGCAGGGGGTTTGTAATATTTATTAGACCAGCAGCATGTGATGGGGGAGTGGTCACTGAGACAGTCTGGAAGCATGGTGGTATCTGATATATGCTCTGGCTGGTTAGATAAAACAAAATCTAGCAGGGTACCAGACAGGGATCAGTAATTTAGTCTAGTTGGATCTCCACTAGTTGTGTAAGGTGAATGGCTGACAGTGTATCTTTGTATGCAGAAGCTGTGGGGGAGAGCCAGTTGATGTTAAAGTCTCTTAGCATTGATATTTCGGAGTGCAGGCTCAGGTGGCATAGACTATTTAGCAGTGTTGTGAAACTGGTTGCTGTATTCTTTGGCTGGATGTAGACTGACATCACAGTAAGTGTTTTGTTGTTTACTCCAAGGAGAAGTTTGATTGCCATCATTTGTACTTTGTCATCAGAGATAGGTACAGGGACAGCGAGGCCCCGGTAGCGTATCTCTTATGTAGACTGCACAGCCTCCCCCTCTATTACTGAGCCAGTCCTGCCTGAACACCATGTATCCTTGAACAAGAATTGAGGAATCAGGAATGTCAGGGGTAAGATAGGGTTCTATTGCAGAGATGACATCAGGATTGTGCTGAGTGATCCATATCTCCAAACCATCCAGTTTAGGGAGCAGGCTGAAGATATTGATTGTAGTCATTTTAAGTACCCCTATATTTTTTGCAGGAGTTTCTAAGTCAGAAGATGGCCTGGATTGGGATGTATGTTGCCTGACAGTAAGAGCAACAGAAGTATTAGCCTTTTTATGGTCTGCTTGAGTAGTTTGTTGTTGTAAGTCCAAGTTCTTTGTCTGGAGTGATGCATGGTGTGGGCTCCTTGGGGGGATGAGAAGGCAAGGGAGAAGTGCCAGGGTGGGGTTCCAACATGGCAGCAGTGAGCTCTACAGTCTGTGTAGTAGCCCCAAAGGTTAGGTATGCCATGGTCATCATATTGTAGGCTAAGGTTATGATCCCATATACATTGAGTATGTCTTGCTGGGTGGCCAGGGTAGGTGATGCAGATACAGATCCACCAGGGAGACATAGGAGGATGAGTTGCAATGTCAGTGTGGCTCCCAGGGGCAGCATGGTGGTGGGATGAGCCTTGGTACCTAACTTGAGGAGGTAATTCCACCAGAAAGAAGGCTACTGTGGGAAATGGAGATAATACTTTACAGTCTCCTTACCAGTGCACCTGGATAATTGGTATGCCAGGGAAGAGATTAGGTCCTTAGGAGTACAGCTGTGAGAAACTGAGTGTTATGCCTTTAAATGTGGACTTGCTGAGTGATTGGACCAGAGTTGGAGAGGGAGTGGTTTACACTGATGCTAGAGCATTTAATACTGGCCGGGGGGGTGGGGAAAAAAAACTCTGCTTGAGAATGGGCAAGAGAAAGTGCTGAAAGTATAGGCAGAGGCACCTTTTTAGTTTAAGAAATCAGTGTGACTGCCCAGCCAATAGGAGATGGGCAGACCATCCTGGGACCAATAAGATTAAAGGTTGTCAAGCCATGGGGTCACCTTACCTTCTGTCCTTCAAGTGCCAGTGGAAGACACTGGTTTCAGTGGCTGGACCATTGAAGAGTGCCTGGACCAGAGGTACTGCTCTTCAGTCCTCCAGGGCTACTGTCTTGATCATTGGGGGACTGGCAGGAGGTGTGTTGCAAGTCAACGGCCGACCTGGAGCAGGACCAGGACTTCTAAAGCCACTCTTCAGCCCAGTCAGGGGCGTACTTCTTTGGAAAGGAGGGGAGAGGCAGAAGTTAAAGTAAGACAGGGCAATGAGGTAAATGGGGGCAGGAATCTAGATGGGCAAAGAGACGGCAAATACCGGGGACAAAAGGAAAGGAATTAAGTAGGGTGGGAGAGCAGAGAAACAGCAGGGTATAAAGAGATGCTACAATTTTTATTTTTACCAGGAGACACAATAAGCTGAAAGCATGTTTACAGGTGTGACATGGGAGCACAAGGAAGTTAAGTGACTTGCTCAGGGTCACACAGTATGCAAGTGGGGGCTGTAGGATTCAAACCCAGGTCTCCAGGTTTGCAGCTCAGAGGCTTAAGCCACTGCATTATGTCTTGTGCGTTATGGCATAGACACCCTCATTAACCTCAATGCCCTGTCTTACTATAACTTCTGTCTCTCCCCTCCTCTCCACAGAAGGAAGCCCATGACCAGGCTAAAGAGTGGCTCTAGTGGTCAGCACAGACCATCCTGGGAGCCAATAAGATTAAAGGCTTTTCAGCCTTGGGCTCACTGTACCTTCTGTCCTTACAGTGCCAGTGGAAGATGCTGGTTGCAGTGGCTGGACCCATGAAGAGTGCCAGGATCAGAGGCACTGCTCTTCAGCCCTCCATGGCTAATGTCTCTATCATCCTTGGGGGTGGGCAAGAGGTGCACTGCAAGTTAACAGCTGACCAGAGCAGGACCAGGACCGCTAGAGCTGCTCTTCAGCCCGGTCAGGGATTTCCTTTTGTGGAGAGGAGGGGAGAAGCAGAAGTTATAGTAAGACTGGGCAATGAGGTAAATGAGGGTTGGAATCTAGATAGGCAAAGAGGTAGCAATTACCAGGGACAAAAGTAAAGGAATTAAGCAGGGTGGGAGAGCAATGAAACAGCAGGGGATAAAGAGGTGCTATAATTAAGGGCAATTAGTACGCAAGTAGAGGGGCGAGGTTGTCTGTGCCGTAACGCACAAGATGATTATAACATTGTCATAAAAAAGCTGATAAAGGTTCTGCAGTAGTGATCCTAAACTGAGAGGACTATATTAATGAAGCCAACAGACAGCTAACTGACCATACCTACTACAGAGAACTGGAAAGTGATCCCACTGCAAAATATATATGGGAACTATGGGACTTAATTAGATAATTTCCAAACCATGTCCAAGATAGAATAACTGACCTCAGCCCTGTTGAAACCAAGCCAGGAACATTCTACATGCTGCCAAAAATCCATAAACCTGGCAATCCAGGGAGACACATGGTATCTGGCAATGGCACCCTGACTGAGGGACTCTTGGGATTTGCAGAAATCATTTTAAAACCTCTGTTTTATACTAAGGAACAGTTTCATCCAAGACACTACATACTTCCTGCATAATCCTTCTAATTATAAGGCCTTACCACCTAATGCCATTTTAGCTACAATGGATGTAACCTCCTTCTACACTAATATTCCACACAGACGGCATTTCAGCCTGCCTTAAATACCTACATGAGAAAGAACTAGACTAAAACATTGACCCAGAAGTGGTGGGGAAACTTATTGAATTCATTCTGACACATAAAAATGTCAGTTTCAATGGTAAACATTATGTTCAAACTATGGAAACAGCAATGGGAAACAGGATGCACCACAATATGCCAGTCTCTTTATGGTGGATTTGGAGGACTTTTTAAGGCACTGTATACACAAACCACTCACTGATTTCCATTACATTGATGATTTGTTTCTAATTTGGACAGAGGGCATGGACACACTTAAAGAGTTTCATCAGGAACTTAATAGCTTCCATCCATCCATAAAACTGTCCCTGGAATATTCTACCACAAGTGCTAATTTTCTGGACACCACAGTCACCATCAAGGATGGAACCTTACATACATGTATTTACAGGAAGCCAACAGACAGAGATATATGCATAAAAATAGTAATCACCAGAGCCACATAAAAAAATCTGTAATGTACAGTCAAGCGCTTCGATATTACCATATCTGTTCAAGTGAGGAAGAGAGAGATACACATTTGGCTACATTGAAAAAACCTTTATTGAGCAGGGACACTCTTCCAGAGAATTTGACAGAGCAGTAGAATATGCAGCGCAGGTACCTAGGGAGCATATAAAGAAATAAACACTACCAACAGAATACCCTTAGTAGTCACATATCATTCTGACCTTGAACTTCTATGTAAGATTATTAAGTACCTCCTCCCAATATTTAGTGAGGATGAGTCCCTAAATTGTATTTTTCAAGAACTACCGCTAATATCTTGGAATTAGTCCTTGGAATTGGGTGCTTTAGAAATAAAGTATCTATCTATCTATCTATCTATCTATCTATCTATCTATCTATCTATCTATCTATCTATCTCTCTATCTATCTATCTATCTTTTAAACAACCAGATAATTTAGTCAACCTGATTGTTAGGAGTAAACTTGCACCAGAACAGAATACCATTAACACTAAATGGTACTCAGCCCTGCAACCGCCCCAGATTTATGACTTGTGAGCACATTTCCACTTCGGATTGTGTAGTTACTTCACAAAACAAGCAATTCAGAATACAGGGGAATTACACATGTGCATCATGGAATGCTATTTATTTCATTAAATGCAAGAGATGTCCACTAACAGGGTATGTGGGAGAAACAGTGCAAGTTCTCTGCACTAGAATGAACTTGCACAGACATACTATTAATATGAAGATGACTGAAAAGCCAGTGGGTCAGAACTTTTCTTAGGCTGACCACTCAGTCTCAGATATGTTGGTAATAGTCTTAAAAGGGCATTTCAAAAATACACAACAGAGACATGCTTTTGAGGTCAGGCTTATTTTACTTCTCAATATGGTAGAAGATGGTGTAAATATTGATTTGGATTTTATGACACATTACACTACTTGAACTTACATGGGCCTTAAGTACAAAGGATGGTCTTCAGTGTGTGTTTTTTTAATATTCTATGGTTATGGGACCCCTTTTAACTGGTTATCTATATTTTGGTATCTCTCCATAAACTATTTTTTTGTTGGGGGTTAGTGGTAGGGGAACAGTGTGTTGGTTGTGTGTGGGGTGGGATTGTCTGTGGGTGGGTGAGGGGTTGAGTTTGTGGTTTTATGAGGTAAGGCTTATATTCAGGTACGTGACATTATGATTTTACCGCATGTTAGGACTTTTGGTTCACATACATAGTGTATTTATCTTCCTTCCAACTAGTTGTCTATATTATAAAGTTACTGGGGGGTAATTCCATTAGTTTTTGATTTCCATTCTTAAGGCTGTTTCTGTAGTTATAGTATATTAATTATATACTGACATATTTTGAACTCTAAACATATTAGGATGCATGATCTCATTCTCATGGGGGTCCTTGGTAGTTGTGTTTTTTTTATTGGGAACTAATTCTGACATTTGATTTCTTGTAAAAATCTTGTTACAGCACTGAAGGTTTTAATGCTTATGAAATATAGCATCTGATTGTGTATATAGTTGATAAATTGTCTGCAGATAGATTTAACAGTTTATGAATGTGTTAAACAAGTTGTTCACTTTAGGGAAACTTATCTTTACACCCTCCTATTGCCATATATAGAATATTTCTGTTTTATGGTTTTTAACTTGGAATACTATCTTTTAAACATGTGCTTCAGTGGGTATTATATCTAAAGGTCTTGAGTTTAACTAAGAATGTATTTACATAACACAATCGCTCATTCATGATGTCAGTTAATGAAACTGCCTGGCCCCTCGAAGTATTCCTCTTATCTCCCTCTGTTGACATTTGACCTTGGCATGCTTCGTAGTTACCAGCTGACTAAAACTGGTTTCTTGCATTTAAACCTAAGTTATTATTTTTTTTTTTTAAAAGGCATTTTAAACCATTGAGAATGCATTCTGGTTTTTATGTATGATCTGGGTGTTAATAGTATGTGATTTACCAAACAACTGCTTTAAGCTTCCAAGGAAGGACTTGGTCTGAAAGCTTAAGCACTGTTTTCTTTTGTTACATCTATGTTGGTCCAATAAAAGGTATCAAACCATTTGTTTCTGTATATGTTCAAAAAATCAGGCTTTTGTCCACAAACAAATTTCAAGTGGTGGAATACTATAACCATGCAAAACTTTATTTAGTACTAATCACGCTGTACAACCACAGAAGGCATCACTGGTTATAGCATTCCAGCATATGAAGTTTTGTCCAGGGATGAATGGATGTTTTTTTAGAAGAAGATCCATTTTCAACTATACCTGGGGAAATTGAGCTCCAAAGAATTCAAATAACATACATTATCAAAAATGTAAAACCTATACGTTTTGTGAACCAGGAGCCTTTCCAATCACATATCTCTTGATTAGACTAATATTTAAACAGTTCATATTTGAAACAACCTTTACAGTCAGTCGTCCTAACAGAATCAGGTAGACAATTTACAAACTTAACAGCATAGACAGCACGGCATCTCTGTCTCACAAATTTAATTTGAATTGCATCCTTTAACCTACAGAGACCATAGAACTCAGAAAAACATGTTTAGTAAAAGAACAGGTTGTTTCTTACTTAGAACTAGATATCAGCACTGTTTGTCAAGGACAATCAGGGAGAGGGGGTTTCTGGGGTTGCAAATCTGGGTTCGCCATCCTAGTCCTTGGGTGATGGAACTGAAGTCACTCTCAGTTGTGAAGGTGACAGTGGTGGCAACTAAAAAATGACTCAATTTGAGGACCATGGTGATGAAAAAGAGTTGCAGAAAAAAAAAAAAAACTAGTTCCCTATATGATGCAGAGGGAATCCAGGTCTTGAACTTTAGAGTATATGCAGGATAAGACCACACAGATGTGGTCTATCTTGTTTACCAGGACATCCCAGTGGAAAATAACAGGTTTCATACTCTAAACTTGCACTGAAATATCTTTTTACTCCATCACTCTTGGATTGTTTTTCTGCTGTATAAATTTCTACAAAGCATTTCTGGGATGTAATTTTATTAAGAGACTCAATGTAAGATAAAGATTATATTGTGTTATTATAGCAATTGGGGTTACTAACTGAGGGAATCACTCCTTGTAGAGCAAGTCCTCCAACACCTTTCTCCTCAAAGCAGATTGGGACAGTCCTGAAGGGGTGGGTAGCTAGCCAGTTACCAGAAACCATGGTTTTGGCAAAGAAGTCACTTTGCAGAAATTTGCAGAATTGCTGCAGTCCCACAAAAGCCACTGATTGGGTGTTGTGGTCTGAAAGAAGAGGAGATAAAAGGAGTGGAGTGTGAAAGTAATCCAAGAAAGTAAACAAGAGAGGACATGGAAAGGGCCTGCTCAACAGCAAATGCCATTATGTTTCATACCCTTCATAGTACTTCGCAGTCAGAACCATCAGATATTCCTCATTCATCCTATAGGTTGATACACGATCCAATCAAAAAACGGGCTGACTAAAGCCAGCCCCATTGTCCCATCTGAGGATCTCCAGTTTACTTCATAAATCAAAAGAGGTTGGCCACTTTCCAACCCAGCTCCCAACAGTTCTACTTTCTATTGGCAAGGTAATTCATATTTTCAGTTTTTCTATTTGCCTGGTAGCCATCAGGGTTAGCAAAATGATTAGCCTAGAGTATGCATCTATTGTAAGTGCTTCATGAAACTTAATGGGTAAAATGAATGGAGAATACAAGGGGCACAGCTATTCTGGGAAGGCCACCCTCCCGTAGCATCTCATCCCCATACTACCAGCATGAATGTGACCCCTGTCATCAGCAAACTTTATATCAAGCTGAATGAATTTCTGTTTCCTGCAGCTGGGCACACACAGTTCAGGGGTCCCTCATGGAGT
This sequence comes from Neoceratodus forsteri, assembly GCA_016271365.2. Taxonomy (NCBI): domain Eukaryota; kingdom Metazoa; phylum Chordata; order Ceratodontiformes; family Ceratodontidae; genus Neoceratodus; species Neoceratodus forsteri. Next base: position 100,207,428 of record CM057450.1, on the reverse strand, counting down.
GCCCTCTGGACAATGCACACACAGGACAGTGTGGATGAGCATAATAATGAGGAGGTCTCTCCTGGAGTACCCTCCTCAGACAGCAAAATCATACCCGAAAATGTCCCTATTTGTTTTTCCATCCACCTTGTGGACTGATGACCTCCTCTAGCCTCCTCACACGGCAATTCAGCTAACTGCTGAAGGGAACATAACCCCCTTCTAAATGCTTGCCATACCTATATTTTACTCCTGATTCCATTTACTCCTTAGCTGCCTGATGATCGATTGAAAAGGAGGGGTGAATGAGCCACGTCGGTAGAGCCATTTTTGAACAAATCCTACAGTCCCTTTGCCTCGGTGGGCAATGAAACAACATCTGCTCCACCCACCAAGACTCCCAACAGCAATACTGTCCTTTCAACTCCTCAGCCAGTCCCATAGTTCCTTGCACTCCCATGACCACTGGAGAACTACTGACAAGGCATGCAGCCTTTGCAGATCTCACGGGAGCTCTCACAATAGCGTGGCAGCCATCTTGACTGGACCAATCGCTTTAATAGAGTGATCCCAAACCATGCTAGCTCTCTTGAGATTTCTGGGTGGCCATTTTACCTAGGACATCAATACTATTTGGTTCATGCTTAATTCCTTCCTAAAGTGGCAACACTTCCTTTAAAGTGGTGGCAGTTTTAAGTAAGCAACAGAGGGGGAATTTCTACTGCCTATGAAACTGGGCTGGCTGATATACTGTCTGTACTTTGTCGGTATACAGAGCCCTTATCTGATGCAGTTCATCTTATTCCAAACCAGTAGCTTCGAGGATACATCAGACATCATGAGGAAATGCAGGGAATGTGAAATACTATTCCCAGAGTCTGACAACAGGGACATGGGTTGCACAGTTTGTACACTAACAATCAACGAGGCCTCTGGGGAAATGGATGAAGGGAGATCGGACTTCGGAACTCCACCACCACCACCACCACTGACTGCCCCAATAGCACTGGACACCAGTCAAGCACAACTATTGTTCCAACTGCTGGAAGCATTTTAAGTGAGCAATGCCATGCCAGTCCCCAACAAACTGAGAGATCAGGGTGAGGACACCACAAGAAAATGACCCAGATGGAACACAGATAGTATCATATCAAAGACTCAAGCAGACCCTATGGTAGCATGGACAAATCAACCAAGATGTGCCACAGTGATAACACTGATAAACTCATATAAATTGTCAGGGTGGCCCTCAAAATAGCAGAGCAGCCAGAACAACCATCCACGTCGGAAGACCCCCTTGTTTCAATGGGGAACTGGAAGAGAAGACCAACTTCCCAACATGTAAAACCATCAAGAATATCCTCAATAAGGAATAAGATGCCCAAACCCACCAGAATGCCCAAACAAAAGATGGTGGGTAGCTAGTACCCACTTTCTCAGACATGGAGCGAACAATGGGGTAAGGCACCCAAAGTGGACCAGCCAGTGTCAAAACTCTCCAAGTGCACTGCCATCCCCATTGAGAGCCCAGCAGCACTCAAGGACCCAATGAATAAGAAGATTGAGGAGCACCTCAGAAAAATTCATGAGGTGTTGTGCACGTGCCACTCAGCTGATAAGGCAATCTGGTTCACCAGTAGGGCCCTGCATAGGTGGCTGGACATCCTAACCGAGAATGTACCAGATAGCTCCCCACAGGTGGACGCAGCTGAGTGTGCAATCCAAGTGATCAAGTACATCATGGATGCCTACTCTGACCTTCTGAGGTTTGGTTCAAGGATGACAGTCCTAGCAAACAGGTCTAGGAGGGTCCTATGGCTCAAATTGTGGCAGGTGGACAATGAGTCAAAAAGTGCACTGATGAAGTTACTGCTCAAGGAAGGTGCCTTCTTTGGTGAGGGCTTAACCCCATACCTCAAAAACAGAGGGGGCAAACAACCACAAGGGGACAAAGATGTCTACCTGCCCTTGGACAAATCCTTTTGGCCAAAAGGAAATGTTTAATGTTTTTAGACAGAAAAAAACAAACCTACAATGCCCAGGGATCTAGGCAATGGAATCAAAGGCCCAAATTTCAAGACAAGTCCTATGGAAACAAAACAAAAACCAGCACTGGCAGGCAATAAGGCAGTGGCAGGCTCAAGCCAAACTTCAAACACCAAGGCAAAAAGCAATGAAACCACTTGGGCCCATGCAAATCCACCAATAGCAGGAAGACTACAGCCATTTGCAACACAATAGGCCCACACAACAACAGACAAATGGGTGTGAGAGAAGTAATAGCCAAGGGATACACCATTGAATTCACCAACAACCCAACCCAGCACAGACCACTGATCTCCCTAATCTCAAAGTGCCAAGAGAAGGCACAAGGAATACAACTAGCAATTGTGGACTTCATACGGAATGGGGCTATTTTGCCCATCCCTACAGAAGAGAGAGCGATACAGGGGTTTACTTCTTGTTCTTCATGGTCCTGAAGAAAATAGGGGGAATGCGTCCAGTCCTCTATCTTGAGTATCTGAACAAATTCATAGCTTATAGGATGTTCAAAATGGAAACACTGCGGTCAGCCCTGCTGGCCATCCAACCTGGGGACTATCTGTCTCAATAGACCTGCAGGATGCCTACCTACATATACTGATTCAGAAATCCCACCACAAATACCTGCATTTCAACATACAGAGGGAACACTATCCATATACCTGCCTACCATTCGGCCAGGCCTCCGCTCCGCGAGTGTTCACCAAAACACTAATCGTTCTAGCAGCATACTTGCAAAAACAGGGTGTACATGCCATTCCCTACCTGGACAACTGGCTGTTATGGGCAAGAGCAATGGAAAAGGCCTATTACAATACAAATCTGGCAGTGCAATGTCTTCAAAAGTATGGTTGGGTGATCAACAAGGCAAAGAGCCAACTAATTCCACCACAGTCACTTGTTCACCTGGGGGTGATAATAAATACCCAGCTCAACTGGGTGACCCTGATTGAGGAGAAGGTGAACAACATCTGCTCTCTTGTCAAATGGATCCTGTGTAGGACACCCAGGGCAGTCTGGGATTATCACCAGCTGCTAGGTGTGATGGCAGTCCTAATAGACAAGGTACTGTTATCCATGGAACAGCACCCTGTATTGGCCCCACTACCTCACAGACAGTACTACTTATAGGCATCTGTACTAACCTTAGGACATAGGCACTTATCATATAAGCATAAGTGTCAGGATCTGAGTTCTACTGTACTTTTATATATTTTTACTGAGAATCATAAAGCTTTTGCTATTATTCTGATTGTAACACTTGGGAGATACTTCTATTTACATCATTGTATAATGATTATTTAGGCAATACTGCCATATTTAGCATTAGTGCAGAACTGTAACTGCATATGTAACTGCAAGTGTCCTTCACGATATACAAGACCTATTGTCTTAGCTATCTGTTACTTTTGCTAACTCCGCATGCTTTCCCAGGCTAGTGAGGAGTCAGGCCATTTGCCTCTGACCAATTATAATGTTTTATATATATTTTTAGCTGTTGCTATAGTGATTATCAGGGGTATAAAACCATTTTGCAAAGCACCTGCTCTCTGTGAAGAGATATACTACTACCTACAGGTAAGAAAGAGTGGAAGTATTCTACCGGTGATGACACTGTTTGGTTGTAAGCCTGCTTTATATACCAGAAATAAATCACTTTTGTGCTGGACACCACTTGTCTGTTGTTTCTTCACTTTAGTGCAGTTCCAACAAGAACCTGAGAAGGTGATGGTTTTACCATCCCATTACATTTGGCGACTGTGTGCAGGTTGGAATGTTCAAAGTGAGGATTCCATTCGAGTTCATTGAACTGAACTGAATGTCGAATAGTGTAATGCATTTTTGCCTACTTGGATCTACTCATACTGTGGTTGTTCTTTTGCAGACTTGTTCTGTCTTGGTTTCGGGTGTGGCAGACCTACATTGTACCACTGGTATACTCCCTCTACCAGTAGCAGTGTACCACCTTGGCTCCACCGTTTGCCCACGGGGGACCAGAAAGCCGTTGGGTGAAGGCATAAAGGATTTGACTCCAGTCTTTCGAATGCTTTCTTTGTTTGTGTGTTTACCCCTTTGTTTGACATGCCTGAATTGTGCACAGAACTGAGACTCAATGTCTCAAACTATCTTATCTTCCATGGAGGCTAGACTGATTTCACACTGGATGCAAAATCAGCAGAAGACCCCTTGCTTACAATCTCTGATCAGTATCTAGAGTCTAAGCAAAAAGCCAAGAAATACCACACCAACGGTCTCTTAGTCACAGCTTTACGTACAGCAGTAGAAAGTTTGTTAGCATGATGTGCCTCCCTTGAGCTGCAAAACGCTTCTCTAAAAAAGAGATGGGCTTGCAGGCATCAGAGTTACTGAAAAGGGAACAGAAACTAGCGGAGGAAACATAGTCACTCCGTGACCACAATAACAGACTGTTGCACTGTACTGCTCAAGACTCTGAGAGTGAATTGTGCATGTTGAGAGATGACAATGAAAGGTTGAAATGTGATAAGAAACAGCTATCTTATCTGAATAACATTTTAAGTGATACGAATGAAAGTATGAGAGAGGATAATGTTGAGTTGAAGGAAGAGAATGTGAGGTTGATGCATGAGCTAAACAAGGATCTTAGGGAAAACATTGAATTGGGCACCGTGCACTGAGTATTGCAGCGTGAGGTCGAGAAGGGTATTGAGCAGGGCACTGCAAAAGTTTGACATAAGAAATGTAAAGAAAAGATGGTGAGAATGCACCATCAGTGAGAGGTTCTTGCTGGCCATGTTAAAGCCATGAATGGTTTTCAGTGCACACCCATTGACATTACATCATTGGGCAATGACAATTCTGATTACAAGAACATAGGCCGCCTCATCACATCCAAACTCTCACCCCACAGGGTGGTGGTCTTTACCAGCCATTCCCACTATGGTGGCCATGTAAGCCCACCCCCTTGTCACATTGGCACACCTTCTATGCTGCCACATCAACACAAACATGGTGGCCTCCATGATATGGGAGGCCGACCACCTCTGAGTAGGAGCCCACTTCCATTGGCACCCCTCTCCCGGGATGATGATACAGAAGTGTGCGGAATTGCACAAGATCTCTTAACCAGATTAGGAACAATAGACAGACAGTCATCCATGCAACATAATATTGAACACATGTTTGAAAATGCTGTCACCCAGGAGCATGCATTCAAAGCAGTCAATGATGCGGTGGTGGAGGCTGCCCTTTGTGGTGCTCTGGGATGTGCGGAGCTGACCACCACTCCCCATACACCCACGTCCAATCCCATAAAGGTTGCTTACTCTGTTCAGTAAATTGCTCAAGGCATCGAACAGATGGGTCTGACTGACAGTCTTACTTGTCATTTGGAGAAGGTGCGCTCCCTATGTGAGAAGCTTTCTTTCCAACCCGAGTACCAGGTTCAAGTCCTGATACAGACCACCGAGCCTACCCTTTGGGCCAAACTCCCAGAGGCCATCCACAACTGTGAGACACTCGATTACAATGATGTCTCACAGGCACTCCTTGCTGCCAACACCCCAGGTATCATTGAAACCGCTTGGCCTACAAGGTTAAGCAAAATGTGAAGGAAAGCTCAGCAGCTTACCATCAACAGTTATGGCTCGCCTACAAGGCCAGCAATGGCCTAGCAGGTGAGAACACCAATAAAAATCAAATTGGGTACAAGGATTTATATATCTGAAACATGACTCCAGCTCTGTGGGAAAAGGTTGAACTCTTTTACCCACAGACCGATACCTTTGATGAGATCCTCACCAAGACAGAGCATGCCTTCCAGGTTTACCTCCATAATCTAGCTTCTGTTCAGAACTCCAAAAAGGCTGCCACCATCAAAACTCTGATGGCCCAGGGAGCCACGGCCTATGTTGCCATGGTGAACCCTACACCCACCCACTATATAGTGGAAGGTAACAATGATAAACAAGACATCCCTTCTGATGACAAGCAGTCGCACAAGGTGGGGGGGACCAGAACTATAAAAATAATCGGAACTACAACAACAACAAGAATTGCAAAAATTAAAATTCTGATGGCAAGTACCATAACAGGCCTAGCTATCGGGACTTAAAGGACAAGAATGAGACTCTCTGGAAACAACTGGAGGAGGCATGTATTGAGAAAGAAGCCACATCCACACCTTCTGTGGTGGCCTTGGCACCGACTAGTAACACCAACCCTTTCTGGCCTTTGACTACTGAACAATTGAGCAGCTGAGGGAACAACCCCTTGGCGGCATCAGGCACTGGTCAGGATGATGCGGCGATCCAGGAACTACCTATTGAACAGTTTGAGATCATGGCTCTGACATCACAGGTACAGTATTCGTGTCCTGTGAAACACCGAGAGGAGGCCCAATGAGCTTCCATAGGCCTCAGGTCACAGGGACAGGTTGATGAAGAAGAATCTGAGAACTGCACCAATTGACAGTTACAGGCCCCAGTCTGTATTGTGAATGACTTGCTTGTCGACACAAATAGATGGCCTTGTGTAAGGGCCATGGTTAGGGGCCACCAACTAAACATTCTTCTAGATACAGGAGCAGCCATGTCTGTTTTCCATGATGAGAACCCAGCCACGTCTGCCTGGTCTACCGGCTGGAAGACCAGCACACAGGGTGTAGATGGTACTCAGCTACACACCTATCGATCTGTATCTCTATCTGTGCAGGTAGGCCATCTCAAGATTGATTTTGTCTTTGACCTCATGGTACTACATCATCACCCCAGTATACTGAGAATTGATTTCCTTGCACAGCATGACTGTGTTGTGGACCTAACTAACAGGTTGCTGCTACAGATCAAGGGACAATGCCATGCTGTCACCATACCAGATTCACAAGTGGTGGCAGCCATCTTCCATAACAACAAGGAGTATAATGTCATGGCTCTTTTCAAAAGTCATGACCTGTTTTCTGAACTTTCACCTTTGTTACAGGAACACCTTGCTGTGTTTGCTATCAACAAGCATGATTGTGGTAGGATGCACACCACCATTGAAATTTCAAGGCCCATCCCTGCAAGGCAGAAGCAGTACCTATTTCTTGCTAAAGCCTTACCCTCACTGAGGGAGACCATCCAGTCACTGCTACAACAAGGAGTGATTAGGACTTGTGTTTCTACTGTCAATTCACCCATTTGGCCTGTGAAAAAGCCAAATGGAGCTTGGAGACTCACAATTGACTACAGAAAACTTAATCAAATTACCCCTAGCTGTGCCCTAACTGTGGCATCAGCCCCTGATGTGCTTAAGCTGCTGATACCTGACAAAAAGTGGTTCTCAGCTACTGACTTCTCTAATGGGTTTTGGTCACTCCCATTAGCACAGGAAAGCCAATACAAATTTGCCTTTACCTTTGATGGGCACCAGTATACCTGGACCTGTCTGCCCCAGGGCTTCTATAACAGCCTTTCCTTCTTCCATCTCCATATGATGGATACCCTGCAGGGGTTTTCCACACCTCAGTGTCTCCTGCAGTATGTGGATGACTTGCTTTTAGCAACCGCCACAAAGGAAGAACATTTGGTCCTTCTAAATGAATTACTGACTCTTCTCAGGAGAGCAAGCCTCAAGTGCAATCCCTTCAAAGTGCAATTGTGTAAAAAGGAGCTCATTTTCCTTGGCCTACATATCACAAACCAAGGGAGAAGTCCAGCCATCAAGAAGATCCAGGGCTTGCAAGATCTGCCACTTCCTACAAGCATGGCAACACTCAGATGTTTTTTTAGGAATGGTAAACTACTCCAGGGAATTCATCCTTGATTTTGCCTTGAAGGCTGCTCCCCTGTATGAATTGCTGAAAAAGGATGTCCCATGGACATGGGTCCCACACACACTGAAGCTGTTACACAACTTAAACAGGCCTTGGCCTCAGCCCCAGCACTGATAAATCCTAACCCATGATTACCTTTCTATTTGGAAACTGCCACCTCCAATGCAATGTTGCTATGACTGCAGTGCTGGCACAAAAGTACAATGGGTATCACAGACCCATTGCCTATGCATCCCAGATGCTATCCCCTGTAGAAGGAAAGTATAGTCTCTGTGAAAGGACACTATTGGTGACCTTTTGGGCTGTCAAGCACTTTCTGTACATCATTGAGTATGCCCCTATTAGCTTGCATATATACTACACCCCAACTAACTTTTTGCTTTCAGACAAAGTAAAGGATGGATTAGTCTCTGACACCAGGCTAACCCACTGGTCTTTGCTTTGTAGGGCAGGAACATCAAGGTACTGCCTGCTAAAATGCCCTCAGTCCTGGACCATGGCCTACTCTATACAGGTGTGCCCCATGACTGCACCCTCCAACCACCTGACCTACCTGACCCAGGGCCATTTCTACCAGTTACACCTGAGATCCAGGAAGATACTACCATGTTTCATATCTTTACAGATGGCTCTACCTCCTATGTGGATGGAGAGCAGGTGGCAGGGTTTGGAGTGCTCATTTGGGACCAGGAAGGTGATTTCAGGTGCATTGCTAGGAAATGCACTATCTCCTCACAATATGCAGAGCTGGCAGCTAGGGCCTGTGCATTGTAAATCATGCCCCATGGTGACAGAGATGCCATCATTTTGCAGACTCCAACTGGGTTTGCTCATCACTCACAGAGTTCTTTCCATTTTGGCAGAACAATTTTACATTATCCAATGGTACTCCTGTCAAATATAGGGAACTGTTTGTGTATATACACACACCCTGACACAAATGTTTACTCATAAGCTGTACATTCACAAGGTAAGGGCTCACTGAAAATCTGACCCTTATTATGCATTCAATGATCAAGCAGACTCGCTTGCCAAAGCAGGCACTTGGGGGGGAGAAATGGACAGTGACTCACCCACTAGGTGTAGCAGCCATTGTAGCATCTATTTTTGCTGCTAGCAAGAAAAAGACACCAGAACCTCCACTGGACCTCTCTGCCACACAAAAAGCAGATCTAAAAAAAAAGAGATGTGTTTAAATTCCTATACAAAGGAACTGAACAGCCACTGCCTGTTGGCAGTCCATATAAGAGACACTCATACAATATACACTTGTCCAGTGATCAGAAACTCATTTGGTATCACAAACAAGATACAGGTGACAAATTGTGGGTTGCGCCACAATCTCTGTGGACCAAATTTATCTATATGGTTCATGACACTCCCACTGGTGGACACCAGGAGACACAAAACACCCTCCAGAGACTCAAAACAGTCATCTGGTGTCCTGGTATGACCAAAGATGTAGAACACTATGTGGACAACTGCATAGTGTGTGCTCAGAACAATCCAATATCAGTAAAGAAATGCCAGATTGCTGCCCCAAAGGCAATCTGAACCATGGAATGCAATACAGACTGATTTCATTGGCCCTCTTACCAACTCCAGCAAGAACAACAAGTATGCACTTGTTGTCACCGATTGTTCTCCAAGTGGGTAGAAGCATTTCCCACTAAGTACAATGCAGCAACGACAACTGCCAAGATCCTGGTAGATCAATTGTTCTCCAGGTGGGACCTACCCTTAAAGGTAGACTCAGACCAGGGAACCAGGTTTACTGCTGAGCTGATGCAACAGACACTCCAACTTCTTGGAATTGATAAAAAATTCCACATTCCTTACCACTCTCAATCCTCAGACCAGGTAGAAAGAACTAACAGATGCATCAAACAGATGCTATGTTAATTCATCGATGATAATCCCAAAGACTGGGATTCCCTCTTGCCACTCCTACTAATGGCAATTAGGGTACACCTGTGGCCACTACTCAGTGCACACCTTATGAGGTTATGACTGGTAGAGCTATGAGATTACCTGAGCACCTGCTGATTGATCTTTACACCCCCACTGCAGATAGATTATCTGTAGACAAATACATTGAAAAGTGTCATGTTCACATCATGAAGACACGCCTGTTGGCTACAAAGCAGATGGGCAAAGCTCAACAACAAGCTAAAGCTCATTTTGACAAGCATGTCAAAGAAGTCGACTGGCAAGTTGCGGACTAAGTTATGCATCTCCAATACAGACAACCCACACATTAATTTGCCAGTAAATAGGAAGAACCCTCTCCCATTGTCAACAAACTCAGTCCTGACCTATATCAGGTCAGAGTACAACAGCAGAAAAAGACTGCTGACAAGTGGTTCCATCCTAACCAACTTAAACTCTATAAAGGTGTCTAAGTTTACTTTTCCTAACCCCTTTTTTGGGGAATAGTACCCACACTTAACCAATCCTTTTTGTTTTCTTACAGGTATCAACAAGATGGCTATCTTGCACCCCTTTCTCCTACTGGTGGAACTACTGACTGTGACTGCAACCCCACATAAAGCTCCACAGATGCATAAGGAGCATTTGCAACACTTCCTTGGTAAACTTGAATATTCAGCTCCTACTGGTGTACAGATTAATGTTTCCAACAAAATGAGCAACATTACTCAAGGCTCAGATGTATTCTGGATGCTGTAGTGGTTGCCCCAGATAAGTCTTCACTCTCCATACAATGGCAAACTGATGCTATGGGCTACACAATCCCTGTAGCTCATCTGTCCAAAGGTACATTCCATGGCGGGTCTAATACTGAGATTTCTAAAAATGGTACTCTTTCTATCAAACAGACCACTCCTAGACATACTGGTCAGTACAATCTCATAGCTTTAATAGATCCTGCCTATTGTGACCACCTCTCTCTCTCTTGAGGAGGTACGTGCTTTCTGTCTTCAAAACTATGCAGCTTCTGAAGCTCTTTATCTTTCCATAGTCCCACCAAGTCAGGAAGAACTGACTGCCTGCCCTCTTCAGGAAGACAGCCCTCCTAGTGGTTTGACTGCCACATCACTACCTGGAGCCCTGATTAATAATGTGCAATGCATGCATATCCCAGTTATTTTCAATCTCACACAACCAATACCTCCAAATTTTACAGTATGATGCTTACTGATATTGTTACTGCTTATCAAACATGCACAAATAATCCCATAGGTGGACCTCATACTACTGAACATGCTGGAGTCTTTCAACCTGCCCCTAAAGACTATGTTAAATCTGAATCACATGCATGCACCAAGTGAGATGTTACTGACATAGCTGGTGCTGCCAGGTCTGTCTCTGGCATAACCGGAGCAGCTGGTACCATAACTGGCCTCATTGGCTCAGGTATATCCATTTGGAATAGAGCTGATATCACTTCTATTAAGGCTCAAACCCTTAAATTTCAGCAGATTATTAATAATGATGTAATGCCCCCTATATTACAAGGTGTAAATTCTCTCAATAATGAAGAACATTATACCGTGTATAATATGCAAGAGATTGCCCAAGGGTTCAATGATACCAAGCATACACTTAATGATCTTACTTTTTAGAATAAACGTGAGGTGGACAAGCAATATATTGGGTGTGAAATGTTATGTTCTGCTTATGGCTGCTATGCTATATCCACTGTTAACTCTCTCTTCAGGGATTTGGAATCAGGTAAAATTCCAGATTTAAGACATGCTCTTAGATTGGGTAAATGGTATTGCCCATATTGCAAAACCACTGGTTACATTACTATGTGCTTAAAGAATACTCTAAACATCTCTATGGCTACTGTTAGAAATATTGGTTATGTTTCTAGGTTTCCTAAACAAGCACCTTGCTATTTCACTAAGTCCTGTTCTATTAAGGAAAATATGTTCATTACATTCACTGTGTCTTTACCATGTTTTTATCCTGCTACAACTGTCTTTGACAAATTAGCCAGCATTCATTACGTAGGCCATCTTGAAAATGAAATTTTTTTATGAAAGAATTGAATTACCCTCTATGCTGGTCTACCATCAAGTCCTCCAGGCTTGGGTTGCACCTCATATGAACTGTTGTGCAAAGAAAGGCTACTACTTCCTGTGTCAATCTGACATTTTTGATGTCATGAAACCTGTTTGTGGCTATGCTCCTGAACACCTTGACTGGGCACTGATTTTGGGTGAAGATTTGCCATCCAATCTTACTAATGTTGATCCAGATGATGACATCCCTCCTGCTGCATCTTCAGTGCTAGATGCTGAAACACCTCCATCTCAAAGCTGCCTTGAAGAGGTACATTGCTTCACTACATGGCTCACCAATCAGTCATTCTCCTGTCCAGTATGTCTACATTGCTGGTGGGTGCCTTCTGTCCCAGTTACCTATATTTCTGATGGCCAGCACTGTCTGGTCACAAATTATCCCAGTTTTTCTTATGGTGCTAAGACTTGTCAAATTACTAAACCTAACTTTTGTTTTACTCCAAAGCAAAAAACTGTTATTGGTCACACTGTGATCACGCCTGTTCCTCTCCCTTAACCAGACGTTATTGATACTGATCCCCAGTACTTGCTTGCCCTGTCTCAATATTTGCCTATTTTGAACTTACACATTGATGCCTTGACACTCTCTTTAAAGTCTCTTTTAGCAAGAAAAGATGCTCATTTGATTTATATTAGTAATAATATAACCAGAGCTGCTAATGCACTTAATGACCTCATCCATGATGGTGATTTGAGTCTTGCCATTGGCAACACTTGGCTAGAACTCACATTTAAAGTTTTTGTTGTGATTCAAGCCTTTTTGATTATCTTTCTCATTTTCACTCTGTGCTGTCTGCGATGTACCCTAAGAAAACATCTAGAACAACTCAAATTCCTTTACAAGGCTCATGCACTGAGCTTGTAAATTACCTTTAGCTCCATCCCTACTAGCTACCTTGGGATTATTGCCCCATCTGAGGCAATGGGGGGAGAATGTTATCCATGGACCAGCACCCTGGATTGGCCCCCCCTATCTCGCAGACAGTACTACTTATAAGTATATGTTCTAACATTAGGGCATAGGCACTCATTGTATAAGCATAAGTGTCAGGATCTGATTTCTACTGTACTTTTATATATTTTTACTGAGAATCATAATGCTTTTGCTATTATTCTGATTGTAACACTTGGAAGATACTTCTACTTACACCATTGTATAATGATTAGTTAGGAAATACTGCCATCTTTAGTGTTAGTGCAGAACTGTAACTGCATATGTAACAGCAAGTGTCCTTCACAATATACAAGACCTATTGTCTTAGCTATCTGTTACTTTTGCTAGCTCAGCATGCTTTCCCAGGCTAGTGAGAAGTCAGGCTATTTGCCACTGACCAATTATAATATTTTTATATATCTTTTTAGCTGTTGCTATAGTGATTATCAGGGGTATAAGACCCTTTTGCATAGCACCTACTCTGATTAGAAATGTACTGCTACCTATAGGTAAGAAAGATTGGAAGTATTCTTCCAGTGATGACACTGTTAGGTTGTAAGTTTGCATTATATACCAGAAATAAATCACTTTTGTGCTGGACACCACTTGTCTGTCATTTTTTTCATTTCAGTGCAGTTCCAACAAGAGCCTGAGAAGGTGATGGTTTTACCATCCCATTACAGTACCAAGGGTCAAGCTACACATGAGATTACTGCAGAAGTCCCTGATTGACATGTGGGATCTGACCTCCCGAAACTTCATAACCAAAGTAACCCCCACTGCAAGGATTCTGTCCAACTTGAGGTGGTGGACCATACATCAAAACATGATAAAGGGACACCCAAAAGCTTAACCACCCTCAGCAGTCATCACCATGGATGTGAGCCTGATGGGCTCGGGAGCAACCTACCTCAACCACGTCGCCCAGGGGTTATGGTCTCAGAGTGATACAACTCTCTCTCTATAAATGTCTTGGAGATGAAAGCAGAACATCTAGCACTGGAGTTCTTCCAGCAACTCATTGGAAACAGAGCAATTCTGGTGAGATGTGACAATCAGGTGATGGTAGCATACCTAAACAAGCACGGGGGCACTAGAAGCAAATCCATGATCAAGGAGTCTCTCAAACTTTTAAGATGGGCAGATCAAAATGTACAGTCAATCTCGGCAATTTATCTGGTGGGCTCAGCAAACACAGAGGTGGACTGACTGAGTGGAGTCACAGCAAATGAAGCAGAGTGGAAACACTAGCAGAGGATATTCTGCAGCATTCAGAAGAAATGGGGATCACTATAGGTAGACCTCATGGCCTGACAGCAGAATGCTCAACTGCCCATATACCACTCAAGATTCTCAGACAGCAAGGCATGGGAAGTGGACACTCTGTCAGCACCATGGCAATTCAGATGGGCCTATGTGTTCCCACCAACCACCATGCTGAACAAGGTTCTGCAAAAGATTCAAGCCACGTGGTCAACAGTTATCCTTGTAGGACTCGACTGGCCCAGGAGACCATGGTACTCACTAATTCAAGCAATGGCAGTGGATACTCCAATGCTATTATCCTGCTGGTGGAACCTACTGAACCAAGGCCCAGTCCTACATCCAAATCCAGCAACACTAAAACTAATGGCTTGGCTGCTGAAAGGGACAGACTACTAAGCCTGGGTTACCACAACTGAGTAGTGGAACAGCTGCTACAATCTAGGAGACAATCTACTACCAAAATGTATCAAAGACAATGGTAAATTTTCCATAAATGGTGTAAGGAGAAGAGAACATCTCCTTCTGTGGCAGGACTACCATAAATGTTAGAATATCTCAATGACGGAGCAAATAAGGGACTCAGTATGGCTTCACTCAGGGTATAGACTTCTGCCATTTCATCCATAAGAGGACCATTACCTGGGGTAGGTCCTATGGGGTCACACCACAATGTAGTCAGGTTACTCAAAGCTGTCATACTGGCATCACCCAGGGTCAGACCAATGTGTGCACCTTGGCAATTGAACACTGTGCTAGAAGTCTTCCAAGATCACACTTTCCAACAGGACTCACTACACTGGTGTACACTTAGAACAGTATTCCCTGTAGCTATATGTTCAGCTAGAAGGATAGGGGAAATACAAGTGCTATCATGCAGAGAGCTTTTCCTCACATTTCACAAAAGGGGACACTTAGAAGAGTTCCTCTTTCTTCCCGAAGGTATCAACTACACATCACACATTACAGGAAGTCCAACTCCCATTCCTAAGGACAAGGCAGAATCTTGACATGGGCACCTCACCCCTTGGACATCGCACACCAATTAAAGAAATACCTCAGTATGATGGATAGTTCACATAAAACTGACAGGCTACTCGTTCTTTCCACAAGAAAGAGGGTGGGGTAAGCAGCATCCAAAGATACCATAGCTAGGTAGATAAAACAAACCATATACACAACATACAGAGTAGTAGGCCAGAAACCACCAGAAGGCATAAATGCTCACTCTGTCAGAGTGATCACCACATCCTGGGCAGAGAGGGGAGGAGGCCTCAGTAACAGAAATATGCTCAGCAGCAACATGGTCCACCATACACACCTTCACCAGACATTATCACCTGGATGTAGAATCTGCTGAAAAGACCTCCTTTGCCAGGGCAGTTCTAGGAGCAGGCACTCAATCTAGGTAACTGACACTTGCTCTACCTCTTCCTTATCCCACCCAAGACATATACTATGACCACACTGCTACTAAGGTCCCGATGATTCTAACTGCAGAGTACTATAAAGGGTATGAAACATAGTGGCATTTACTCACCTGGTAAAGGTAATTATTTGACTACCCTTTATTGTACTCTGCAGCTCCACCCAGGGTGGCAGATGGAGTAGACTTTTACTTGTTTACCAGACACCGTCAATCATTCAAGTGATGTCATAATAAATGTAAAGGGATATGCAAATGTATCATGGTTCCTGAATACTAGTCACAATCAAAATGTTAGAAGTGATTGTTTCCTTCATAAAATAAAAAGATGAAGTGTCTTGATAATACCTCCAAAGGTCTTTCTTTCTTATGTTATGACAGCCAGGGTTACCAGGCGGTATTCAGAGAGGGCAGCATGCACCAAAATAGGATTGTTTTTTCTCTGTCTTGTTTTCTTTTCTGTGTGTTAGTTCCTATGTCTCTATAAGTGTACCTATAATTGCTATGGAAGATTCACATTGGAGATCCTCAGATGGGACAAGGGGGCTGACCTCAGCCAACCTATTTTTTGATTGGCTCATGCATCAACTTATAGGATGGATGAGGAATGCCAAGTGGTTCTGACTGTGAAGTACTATAAAGGGCACTCAAATAATCACCTTTACCAGGTGAGTAAATACCATTTTTCAGTACTTGTGACAGACTCCCAAAACATGAGATGTATAGGAAAACAACTCTCATACCCTTAGAAGCTGAGAATGATATCCAGCAACCCTGAAATTCTGCAGTTCAGCCAGAACCAAAGGGCTGCTGTTATGCCCTGCATCTGGGCCCTGAATACTGTCCAAGTGAGCAAAGAAGCATGAAATAAAACTGCTTAGAGAGGGAACAAATATCATGGCCAGGAGCTACACACTGCTGATCTCCAATCTGCCTACCTAGAAGAGGTCGGCTTCATTTTATAATGATGTATGTGCGGCAGCCTGCCATAATGGATGCCATGTCAGTAGCAGCAACTGGGGATGGAGCAAGCAAGTACAAATAAGCTTGGATTCTGCATGCTATTCTTGCCTGGAAGATACTTCTGAAAATGCAAGGAGATGGGGAAGAAAGGAGACTACAGCCACAGCAGCAAGGTATAGACTGACTGAGACTCCCATTTCTAACGCTAAAGCTGATTATATAAAAAAAGAAAAATCTGTATGCCTGCCTCACATGGAATGGTTACTGAAAAAGGAGCCAACAGAGCATTTGGTACGATAAACTCCAGTTTAGAGGACTATGTGTGTGGGACCCCACACATGTAGTCCTTTAAACTGGAGTTATTGTACCAAATGCTTGGTCAGCTCCTTTTTCAGTAACTATTCCAGGTAAGGCAGGCAGGCATACTGATATTTATTTTAATCGGTTTCAGTGTTAGAAATAGGAGTCTCAGGTCAGTCAGTAATTTGCTGCTGTAGCTGGGGGGTGAGTTTACAAACTTATAAGCAAAAGTGATCCCAGTAGGCAGTGTCACCAAAGCATTTCCTAAGTATTTCATTCATAGGAGGAGAAATTGGCTAAATGGCTTTACACATCGTTGTGTTACCTTATTGAGTACAAGTAGTTGGTGGCTTGTGAAGAGCCTGAATAGCTTGCTGGCAAAGTTGCACTGAGCTCTTCTTTCCCTCTGTGACAACTGCTACCTTGATTCAGACTGGTGATAAAACAAAAAGAACCAATGGGTTGGCAGACGGACCCAGTCACGGTCCGGTCACAGCAACTCTGGGTGTTGTCTCATTGTTGAACACACTGCCAGCAGCTCCCTTAAGGCTACCTGCCTTTTGGACTGAAACTTCTTTTCAGGGATTACGATGATTTCTGATGGGGCAGGGAATGAGACTACCTGAATGAAGTGGACAGAAGAAATAGCTAATTCAGCCAATAGCAAGGGGCAGTCAGGGAGCTCAACATGATTGCCTAGAACTTTAAGACAGAGATTCATTTACACTAAACTGACCTGATTTTTTTTCCTTATCATATCACATTTTTTTCACCCCTACAGTCACTGACCTGCCTTCTTCCAGCCATTACTTTAACTCCACCTCTGACCCTGAAGTTGCATGCCCAGCTGGAATATGCAACTATATGCTCGAAAGGGGCACCCCCTATTTCCCCTGTGCCAGGCAAGGAACCAATACCGACACGTGCTGTCCTGGCATCATCAGCCAGTGGAGTGTGGCCATCAAGCTGCCAAAGTCTGTGCCACTGTTTTCCATTTTTCTGGTCCCCAGGAGTGAGAGCGTGCAATGACATGAGGGCACATACGTGCCGATGTCTGCCACACTCCATACTGCTATCCCAACTCTAGCAGTGCTCCAGTTATTACCAGGGGCCGCTGCAGAGCATTGGCACCCTGGATCTCTCCCCAGGGATAGGAGAGCAGTCCTCTGGATGCTCAATCCTATCTCCCCTGCTGATCCCTCATAGCCCGGGCTTGCTTTTGAACCCGGGTCACCAGTATGGCACTAGGTGTGGTGTCCAGCACCTCAACCCTCAGCACCACTGGGCTGGCTCTGACTTACCATTTTCACTGGCTCAATCTCAACACTGCTCAAGGTTCCAGGGAGTTGGGTTGGGTCGGGTCCAGTCTCACACTAAGGTTCAGGCACACATCACAGGGGCCAGGGCACACTGCCACCTTCTCTCAATCTTCTGACTTCTCTGGCTCCTAACTCCATCATGGATTCAAAAAAGATGAGCACTGGGAAGTCCACAAAACAAGTAAAGAACTAAAGAAGGTAACCATGCAAAGTCTTGCCCTTTTATAGAGCCCGCTACGAGTGTTCACCACCACACACACACACACACACACACACACACACACACACACACACACACACACACAATGCTGATCAATTAGCTTAGGGTTAAGACTCATGACCCTAAAGCAAATTAGTACAGACCCCCCCTATCACGCCTTTGCTGCATGTCTCTTCTGTCAACAGTCACCTATTGAAGGTGTGATAGGGGCATGATAGGGGCTGCCAATTTGCATTGTCTGATTTCTTCCTGTCTGTTGTTTAAGTTGGTTGTATGAATAGCACTTCTGTCTGACTGGTGGCGCTGGCACCCCACAGCAAACAACAAAAGAAGAAGGGCCCAATGCAGCATGGAAAACAGTGTGAATCCCTTGATTCACTTATCCTGACCGCAATGTTTTTCTCTTAAGTTCTGGGCTAGCGGTTGCCCAAATGTTGCTGCAGTCTGACTCTGACAAGATGGGCAGTGGTGCCCCCCTCCAAAAAAGACACAAGATTTGGCATATTTATTTTTTCCTCTCTTTCAATCAGGGAAAAAATAATTAAAAAAAAATAACTCTGTCACGGTGCCTCCAAATGAATGGTGCCTTAGGCAGCCACTTAATTCACCTTTCCTTAAGGCTGGCCCTGTCCCTATTATTTATTTGATGCTGCTTATTATTTGTTTTAGGACTGATTTTTGCAGTTTCACTGTGAGATAGTGCCTATGCTCAAAGAAGCAATAAAAATATCTCTGGAGTAACAGTTCCAGCTTGGAACAGACAATGATTCTCCAAAATGATCTAGATAAAATCACAGAATGGGTTAATAAATGGGGGATGAAACTTAATTCAAATAAATGTAAAATTATGTATTTGGGTAGACACAGTACACATACTTTATATACACTTAATGGTTATCCTCTGCTACCAGCAACTGATGATAAAGATTTAGATGTTATTATATCTAACGATTTTGACAACTCTAAACTTATTACTGAGGCTATTAGTAAAACTAATAAAGTTATTTGGTCAATCCATTGTAAAATTCAATCCAGGATTTACGGTTCCACCTTGGGCTTGATGGCAGCCTGAGTTGCAAGATCCAACCCTTCCTGCACTATCAAAGTCCTTAATTTACTCTAAAAAACAACAAAAACAGGAAAAATGATGGGTAGAGGACATCAGTTGGAAAGGGGAGCCAGAAATAAAGGCACAAATAAAGCTATGCCACAAATGCAGGCAGATTGTGAGCACATTCCCCAAGCCATAGAAGGTCCCCATCTTTGAGCAGTGCCAAAAGGACGAATTAACGCACAGATGGAGAGATGGAAAGCTTGTCGAGGTCCCATTTTGAAATCCTCCTCAGGGAAATCAAGAGCTCCAGAGCTGAAAATAGAAATTAATTCAGAAATGTGTCCCAACAAATTTCGATGGACGAAAAGAGAGTAGAACAGGCCAAGCAGAGAATAACATCGGCCAAAGACCAGGGAGCACAGATTAGCAGTGGAGGTACTATACAAGCATTCAGTTATGATACAAGTGAAGTGCCTAGACCTTGAGGGGTGCTCTCAGTGAGACAACATGAGGCTTTATGGACTGCCAGAGGGAGCAGAAGTCACCCCATGTCAGCATTCATTGAGAATCTTTTGAGGGATGTCCTGTATCTGCCACCAACCTAGCAGCTAGTCACAGAATGTGCTCATCATTCACTAGTGCAAAAGCCAACAGATCCGACTGCTCGACCCCAATCCATTGTTTTAAAATTTTCCAGCTTTAAAACAAAAGAGGACATTTTGCGCACAGCCTGGGCAAAGAAATACATCTCTCACCTTGGGGCCAAACTTACTTTCGGTCAGGATTACCCACCTGAAGTGCAGCAGGCTCACCAGCAGTATGGGACTATTCTGAAGATCTTACAAAAGAAAAGGATCCAGTTTCAGATGCATTTTCCAGCAAGACAGAGTTTTTGGGCCAGAAGACCCTCAGATTTACACAACAGCTGTGCAAGCGCTGGAAACCCTAAAACAACAAGGTCACATTGCCAGACCAGGAATGCAGTATCATGAAGCAGGTTTCTGCCCAGGACTAGTTGGTAGTTGCACAAAGATCAAAAGGTGCTTCCCCCATCATGATGGCTAGAGACACCCTTAAGAAGCTGGGTCTGATGTGTAGTGGCTCAAATGACAATGTATCTAAATCTAACACTTCAAGAGACTGAAGGAAACTGCAGGTACTGTAGTGTTCTTGTCTCATGGAGAATTGATATGAATTCTCTGGGGTTCTAAATATTGCAAAAGCCATACTTAAATAATTAGAAGTTCCCCCAAGAAAGTGATCTATGGTTCTATTAGGAAATATGTACAAATATGTAACTGTGCTGACAATTAATGCTTTTTGGTTGTGTGACAAATTCTTAATAGTGGTGGGGGGATGGGTGAGACTCCTCTGAGGAGTGGACTTTTTTCCTTTTGCTACAGTCAAAGAATCTTGATGGGGACTTTTTCTGTTGGACTGCATCAGAAACCTACTATTACGTACAGAAACTATGACTAAGGAGCGTGCTGTTGCACTAATTTATTTTTTTGCTCACAGGTTTGAAAGAAGAATGGACTCAAATATCCTCACAATGTTTAGGCATTGAATACATAATGGGGAGCATGGGGAGTGGAATGAGTGGCTGACCACTAGATGTCATAGGCCTACAGAGTAACATTACAGGGCGAAACTCTGGCTCATGCAGAGTAGCCTTTCTTGTCTCCACCCATAGGCTGCTCATGGGGAGTCCTCCAGTAAGGAGATGAGAAAGCTCCCTCTATCCTAACCTGGGTGATTGAAATAACCCCTAATTACACCTGGGACAGGTGTTAGGAGTCTGTAATTTTATTGGACTCCCTACCTTGGAAGTAAAGTTCTCTGAAGTTACTACAGTTCTGTTACAAGGCTTTAAAATGTGTTTTTATAGTTTAGCAATGTTAAAGTTTGTTATGGGTCTGAACAAGGTCACATCAGTAAAAATGAGATGGTATAATGGGTTATGAGGGAAAAATGTGGAACGTTGAGTAACTGGTACAGAATAATGGGTGGATGTTCTGTCTCTCCAAATGCCTAATACACAGGATACAATCATATGTTTGTATAATGTGCTTGGACTGATGAATCCTGTGAAAAAGAGTAAGGTTTTGGCACAGTTACAACACAGTGCCACCTAGTTTGTTTTCCTCCAGGAGACACATTTGTCAGCCAAAGAACATGAAAAGTTGCAGAAGTTTGGATTTCGGGCCATGGCCACATCCTCTTGTTGCAAGAGCAAGAGAAGAAGGATAGCAGTCCTGGTCCCTAAGCAGGTATAATTTTAGCTATTGGATACACTTCTAGACAAGTAAGGCAGATATGCAGTGATGAAAGGGATTTACAGAGGCTTAAGCTTACTTTGGCCTCTGTGTACTTCCCCCCAGGCTCCTCTTTTCAAGACTATAGGGCCTTTTTTGTCACACTGCAGAATTGGACTGAAGGATCTGTCATCTGCAGGAGGGATTTTAATTTAATTTTTAACCCTCAGCTTGACACTACCTCTAAGGTCCCTAGAAAAGATTTGAAAATAGCAAGATATGTATCAAAACTGTTAAATGAGCTAGAATTGGTGAATGCTTGGCGACAGCTCTTCGGGTAGTGTAGAGATTACACCTTTTTCTCTGCTGCTCATCAAACATACTCTAGAACAGATAATTTTCTACTTCCAAAAGAGCAAGTAGCAGCAACATCAGACTTGTGGGTTGGGAACTTCCTTCTTTCAGACCATGCACCCATCCTTATGTGGCTAAAATTACAATACTTTATGGAGGCTGAATGTCTCTCTATTGCAGGACCCTAAGATAAAGGATGCAATTCAAGAGGCCTATAAACAATATTTAGAGGAGAAATCCTCTCAGAAGGTGCCCCCTGTGGTAATATGTGATGCAGCTAAAGCAGTACTAAGGGGAAGGTTTATTGAGTTAGCAAGTAGGAAAAAGAGAGAAAGGGAGGCCCAACATACTAGATTACAAAAACAGATTGAATCTTTGGAGGCCCTAAAAAAAATTTAAATAAGCAAAGGACGGGCAAATGCCCTTTCACAGCTCAAGAAGGAATTGAATAGGCTCCTCAACTACTATGTGGAGCAGAAGCTTCTCTTCCTTCATCAGTGTTATTATGAAGGGGACCCCATTCCCTTAAATTATTAGTTAGCAGACTGTGAATACAGAGGGCTAAGGTAATTATAACTGGTATACAACACCCTAGTACTAGATAGATTGTTAGAACAATCCCTGAAATAGTGGAGGTCTTTAAGGGGTACTGTCAAAATTTGTATGCAGCAGGACCTGATCCTAGGCAGGATGAGGTTGATACTTTTATATCCCAATTGAAACTCCCAAAGTTTCAGACACAGCAGAAGGAGATCCTTCTACAACCAATAACCTCAAAGGAGGTGACCACGGCGATCTCCAGGATAAAAACAATACCCAGGTAGTTATGGACTAGCAGCAGAATTTTATAAGATGTATAAAGAGGATGTGGTACCTTTACTGCTGGAAACATAAAATGGGGTGCTTGAGGAGAGGGAGAAAATTCCTGTGTCATGGTCTCAGGCTATAACTTCTGTAATACCCAAGCCCAGGAAGGACCGCATGCTTTGTCCCTCATATAGGCACATATCTCTGCTTAATAATCACTATAAAATATTAACTTTGATAATTGCCCATCATATACAGACCTTCCTTCTGGAATTAAAACACTTGGACCAAATTGGGTTTGTCCCTGGGAGACAGGCTCAGGATAATTTGAGGTGAATGTTCCATATAATAGACCACATTAATGGCACTAAACTCCTCTCACTTTAACTAAGCTTAGATGCAGAAAAGGCCTTTGATAAGGTCTCTTGTTTTTTTTTTGAGGGGGGTCCTTTTCGGGTTTGGGTTCTCCGTCCCTTTTATGGATGGTCTATTTAAGCTATATCATGAGCTGAGGGGATATGTCAGAGCAAATGGCCATATTTCAACAGCATTTCCTCTGAGCAGGGGCACTCGACAGGGTTGTCCCCTTTCACTATTGCTCTTTGCTCTGTGCATAGAGCCCTTGGCGCAGACAATATGGTAAAATGAAGAGATGGGGGTGTGACTGGGGAACAGGGTACATAAACTGGTGCTTTATGCTGATGACGTGTTACTATATTTAATGGATGCAGAACGGTCACTTCCAGTGGTATTTCAACAACTAGAGGAGTTTGCAGGCCTTTCAGTGTACACTCTGAACAAGAAAAAGATGGAGGTCCTCAGTTTTAACTACCAAGCCCCTAGTAACATGAGGCAGTGGTTCCCAATCAATGGGGACCTACCCACAATGAAATACTTAGGGATTATTTTGGGAACTTTGTCTACACAATTGTATGACTTGAATTATATACCACTCTGGAATAAAGTGAACATTGATATTAAATGATGATCCCTGCTCCCATTATCATTATATTCTCGTACCCAGTCTCTCAAAATGAATGCTCTACCTCATTTACTGTACTTGTTTCAGTGTGTGTCCTGTCTGGTAAAGTCTAAAGAATTGGAAATTGGCCAAATTTTTTTTTTTATTTTCAGTGGGGGAAAAAATGTCCCAGAATAAGAAGACAAACATTACATCTTCCCAAATCTCAAGGTGGCATTGCTTTTCCTGACTTTCCAAGGGTACTGGGTGGCTGCACAGATGCAGATAGCATTATTATTGGGAAATTCTTCATACGAGGCTAGTTAGAAGCAGATAGATCTAGCAGAACAGAGAGAGTTGGTACTGCAGACCACCTTATTCCAAGGAATGGGTATACACCCCCGACAGCGACATTTTGACTGGGGGGTTCCCCTACAGTGACTACAGCACCACGTCACTGTGGGGAACCCACTGGAACCTGGCACTTTTCTGTCAGGGGTCCTGCACACACCCCAAATCAGCTCTGACTCGGAGTTGAGAATCCTAAGTGGGAGGGGGTACGGAGGGCAAAGTCCCCCCGTGAGGGGTTTGGGGGAGAAGACACCCGAAGAAAACACCTGCTGTTCTCCAAAACTAGCAACTGACTGCAAAATGCTGTCGACCTGCCAGTTTCGCTGTCGGGTCGTTCGACAAAAATGTTGTTGATGACCCATCGTAGATCCCAAGGAGTGCAGCTGAGTACAGTTAAATCCAAATATGGGGGATTAAGAGCAGTATTGGAGGGATGAAAAAGGGGAACCTCTAGCGGGTATACCAAGGCTAACTGGTGGAGGTTGATGGAACCAGAATTCTTGCCAGCTAGACAGGATAACTGGTTCAGGATCCAGGCACAGAGGGGGATCTTTCTCCCAATACACTTGTTGCATATGAGCTCAGTGATTCCCTTTGAGATAGCCCAACAGAGGTTTCAGTGGCAAGAGAAAGATAGACCTAGGTACTACCAGATACAAGATTACATTAATATTCAAGCAGATTAATATTCAAGGAGAGGCTGGTGGTCTTCTTAGAGAACAATGGTCTCCAGGATGGTCAGCAGCACTGGTTTATCTCAGGCAGATCCTGCCAGACAACCCTGATTGAGTACTATGCCTGAGTAACAAGGGAACTGGATAAAGGCCATGTGGTGGATGTCCTGTATTTGGATTTCAGCAAGGCCTTTGACTCCATGCTGCATGGAAGACTGGGAGGGAAGCTGGAATATATAGGGGTAGGAACAAAGATGGTTAATTGGATCACCAATTGACACAGGAGAAAGCAGCAAAGGGTGGTGGTGGGGTGAGCTCTCATCGCTGAGGGATGTGATGAGTGGAGTGCCGCAGGGATCTGTGATGGGACCAATGCTGTTCGGGATACACATAGCTGATATCTCCTACTGGGTATGGAGTAAGATCAGTCTCTTTGCAGATGACACAAAGATAGGAGCAGTAATAGATGACAGCAAAGGGTAGAGGGGGCTGCAGGAGGACCTGTCCAAACTACAGGAATGGTCAGATACATGGCAATTGGGGTTTAATACCAAGACATTCAAGGTATTGCACATCATCGCTAATAACCAGCAGAGGAAATACCAGCTGGGGGGGGGTACAGCTTGAATGCACAGAGGAGAAGGATCTAGGGGTGCTTATAATGAGGAGTATGAACAACTCAGCACAGTGCAGGAAGGTGGCAGCAAAAGACAACAAGATGCTGGGGTGTATAGCGAGGGGAATCTCCTCCAGAAATAGGGAGGTAATCCTGCCCCTCTACAGGTCATTGGTCAGGCCGCACCTGGAATACTGTGTGCAGTACTGGCACCCATTCCTGAAGAAGGATATCAGATTGTTAGAGGGTGTACAGTGGAGGGCAACAAAGATGATCCAAGGATTAGAGGGATACTACTATAAGGAGAGGCTGTGTGAACTGAACAGGTATTCCATGGAGGAAAGGAGGTAGTAGGAGAATATGATCGAAACCTTCAAATACTCAAAGGGGATCAACAAGATTAGTTTAGAAGGGATTTTCCAGATTAGAAGGGGGAGGGTCACAAGGGGTCACCAGCTGAGACTGGAGGGGGAAGGATTCAGGAGGAAGTCAGGAGGCATTATTTCACAGAGAGGGTGATGGATAAGTGGAATACTCAGCCTGAGGAGGTAATAGCTTGTAGCACAGTAGATGGTTTTAAGTGGGGTTGGGACAGAGTGAGGGGGGTATTTATGAAAAGGGGAGTTGTGGGTGGGGCAGTTGCAAACTGAGGGGCTAGCTGCAGAATTGAGCAGATTAGATAGACTGAGAGGCCTGTTCTGCTGGCATTTTCATATGTTCTTAATAGTCTACTGAGAACCCATCAGGGACAGCAGTTGGATCTATTACTGCAGGTACCTTTCTGAGCCATTTGGGGGTCAAAGGGGGAAGAGAAAGCAATCACCATTCTGTACAGTAATTATGTCAGGGATTTGGGGAACACTATGGCCCATATCACAGATAAATGGAAAGTAGATTTTACTATGCCTATAAATGTTAAGCAAGGGGTCCTAATAAGGAAGAACACCTGGCAGACATCCACTTCCCCTATCTGGAAGGAATTCGAGTGGAAGCTTAGAAGCAGATACTTTTTGATCCCAAAACAGGTTGCAAAATCGGATACACAAGTTCCCTCTCAGTGTTGGAGGAAACGTGGTGAGTCAGAGGCCTCTCAGGCCAATATTTTTTGCTCCTATCCAGGGCTGGCCACCTTTTGGGGAGAAATAAGACAGCACTTAGAGAACATATTTGGGGGTCCGGATAGGCCTGGGGCCAAAATATTTGGTACTGGGGTTATGCTCTGGGGAGGTGAGAGGTAAAGAGGGTAAATATCTTTGGGCCATCTTAACTATAGCAGCAGTGAAAACCATTACTAGGAGGTGGCTCCAGCAGCCCCCAGGTGTAGAGGAATGGAAACAGATGGTATCCCATATTGAAAGATTAGAAAGAGTAACATTTGGCCTTTCACAGCAAATGGAGAAATATCAAAACAGGAGGATGAGATGGGATCTCTATGAGGGTCTCCTCTGACCTTTACTATCTGCAAAAATGGGGGAGATTGCTAGGGGGCTTCCCTATGAAGAATGAGGAGAAAATAATCATTGGAACTTAATATGAAGTGAATCTTGTACCACACAAATAAAACTCAAGACTAAGGAATGATATACATAGCCTAAGTAGTGAAATATATATGTTCAACGTATGATGGTGACATATATGCTCATAGATCCATGAGTTGTTTGTATTTACTCAATTGTTTTTTACTGTGTAAAATGTATTGATGTATCAGTAAGCTGAAACAATAAAGTATAAAACAAATATTCAGTCCAGGGATAAAACTGTTCTGATGCCCTTATTTAGGGCCTATGTTAGGCCACATCTGGAGTATGCCTCTCAGTTGTGGTGTCCTTACAAAAAAGCATACTGTCAACAGCTTGAAAGGGTTCAATGTAATTTCACTAAGCACATTTATGGCTTTCATGACATCTCTTATGATGACAGATTAGAGGTCTTAAACTTAATGTCCCTGCAAACCCATTGATTAAGAGGTGATTTACTGTCACTATATGATGTTATTCAAGATCCTTATCTATTATCCATACTAGGTCTCCAGTTTAAAGATTTGACTTATAATACCAGAGGTCATTCCCTACAATTAACTGGTCAACAACTTAACATAGAAACATAGAAACATAGACTTTGACGGCAGATAAGGACCGCTAGGCCCATCTAGTTTGCCCATTTCCCTACCTACAGGATAGGCCGCAGATCCTAGTTAACCAACAGCCTATTTCTTCCTACCCCCCACAAGAATTGCCTTATGTCTGTCCCATGCATTCTTGAATTCTCCCACAGTTTTAGACCCCACAACCTCCTCAGGAAGGCTGTTCCATGCATCCACTACCCTCTCTGTGAAATAATACTCTCAACATTGTCCCTGAACTGCCCTCCTTCTATCTTTAAATTGTGTCCCCTTGTTCTTGCAAGTCTCTTTTTCTGAAAGATGCTACCCTCTTGGACTTTGTTGAGTCCACTGAGGTACTTAAAAGTTTCTATCATGTCCCCCCTCTCCCTTCTTTCCTCAAGGGTATACATATTAAGCTCCTTTAGTCTCTCCTCATACGGCTTCTCTTGCAGACCCTGCACCATTTTAGTTGCCCTCCTCTGGACTGCCTCTATCCTGTCTATGTCCTTGTGGAGATGGGGTCTCCAGAACTGGACACAGTACTCCAGATGGGGTCTCACCAACTGTCTGTACAGAGGGATAACAACTTCCTGTTTTCTGCTGCTGATGCCTCTCCCTATACATCCCAGTATACCCCAGCCCTCCTACTGCCTTCTCACATTGCTTACTAACCTTAAGGTCATCTGATATGATTATCCCCAGGTCCCTTTCCTTTTTGTTGTTGTTACTACCTCCCACCCATTGTGTATTCTTCCCTGGGTTCTTGTTTCCCAGGTGCATTATTTTGCACTTCTTTGCATTGAATCCTAGCTGCTATACTTGACCATTCCTCCAACTTTGTCAAGTCCCTTTTCATCCTTTCCATGCCTCCTTGTGTATCAACGCTTGCAGATTTTGTGTCATCTGCAAAAGGCATATTTTTCCTTCCAGTCCTCTGCAATGTCACTGATGAAGACATTAAAAGGACTGGACCTAATACTGAACCTCGGTACCCCACTAGTAACCCCCTTTCTTCAGAATGGACTCCATTTACAATTACCTTCTGTGTCCTGTTGTCCAGCCAATGTTTTACCAGGCTACCACCCTGGGTCCCACTCCCAGGCTGGTTAATTTGACTATTAATCTTTTGTGTAGGACTGTGTCAAATGCCTTGCTAAAGTCTAAGTAGGCTATGTCCACAGCCCCTCCCTGGTCTACTACTTTGGTCACCCAGTCAAAGAAATCTATTAGATTCGTCTGACATGACCTTCCCACTGTGAACCCATGCTGCCTTGGGTCCTGTGCTCCACTGGCCTCTAGGTACTGACTATTCTTTCCTTTAGAAGTGACTCCATCACTTTCCCTACCACAGAGGTCAGACTGACAGGTCTGTAGTTTTCTGCCTCTGTCTTGGACCACTTTGTGAAGGGAATCACATCCGCCTTCCTCCAGTCCTCGGTACCACACCATCCTCCCATGATTTATTAAAAGAGTAGCCAGTGGTTTCACTAGTTCCTCCCTTAATTCTTTTAGAATTCTGGGGTGAATTCCATCAGGACCCATTGCTTTGTCCACCTTCAGTTTTAGGAGTTCTTGCAGAACCCTTTCTTCTGTGAAAGGACTGGGATCGACCCCCCCATCAAGAGTGCTTCTGTTAATTGGATTAGGCACTTCCCCCTCCTCTTTTGTGAATATTGAGCAGAAATATTCATTCAGTATTCCTGCTTTTTCACTGTCCCCCTCTGTCCACCCACTGTTCATTCTATTCAGCCTCACTATCCCTCCCTTTGTCTTTCTACGCTCGTTGATGTACCTATAAAAGGTTTTATCCCCCTTCTTAACTTAAACACATTAAAAGGAAGTACTTCTTCACACTTAGAGTGATCAACCCTTGAAATAGGTTACCTATAGAAATAATTGTAAGCAAAACTAAGTCAGAATTTAAAAGATGACTAGGCAATTATATATCACCCAGTGGCACTTTGAAGTATTATACCTATTGACTACCAGGAGCACTTATGGACATTCCCTGCCTTCTTGCTCCTTAACTATCCTTAGTATGATACTTAGTAATTCACTTTGAAGTTGGGCAGTAATTTAATATGCTGCCTCTCCAAAACCTGCCCTATTACTCTAAGGCTCCTTTGTTTTCACCCTTTAAATTCAGAATCAGTTCTGCCCAGTTGAAAACCCTCTGCACCTCTTATGAGAGTGTACACACATATTCCTTTGATGACATCTTGATGTCACAGAACCTCATGCCATGTGAATAGTTGGGTGGCTGACCACAGGTTATTCATCTGACAATTCACCTGTGAGTCTATTTATTTATTTATTTATGTATTTGTTTGTTTATTTTTTTTAAAAGTTTCACCAGGAAGGACATCATGAGTTGTAATAGCTAATTTCCAGATGTGTCCTGGGGGAGGGGGAATACAAAAGGGGTGCAGTAAACATAAGATTTCAGAGTAAATACAGAAAATACAGTAATATACAGTACAATCCATCAGTTGGGAGAAAGGTAAAGATAATACAGTGGCATTCAGCTTACATTTAGAACATTACATTGTTGTGGTACAAAAAGATGATCACATATGCACTAACAGAGCAGGTTGAAATTCTGGATAACCAGTACAAGACATGCTTTGGCTTTAACATAAAATGCATGATTTACAGTGAAATCCAATAACACTATGCACAAAGTGCTAAAATATGCATTTTCAAGACTGAAACTTAGACTGAAAGTGCTAAAGCCAATCAATTTATTTGTAGTTGTACAGTCACAGAGGTACAGTACAGTGAGGGACAGCTAGAGGAACAAGGGCTGGGGGGAAGAAAGGTCAGCCAAAGGCCTTCACCCCTTTGGGATGCTGAGAACCCCAAAAGGGGACAGGGAATTGGAAAGAGGGAAGGGAAAGATCACATTTCCTGTGATTTGTAGAATGGGGAGAGTAGAACTAGAGGAGAGGGAGGGGGATTAGGTGCAGTTACAATAGGGAGCTATGTCTTGATGAAAGAGGATGGAAAGGGAGCATTGTGACTGAGTGGAGTGGATTTCTAATGGGAGAGAGTTCCAGATACTTGGGAACTGATATGAGAAGGCAGCTCACCCTGATGAGGTACACCAAGGGGGGAGGGCGAGGGCCCTGTGGGCAGAACTACAGAGGTTGTAAAGGGGGCTGGGTGGCACCGAGATAAAGGAGTGCAAGTAGGGTGGCAGAGAGCAAAGCCAGTACTTTCCAATAAAAGTGACACTACAAGTGAGGTGTCTGACACTGAGGGAAGGGAAGGAGAGTGAGGTTTAAAGGTCACAGTGGTGAATGTGAGGTGGACAGTCGAGAGTGAAGTGGCAGAAGGAGTTGAAAATGGTGTCCAGTCTGAATAGGGTGGACTTGGGGGCAAAGTTGTAGACCATGTCTCCAAAGTCAAAAAGAGGGAGAATCATCGTGTGGACAATCTCTCTCTCTCCAGGCTTGCTTTGGAAGACAGTTGTGGTATCTGTACAGAACACCAAGTTTGGGGAATAACTTTTTATGTATGGCATCGATGTGCACCCCAAAGTTGAGGTTCTTGTCCAGCCATAGCCTGAGGAATTTAAAACAGGAGACATCTTCCAGTACAGAACCATTGAGGGTGTGGCAGATGGGAGTGGAATCAAGCTTGGTGAGCTTTAACCTGGTGCCAAAGGTCATGGAGACCATTTTTTTGGCATTTAGGGACAGCGGATTTAAGCAAAATAGCACTGGATGTTGCCAAAGTCCAACTGAAGTCTGGTCGCCACCTCCGAGGAGGAACTACCAGATGCAAATAACATAGTATCCTCTACATACATGTGGACACTAGCAGATGAGCAAGTGTCAGGTAGGTCATCCAGGAATATGGAAAATAGTATTAGACCAAGTACTGAACCTTGGGAGACACCTGTATTGATTGGGAAAGGTGTGGAAAGGGAGTTGCTGACCCTGACTAACTGGGACCTACCAGTTAGGTAGGACTGGAACCAGCTGGTGGTGGAAGTGGAGAGCCCTGCCAGAGTCAGCTTGCTGAGGAAAAGGGAGTGGGCAACAGTGTTGATGACTTTGGCCAGGTTGACAAAGATGGCAGAGGTGATGTGTCCCTGATCCATGCCTGAGAGAATGGAGTCAGTGAGCTGAAGTAGGGAGGTGGTGGTGGAATGGGTCTTTCAGAACCCAGACTGGAAGGGGGCCAAAAATGCTGAATACTCAAGGAAAAGGGGGAGCTGCACCAGAGCCAGATGCTCTTGAAGTTTTACCAGGATTGGGAGCAGGGTAATCAGTTAATAGTTGCCAGGGTTGGAGGTGTCACCGCCCCTTGGGAAGGGGGACAACAGTGGTGGCTTTCCAGCATCAGGGATGGTGGTGAGTGAGAGGGATAGGTTCAAGAGAGTAGCCAGAGGGTGGGCTATAGCATAGGCTGAGAGGTGAAGTAGCTTGGGGTCGAGCCCATCTGGGCTTTTACCCGCATCAGGATTTAGGACTAGTAGTTCTCACAGGGTGGCATCAGGGTAGACAGGGTTGAAGGAAAAGCATGATGGAGAATGGATCCTAGTGGATGAGGCTGGTAAAGGGGAAGTGGGGGTTAAGAAAGCTGGGAGGGAAGAGGCATAGGTGATGAAAAAGTTGTTAAATTCAGCTGCCACAGAGGAAGAGTTAGAGACAGTGTGATCACCTACCTTTAGAACAGGAAAGATGGAATGGGATAAGAAAGAGTATGGTGAGGCAGAGTGGCAGATTTGTAGATGCCTGACACACTGTTTGCTCAATAGAGCAGCACACAAAATGTCTAAGTCAGCTGTCGGAGAAACATTTGTAAGAATGTATTTGCAGGTTGAAAAGAAATGTGAGTCAGTAGGTTGGGTGCAGCTGCAGGGGCAGTTACATTTATTGGAAATTAAAAACTTAGGCTAATTGTTACCACTGATATGGCCTAGTGGTTAGGGCTACTAACTTTGGAGCAGAGGGTCAGGGGTTCGAATCTGGTGCATTAGAGGGACAGTAGTACAAGGAAATCAGATGGATATGGAGTGGTGTAGACAGGATTGTGGCAGGATTGGAGTGGCTGCTACCACAATAGAGGTACTTAATATTAGGGATGAGTGGATGGATTGAGTGGGGAAACAGCAGCTCCTAGTAGCCAGTGGGTATAACCTGCAGCAGGGAAATTGGGGTGCTAGTACTAGCAGTGAGAGATCATGTGATGATGACATTACCTGATGTACTAATAAAGGTAATCACCACCCAGGGTGGGAGGGTGGGGGTGGGTGGGGCAGTCACCACAGTAGCGGCAATGGGTTAGCCCAGTTCAGGAGCTTCAACACCAGAGAAGGGTCTGCACCTGATGCTGCAGCTGCTGGTGAAGGTGGAGTCCCATCCACATTGCTCCCATAGCATGGGGAGGGGGGAGTGAGGGGCTTACTGCCTAGGCAGACAGAGGGTAAAGAAAATGGTTAGGAGGATTAAAAGGTCAGGGGAACTAGTGAAACAAAGGTGACAGAAGTCAAGGCAGGACACTGAAATTGCTTGGGGGGGGTGATGCACATGCACAGTAGAGCCAGAGCACAGAACAGCACTTGAGTGAGGAGACCACCCATAGAGAAACATTGAAAATCATACAGGCACATACTGAATTGTACATGAGCTAATGGCACCACAGGTCAGTCACACAGTTAAATTAAAGTACAGCTGAAAACTGGCTAAAACATATAGTGCAGAGCAAGGACTAAACAGTGGCAAAATTAAACAGTACACCTATGCTGAGTACAATTCACATTGCATCACATTTTAGCCCAGTTCAGGAGCTTCAACACCAGAGAAGGGACTGTACCTGATGCTACACCTGCCGGTAAAGGTTGATTCCCAGCTGCATAGCTCCCATAGCATAAGGGAGGGGAGATTGAGGCATTTGCTGCCTGATGCTGCAGCTGCTGGTGAAGGCCGATTCCTGGCCACATTGCTCCCCTAGTGTAGTGAGCGGGGGAGTGAGGGGTTTACTGCCTTATTCTACTGCTGCTGGTGAAGGCTGATTCCTGGCTGAATTGCTCCTACAGCATGGGGAGGAGGGAGTAAGAGGGTTTGCTGTCTGATTCTGCAGCTGTTGGTGAAGACCAATCCCTGGGTGCATTGCTCCTGCAGTATGCGGAGGGGGGAGTGAGGGGTTTGCTGCCTGATGCTGCAGCTGCTGGTGAAGGCTGATTCCTGGCCACATTGCATCCATATTAAAAATCTTTCTCTGTACCCAGTGCTCCCCTTTAGGAACCACCTAGCATGGGGTTCCAGTCCCTCTGAGGATGGAGTGCATGTGTTGCATTTGGTAAGCATGGTAATAACTAATTATGTTTGGAATGCCTAGCTCTCCCTTGGATCTGGTCAAGGTGAGCAGGGACCATTGCAATCATGGCCTTCCCTTTCCACCAAGAACCAGGACCAGGATTTTCTGATCCTTTTCCAAGCGGCCTTTGGGATACTAATTGGTAGCAAAGCAAACAGAAAAAGGAATTTAGGTAGGATGCTCATTCTTAGAACATCTGGGTATACCATAATTGAGAGTGGAAGAGCATACCACAGTTGCAGATCCTCTTCCATTTGTTGCAGGAGGGAAATGAAAATTACATACCTGCCATAATTCTTGATCTTTCTGTGTACCATCACAATTCATCACATGTGGGTAAGAGGTCAGAGGTCACAACCTCTCAGGAGCTCTTTTTTTGGGGGATGGGCGGAGCTGACAAAGGAACAGTGCTGCCCTCGAGGATGATGCATTGCGTGGCACTCATGGGTTGGCCATTAGCTCTCGATCGGCCCCACCCTCCTGCTAGTTCTGAGTCACCGTAGAGTACAAAACAGGGTTGGGAGGGTGGGACAGGGAAGTTCAAGGGACAGACAAAGGAAAAGATATAAGAAACAAAAGGAGGAATAAACAATTGAGAGGACAGACAAGGAAGAGAGAGGAAAACTAAGGGTATTGGGAGGGGGCCCCAATCTCTGGAAGAGGAAAAGGGAAGAGAAGGAAGTGAAGGAAACATTAAGTGGGAAGGGGAGAGGACAAACCCAGGGCTTGTGGTCTGGTCCCCAGGTTTTAGATGGACTTACTGCTCAGGAGTAGCAAGAACCAGAGAAGGCTGGCAAAATCCAAGGCATGGAATTTTGACCAAGAGGCGCTCTGGCAGAATGACTTCCTAGGGTTGTGGATTAAGCAAGAGGCACCAGGAACCAGGGGATATCCTCTCCCCTAACCAACAAAATAAGAGGGGGGAAACCCCACCTCTTAACAGAAGTAAAAAGGATTAGTCCCAAAGGACAAGGGTTAAGGGGAAGAGAGAGAGAGAGAAAGACAGGGCGGTCACCAGCATCCCACCCCTAAGGGGGTGGAAGCCAAAGGCGATGAGGAGAACAGTCCCCCCTGACTACCACCCCACAAGGCAAAGGCAGAAAGAAAACCCCCCTGCATGCCCAAGGTCATCCCACTCCTGACCAGTGGAAAGGGGGGAGGAGGGCACACAGAGGGAGGGGGACCCAGAGATTGAGGCCCCAGGGGATGATGGGTGGGATTTGTGATGAATGGTGAAGAGACACAGAAGATCAAGAATTAGGGTAGGTACCTAATTTTCATATCTTATCTGTGTCAGTCTTTAACATTCATCACATGTGGGTGAGTACTGAGCCCCCCCAAAGGGGGCTCAAGACCCTAAGGGACTAAGCCCCTTAACCCTCAGTGGGGGAGACACTGGGAGGGAGAACCTTTACAGGCCTGGCAAGGCCCAAGCCTGTGGGGAGTGAGGCGTGGACCCCCCCGGAGGGGGAAGGAAGTTGCCCTGACAATCGCTGCCTCACTCCATGGGAGAAAAGATAGATTCTCTGGTAGGTGGAGGAAATCACCCTAGCGTGACAAGTGGGAGAGATGCAGCCATGCCATCCACCTGATGCAGATCGCTGTCCCTATGACTCCGGAAGCTACCACGTTGGTGTCATAGGATGCCCTTGCTTGGTGCCCTGCTAGCTCCAGGCCCTGAGTAGAGAGTGAAATGGCTTGTCTGATTACCTCCAAATCAGGCGAGAAGGCTAGGAGCTGACCTAGCCTGGACCACAAGAACCTATCATAGGAAACAAAGTGCACCTGTTGTGCAGCAATGGACAGTAGAATCCATACCGAGTAGAGGGTCCTCCTACCCCAGAAGTCAAAATCCGCAGAATCTTGATCTGGGGGCCAGTCACAGTGAAGGGTGTGAATCTCATCAGGAGTGTCCAGTTGTGTCAACCCTGACTGGAGGTGAGGCATACGACCTGGAGACTCCGGGGGAGCACAGTACCTCTGACTCAGTTTCTTGGGGGCTGGGACACCAGAGAAGGGATGTTGCCAGAAGTGCAGTGATGCCTCCCAGCAGGGAGCAGGCCAGGCGGGCACCACAAGGGTGGATGCACTGAATTCATCTCGGAAGGCACACATCACATGCTCAGGATTGTGTTGGGAGGTAGGGGTGTTGCAAAGGTCTTCCAAAATCCTCATGAGGAAGCACTGATAGTCAGATCAGTGGCAGGGGAGATGTGGACAGATGGTTCCTCTCCTTAAGAAGAGGGGAATGAGGAAGCAGAAGACTTTGGAGATCCAGGGAATGGCTGCTAAGGGGGAGGGTGGAACACCCGCTCTTCCATTGTCCTGACATAAGTAGGAAAATGAGCAGCTGCACCCCTGAATTTCTTCCTGGTCAAAGGCCCCCAAGGGCTGGAAATACCAGGGATAGAAGTAGATGGTGGCAGAGGAATGGGGGCCAGATCAACCAGAGATGAGGAATGTCCTCTGCCTGGGCAAGAGAGCACACCTGATGCCCCCGAAGTGGGAGGAGTTATGGGAAGCCCAACAGCCAATAGCTGGTCAACCACACTGGAACTGCCTAGATCATGCCCTGAAGAATCCCCCCCATGAGGTGACCAGGACTGTGTGAGTCCAGAAGGACAATCCCTGGCCTCCAAAGAGAAAGGCCCTCTCGAGGAGACAGAGGAGGAAAGACGAGGGTCCGTACTGCAGCTCCTCCCCGAGCCTGGGTGGGACCCAGAGAAAGGACACCACACTGAACCCAGACCTCTTGACCCCTCAGACTCTGAAAACACCAGCCTAGGCAGCTGGCAACTCTGAGCAGTCCCCAAGGAGACCACCCAGGGTGCATCACCCTCCCCTTTCATGGGTGCCTTGGTTGGCCCTAAAGTTGGGTGATCCAGGCACACCACAGGAAGGGGTACCCCAGCTGAGGGGGAGTAGGGTCCACCAACTCTGGGCTGCATAGCCACGGCTGCCTGGACCATTGCCTGCTGGTCAGTGCCACTGACCCTAGAATTGGGGACCACTGCCCACTCTTCAAAGGGAGGCTGGGACTGGGCCACAGAAGAAACTACATTGGTGTCAGCCAACTGCGAGGAGTCTGGTAGCCAGTCTGAATCAGACCCAGAATCCTCCTCCAAAGAGGTGGAGACCAAAGTCCGATGCCAGACCACCTGCTGATGTCTGCCCCTTCCTGGACTGACAGATGTGTCAACTTGAGGCCTGGCACCACAGTCAGCACCGATTCCCTCCTCGGCATTGCTAACAGCACTGGAGGAAGAAAGAACTTCAACCACACTGCTGAGAATGGAATCAGCGCCAAACATAGTGCTGTCCCCTTCCACAGCACTGCAAATGGCGCCAGAGTCAGAGACAGCAATGACAATGGTGCTGAGACCCCCCTCAGTGCTGTGAATGAAACAGAGAGCAAGAATGGCACTACCCACACCGCCATCACCTGCCACAGTGCTGAGAATGATACCAGAGCTGGAAACTGCACCATCTCCAATCTCGGTACTGCAGACGGTGCCAAGACTAGAAACAACCACAGAAGGCACTGTAGAACTTCCCACAGCGCTGTCCCTGCTATCAACATCGTGAACAGTGCCAACTGTAGAAATGGCACCAAGTGGTGGACTGGCACTGACCACGCGCCATCAGGGCCCCACTACCACAAGTGATGCTGAGACCCAAAATGGCACCAGTGGACAGTGTTGAGGCCAGTGCCAGCCCAGGAGCATGGGCCCCAGGATGTGACACCAGGGTGTCTTCACCCCCGAAGGGGCGATTGCTGGAGTGGTGCCTCCCACCCACCCCCAAAAGGAACAGACTGAGCCCCTGCACCATGGAAGGGGCCCCCGCCAATGCAAGGCTCAAAGAGGTGGAAGCCCCCTCCTCCGTGGGTCCATATAGAACTGGGAGGGGACCCAGAGGAAGGGTTGAGAGACTGTGTCTTGGCCTTACGAGTGCGGGTCCACCCTCTGAAAGTTGGTGGTGCTCATCCGACCTTCCACGCATGAAGCTCGACAACTAAATGGTCCATGGAAAAGCAGGCATTGCAAAAATCCATGTTGTGAAGTGGACCAAGACAGGTAAGGCAATGATCATGCTGGTCAGTAATGGAATATCGATGGCAGCATGGGCACCTATGCATAGGAGGCCACCCCATTTTTGGAAACTTCTTGCCCCCCATACCAGACATGATCAATGATAAAACAATCAAAAAGCAGACTCGATGTCGCTGGAAATAATAAAAGGAATGGTCTTACCAGTCAGCGGCATGGAGTAGGTGGTAAAACAGAACCAACTGTACTTTTTTTGATGGGATAAGCTGAACACGAAAATAGGCTGCAGCTCTGACACAGTCTTCTCTCAGGAGCTCCACATGGGGTGCGACCTCTATGGCAGGAGACAAAGAACTGGTGGGAGGGTAGGGCTGACAACAGCTAATGGCCAACCTGCGAGCACCATGCAATGAGTCAGCCTCGAGGGCAGCACCATCGCTGCGTCAGCTTCGCCCATTCAAAAAAAAAAAAAGAGCTCCTGTGGGGTTGTGACCTCTGGCCACTTACCCACATTTGATGAATGGTGAAGACTGACATAGATAAGATCTACATTCACACAGTATAATCAGGATATGCTAATCAGGATGTGTATACCTAGATATTGAAAATGCAATTTAACCCATTGAAAGGGACAGGCTGCCTGAAAATTATCTGTTACAGTATCACGCAGCAGGGAAATCTTTGTTTTGTCCATATTGGCATTGAAGCCTGATGCTTCCCTGTACTGTGCCAGGATAGGGTTCAGGACCCCAGCAGTTTTTTTTCCCAGCTTCAGGAGGAAAAGCATTAGAGCACCACCCTGACCTCCTCTCCATTTACTTTGATGCCCCCAGTTCTTGCTGAATTTCACATTATAGCCACTGGTGGTGCTATACTGTGTGCAAAAAAGAGGAGGTGACAAGGGCAATCCTGTTGGGTCCCTCTCTGTATCCTAAATTGTTTAGATAATACACCATTCACTCTAACATTTGCTGTTGGGATCCATACACAGCACAGACCCATTTTTCAAATTGTCCCCCAAGTTTGTACACTTGTATTGTTCCCTTCAACAATCTTAAATTAAGGCAATTAGGTGCCTTTTCAATCTCAATTATTAGTACCACATTTGCTATATCACAGTCCCTAGTGGCAGAAATAGTGTTCAACAGTTTTCTGATATCATCCTGGATGTGACATCCAGGTATAAATCAGGTCTGGTTGGGACAGACTAGTAAACCTATCACCTCCTATAATCTGTTCACCTGGATATTAGCAAACATTTTCATGTCCTGATTAAATAATGATATAAGCTGATAGGACCAACAAATTATGGTGTCCTTATCTGGTTTTTGAAGGCTAGAAGCCACTGCTTCCTGCCATGAGGAGGGTGCATTCTCTGCTTTCTATACTGCTGTAAAGACCTGATGGAAGGGTGAAAGGATTTGGGGGCAAACACCTGATAAAAATTCCTTTGTAAAACCATCCGAGTCTGGGGATTTATTTGAAGTTAACTTTGATGACTTGCTCACTCTCATCTTTAGTAATGGGCATATTTAATTTGTCCCTGCATTCTTCTGATAATTCTCATAGGGCAGATCTTCTATGGAAAGACTGGGTTGTCTGATCAACATCTATTTCCTCTTTCTCCTGGTATGCAGTAGCTGCTGACAGAACTGCCTATATCTCTCGGATATTTCTGCTGAACCTACCATGAACCTCACTGCCTTCCCTGAAATGAGTGAACACAACATTCTGTCTCCTGCTTTCTAAGTTGAAATGCTAGGAAGCGTCTTGTATGACAGTCAAATTCATAATATATTCTACTAATAAATATGAGCTGTGAGCTACCTTTCATAGGTGCAATCTACTTCATTCTTCTGTAACATCCTGTACTCTTGCACATGTGGTATTACTCTTAATCTGCTTGTGCTCTAATTCAAGGGCCTCCAATTTGTCTTTAAGCTATGTGTACCTTGCCACTGCCTGCTTTCTCTGTGGGTAGCATACAGGATCATACGACCCTCAACACCAATGTAAGACCACCCCAGATAAATATGGGGGCTGAGTCCACAGTGGTACTGAAGTGCAAGTGTTCTGCTATAGCCTCTTTTATTTGTATGCAGAATATTTCATCATTCAGCAAGCCTGCACTAAATAATCCAGATAGACACCCCACTTGCTATCAGATCTTAGAGTCAGTAAGACTGGGGCATGGTTGAATACAGTGATAGGAACAATAGCACAGCCAACCACTGCATTAAATTATATTTTTAGTACATAGAACCTGTCAATATGCAAGTAGCTGCATTTGGAAGGGGAGAAAATGGTGAAGTTACATGTTTTGGGGTTTGATTCCTGCAGGGGTCTAGCAACACAACTTCACTTCGAAGACTGTGCAGACCTTTGGCCATCAACTGACCTATGTTCTGGGCTCATGTTGTTCTATGCAACAAAGGTTCTTCCATAGTGTTCCAGTCCCCAACTCATCACTATCTGGCCAGCTTGCAGGGTGGAGATCTTGTCAAACAAGTGTTGAAAGAAGTAAGGGTATGGTCTAGCTGGAGTTGAGCTGTTAGCATTCACCATGTGCTGCTAAAGATCCCTTGCTCCAGTGAGGCCATTACTATCTTATTTTTGGAATATGCGCATGTGTCAGAAACCTGCCATGTAAGCCCCTTTTGAGTAATATAGCTACTCCGACTTTGAAGTTTCTAGGGTGCAAGCCCACTACCAACTCTCTTACTACCATTTTTTTCTAATTTAACACTTCTATCTCAGTAGGAGTCAGGATTCCCGGTGCTAGACTTTTTTCTACTAAAAGTAGGAAGAGAGCATAATTGGGGGTGTGGCTTAGACAAGATAAGTGACCCAAATTACAACTTCCAGTTGCTAGCTTGTTGAGCAGAAAGCAGCTCACTAAAAGAAACTACCATTTTCTTCTAATTTAACACTTCTTTCACAGCAGGAGTCAGGGTCTGTTGAGATTAATCAGACAGACATTTTATTAGAAGCAGAAGGGGTCTTATTTAGGCTAAAAAAAAAAGAAAGAAAGTCGGTATCTGTTCTGTGCTGGGAAGGGTACTGTATCAACTTACTTCACTAAACCAGTAGGAGGAGGGAGAGCTTAATTGTGGGAGTGGCTTAGACAAGATAAAAGCAAGTGACTCAAATTACAAATTCCTCTTCCTAGCTTGTAGAGCAGAAAGCAGCAAACTAAAAGAAATTACCATTTTCTTCTTATTTAACACTTCTATCTAAGCAGGAGTCAGGGTTTGTTGACATTAAGCAGACAGATAGTTTATTAGAAGTAGAACAGGTCTTATTTAGGCTTAAAAAAAGAAAAGAAAGAAAGTCAGTGTGTCTCCTGTGCTGGGAAGGGTACTGTATCAACTTACTTCGCTAAACCAGTAGGAGGAGAGAGAGCTTAATTGGGGGTGTGACTCAGACAAGATAAAAGCAGGTGACTCAAATTACAACTTCCTGTTACAAGCCTTTTTTCTTACTAAAAGAAAGAGGAGAGAGAATTTAATTGGGGGTGTGGCTTAGACAAGATAAAAGCAGGTGACTCAAATTACAACTTCCTATTGCTAGTCTTATTTCTTAGTAAAAGTAGGAGGAGAGACCGCTTAATCGGGTGTGTGGCTTAGACAAGATAAACGCAGGTGACTCAAATTACAACTTCCTGTTGCTAGTCTTCTTTCTTAATAAAAGTAGGAGGGGAGAGAGAGCTTAATTGGGGTGTGGCTTAGACAAGATAAATGCAGGTGACTCAAATTACAACTTGCTATTGCAACTTTGTAGAGCAGAAAGAAGCTAACAAAAATAAACTACCATTTTCTTCTAATTTAAGACTTCTATCTCAGCAGGAGTCAGGGTCTGTTGAGATTAAGCATAAGGCTACTTTATTAGAAGTAGAAGGGGTCTTATTTAGGCTTAAAAAAGAAAAGAAAGAAAGTGTGTGTTCTGTGCTGGGAAGGGTACTGTATCAAATTACTTCGCTTAACCAGAAGGAGGAAGACAGCTTAATTGGGGGTGTGACTTAGACAAGATAAAAGCAGGTGACTCAATTTACAACTTCCTGTTGCTAGCCTTTTTTCTTACTAAAAGAAGGAGGAGAGAGAGCTTAATTGGGAGTGTGGCTTACACAAGATAAAAGCAGGTGACTCAACTTACAACTTCCTGTTGAAACCTTGTAGAGCAGAAATCAGCTAACTAAAAGAAACCACCATTTTCTTCTAATTAAACTCTTCTGTCTCACCAGGAGTCAGGGTCTGTTGAGATCTCTGTCTCTTCCAGCATCAGAGCAGCCATGGACCAGGGACAACTCTCTGGTGCCGTGTTCATCGACTTATCCAAGGCCTTTGACCTTGTGGACCATGACCTGCTCTGCACGCAGATGAGGTCCCTTGGCTTGTCCCCTCCTGCACTGAAATGGGTCACTGACTACCTGCATGGCAGAGAACAATTAACTAAATCCATAAAGTTCTCTCTGCCCCTGCCCATTACATCTGAAGTCCATCAGGGCTCAGTGCCGGGACCCTTATCTTCTCTCTGTTTATTAACAATCTTCCTGCTGTGTTACCAGGTGCAGGTTACCATGTGCGCGGATGATCTGGTCCTCCTGGCCCACTCCCGCGATACAGTCACCCTAAACAGCCACCTATCAGAGGACTTCAATAACATCCAGGCATGGCTCACCAAACAGAAGCTGGTCCTCAACCAGAAAAAAACCAAGGTTATGTTATTTGGCTCATCAGCCAAAATTCAGGCCTCTCCAGTCCCTCTGCAAATCGACTGTAATGATGGTGCCTCCCTTCTTACCGTGACCTCCCTCAAATATCTCGGTGTGACACTCGACCCCCAACTGGACCTGGGGAACCACATCCACAACATTTGCAGAGGCATAAACTATAAGCTGGGGCTGGCTTATAGGGCTAGGTACAACCTTACCCAAGTGGCTCATCTGGCTCTTGCCAGGGGAGTATTAATCCATTCCCTCAGCTATGGTCTCCACCTATTTGCTCGTACCTCTAAGACCCTCCTTAACAAGTGGAGCACGATGTACAACAACATCTGCCGGTTTGCACTGGTTGACCCCCATCTCACCTATCAATGCAAACTCTACGATAAGCTAGGTTGCTGTCCCCGACCAATCACCTCAATTTTGGTACTGGGTGCTTTACCAGCAAAGTGATCAGCACCGGCACCCCCCCATGAACTGGCCCAGCTCCTCTCCCCAGCTGACCTCTTATGCTACCCCCTGAGATCCCAGGGTCCAGGACTACAATATGTAACCTCCACCCACACCCTTGTGGGTGACAGGGGCTTCACAGCTCATGCACCTAGGCTCTGGAACTCCTTCCCCAAACAGGTCCACACTGT
Source organism: Neoceratodus forsteri (assembly GCA_016271365.2). NCBI lineage: Eukaryota > Metazoa > Chordata > Ceratodontiformes > Ceratodontidae > Neoceratodus > Neoceratodus forsteri. The sequence continues at coordinate 100,164,225 of CM057450.1, read as the reverse complement.
CCCTTCCCATAAGCACCGTTGGACCTCCCTGTGGGAACATCTCAAGCTGGCCTTATGCTGTGAATGCCTAATGCCACCTTAGCACATAGTCCTGGATTTCACAAGCTAGGTGGCACACTACTCCCCGAACCACAACCTGTACTAATGCACTACATACTGTCTGATGTCTTGTTGACCCTATGCACCTTATCTTCTGTTGCTCTGTTGACTATGAACCTAATTCACAAAATGTATCTTGCCCCCGTCTTGTTGACTCCTCATACCTAACCACAAATGTATAAGTATTTGATCACCCGCTTTGCTGTATTGATGTTCCCGTTATACCAGTTGTACTCTCCTGGGTCATTCCAGAAAATAGGCATATAACTTGTCAAGTCTGCCTACCCGGTAAACAAAAGCTAAATAAATAAAATAAATTAAGCAGACAGATAATTTATTAGAAGTAGAAAGGGTCTTACCTAGGCTTAAAAAAAGAAAAGAAAGAAAGACAGTCAGTGGCTGATCTAGGCTGGGAAGGGTACTGTCTCAACTTACTTCGATAAACCAGTAGGAGGAGAGACAGCTTAATTGGGGTTGTGGCTTAGGCAAGATAAAAGTAGGTGACTAAAATTACAACTAGCTGTTGCTAGCCTTTTTTCTTACTAAAAGTAGGAAGAGGGAGAGCTTAATTGGGTGTGCGGCTTAGACAATATAAAAGCAGGTGACCCAAATTACAAGTTCCTGTTGCTAGCCTCTCTTCTTACTAAAATTATGACGAGAGTGAGCTAAATTGGGGTGAGGCTTAGACAAGATAAAAACAAGTGACTCAGATTACAACTTCCTGTTGCTAGCCTTTTCTGTTACTAAAAGTAGGAGGAGGAGGGAGAGAGAGAGAGAGAGAGAGCATAATTGGGGGTGTGGCTTAGACAAGATAAAAGCAGGTGACTCAAATTACATCTTCCTCTTGCTAGACTGTAGAGCAGAAAGCAACTAACTAAAAGGAACTACAATTTTCATCTAATTTAACACTTCTATCCCCACAGGAGTCAGGGTCTGTTGAGATTAAGCAGACAGATACTTTATTGGAAGCAGAAGGGGTCTTATTTAGGCTTAAAAAAAAAGAAAAGAAAGAAAACCAGTGTGTGTTCTATGCTGGGAAGGGTACTGTATCAACTTACTTCGCTAAACCAGTAGAAGGAGAGAGAGTTTAATTGGGGGTGTGCCTTAGACAAGATAAAAGCAAGTGACTCAAATTACAACTTCCTGTTGCTAGCCTTTTTTCTTACTAAAAGTAGGAAGAGAGAGAGTTTTATTGGGGTGTGGCTTAGAAAAGATAAAGGCAGGTGACTCAATTTACAACTTCCTGTTGCTAGCCTTTTTTCTTACTAAAAATAGGAGGAGAGAGAGTTTAATTGGGTATGTGGCTTACACAAGATAAAAGCAGGTGACTCAAATTACAACTTCCTGTTTCTAGCTTGTAGAGCAGAAAGCAGCTCACTAAAAGAAACTTCCATTTTCTTCTAATTTAACACTTCTATCCCAGCAGGAGTCAGGGTCTGTTGAGATTAATCAGACAGATATTTTATTAGAAGCAGAAGGGGTCTTATTTAGGCTTAAAAAAAAGAAAAGAAAGAAAGTCAGTATGTGTTCTGTGCTGGTAAGGGTACTGTATCATCTTACTTTGCTAAACCAGTAGGAGGAGAGAGAGCTTAATTGTGGGTGTGGCTTAGACAAGATAAAAGCAAGGGACTCAAATAACAAATTTCTCTTCCTAGCTTGTAGAGCAGAAAGCAGCTAATTAAAAGTAACTACCATTTTCTTCTTGTTTAACACTTCTATCTAAGCAGGAGTCAGGGTCTGTTGATATTAAGCACACAGATTGTTTATTAGGAGTAGAACAGGTCTTATTTAGCCTTAAAAAAAGAAAAGAAAGAAAGTCAGTGTGTCTTCTGTGCTGGGAAGGTTACTGTATCAACTTACTTCGCTAAACCAGTAGGAGGAGAGAGAGACCTTAATTGGGGGTGTGGCTTGGACAAGATAAAAGCGGGTGACTCAGATTACAACTTCCTGTTGCTGGCCTTTTTCTTACCAAAAGTAGGAGGAGAGAGAGCTTAATTGGGGGTGTGGCTTAGTCAAGATAAAAGCAGGTGACTCAAATTACAACTTCCTGTTGCTAGTCTTTTTTCTTAATAAAAATAGGAGGGGAGAGAGAGAGCTTAATTTGGGGTGTGGCTTAGACAAGATAAATGCAGGTGACTCAAATTACAACTTGCTGTTGCAACCTTGTATAGCAGAAAGAAGCTAACTAAAATAGACTACCATTTTCTTCTAATTTAACACTTCTATCTCAGCAGGAGTTAAGGTCTGTTGAGATTAAGCATACAGCTACATTATTAGAAGTAGAAGGGGTCTTATTTAGGCTTAAACAAGCATTTGTCAATGCCAAACGTTTGCTTGCAGGTATTTGCAGTGGTGTTTGGCACGTGTAGTGCTTTACCTTAATGCCCTGTGCGATTGCTGGTATTTGCAAAATAAATTTTCAGCATGACCTTTTTGTTACCCCTATTGTGCGCTACATAGGCGGAAACACGTTTTGGGCAGCATGTGAAAAATGACAGCTGTACTGCTCATAAGGAAGTGTGGTAAAATGGCAATGTTGAAAATCTGGAGTGGAAATATTGAAAATTCGCAAACTTATGAGCGTGCATAGGAACTGCGCAATGAACACTCGTAAAACAGTCATTTTTAGGAATTTTGTCACCAAATTTTCAACACAGCCATTTTAAGACCTCTGCTCATGATCAGTGTCACTGTGATTTTCTTAATGTGTCCCATACATTGAGTTCGCACACCGACTGCGCCATTGTGCGCTACATTGGCGGAAACACGTTTTGGGCAGGATGTGAAAAATGACAGCTGTACTGCTCATGAGGAGGTGTGGTAAAATGGCAATGTTGAAAATCTGGAGGAAATATTGAAAATTCATAAACGCATTTAAAGCTATGTAGAGCTCATGAAATGCACGCCGTAAAACAGTCATTTTAGAATTTTTTCGCCAAATTTTCAACATAGCCATTTTAAGACCTCTGCTCATGAACAGGGTGTGGGGGTGTGGCTTAGAGAAGATAAATGAAGGTGACCCAAATTACAACTTCCTGTTGCTAGCCTTTTTTCTTACTAAAAGGAGGAGAGAGCATAATTTGGTGTGTGGCTTAGACAAGATAAAAGCAGGTGATTCAAATTACAACTTAGTATTCTTAGCCATATTTATTATTAAAAGTAGGAGGAGAGAGAGCTTAATTTGGTGTATGGATTTGAGAAGATAAAAGCAGGTGAATCAAATTAAAACTTCCTACTGCTAGCCTTATTTCTTTGTAAAAGTAGGAGGAGAGAGAGCTTAATTGGGTGTGTGGCTTAGACAAGATAAAAGCAGGTGACTCAAATTACAACTTCCTGTTGCTAGTCTATTTTCTTACAAAAAGTAGAAGGAGAGAGAGCTCAATTGGTGGTAAGCCTTTGACAAGATAAAAGCAGGTGACCAAAATTACAACTTCCTGTTTGTAGCCTTTTTACTTATTAAAGTAAAAGAAGAGAGAGCTTAACTGGGAGTGTGGCTTAGACAAAATATAAGCAGGTGACTCAAATTACAGCTTCCTGTTGCTAGCCTTTTATCTTACAAAAAGTAGGAGGAGAGAAAACATTATTGGGGGTGTGGCTTAGACAAGATAAAAGCAGGTGACTCAAGTTACAACTTCCAGTTGCTAGCTTGAAGTGCGGAAAGCAGCTAGCTAAAAGAAATTACTATTTTCTTCTAATTTAACACTTCAATCTCAGCAGGAGTCATGGACTGTTGAGATTAAGCAGACATATACATCATTAGAAGTAGAAGGGGTCTTATCTAGGCTTATAAAAATGAAAAGAAAGTCAGTGTGTGTTTTGTGCTGGGAATGGTACAGTATCTACTTACTTCGGCTAACCAGAAGGAAGAGAGAGAGCTTAATTGGAGGTGTGGCTTAGGCAAGAAAAAGCAGGTTACCCAAATTACAACTTCCTGTCACTAGCCTTTTTCCTTACTAAAAGTAGGAACAGAGAGAGCTTAATTGGGGGTGAGGCTTCCACAAAATAAAAGCAGGTGACTCAAATTACAACTTCCTCTTGCTAGCTTCTAGAGCAGAAAGTAGCTAACTAAAATAAACTACAATTCTCTTCAAATGTAACACTTCTATCCCAGCAGGAGTCAAATTCTGTTGAGATTAAGCAAACATATACTTTTTTGGAAGTAGAAGGGGTCTTATTTAGGCTTAAAAAAGATAAGAAAAACAGTCAGTGTGTGTTCTGTGCTGGGAAGGGTACTGTATCAACTTACTGTACTTTGCTAAACCAGTAGGAGGAGAAAAGCCTAAAAGGGTTGTAGGCTTAGTCAAGGTAAAAGAAGGTGACTCAAATTACAACTTCTGTTGTTAGCCTTTTTATTACTAAAAAGGAGGAGAGACAGCTTAATTGGGGTTTGACTTAGACAACAAAAAAGCATATGACTCAAATTGCAACTTCGTCTTGCTAGCTTCTAGAGCAGAAAGCAGCTAACTAAATGAAACTACCACTTTCTTCTAATTTAACACCTCTGCCTCAGCAGGAGTCAGGGTCTGTTGAGAATAAGCAGACATAAACTTTATTAGAAGTAGAAGGGGTCTTGTTTAGGCTTAAATAAAACAAAAGAAAAGAAAGAAAGTCAGTGTGAGTTCTGTTCTGGGAAGGGTACTGTATCAACTCACTTTGTTAAACCATTAGGTGGAGAGAGAGCTTAATTGGAGGTGTGGCATAGACAAGATAAAAGCAGGTGACTCAAATTACAACTTCCTGTTGCAACCTTGTAGACCAGAAAGCAGCTAACTAAAATAAGCTACAATTTTCTTCTAATTTAACACTTCTCTCTCAGCAGGAGTCAGGGTCTGTTGAGATTAAGCAGACAGCTACTTTATTAGAAGTAGAAGGTTCTAATTCAGGCTTAAAAAAGGAAAATAAAAACATGTGTTCTGTGCTGGGAACAGTATTGTATCAACTTACTTCGCTTAACCAGTGGGAGGGGAGAGAGCTTAATTGGGAGTGTGACTTAGACAAGATAAAAGTAGATAACTCAAATTACAACTTCCTGCTGCAAGTCTTTTTTCTTACTAAAAGCATGAGGAGAGAGAGCTTAATTCGAGGTGTGACTTAGACAAATTAAAAGCAGGTGACTCAAATTAAAATTTCCTACTGCTAGTATTATTTCTTAGTAAAAATAGGAGGAGAGAGAGCTTAATTGGGTGTGTGGCTTAGACAAGATAAAAGCAGGAGACTCAAATTACAACCTCCTGTTGCTAGACTTTTTTCTTACTAAAAGTTGGAAGAGAGAGAGAGCATAACTGGGGGTGTGGCTTAGACAAGATAAAAACTGGTGACTCAAATTACAGCTTCCTGTTGCTAGCCATTTTTCTTACTAAACGTAGGAGGAGAGATAACTAAATTGGGTGTGTGGCTTAGACAATATAAAAGCAGGTGACCAAAATTACAACTTCCTGTTTGTAGCCTTTTTACTTACTAAAGTAAAAGAAGAGAGAGCTTAACTGGGAGTGTGGCTTAGACAAAATATAAGCAGGTGACTCAAATTACAGCTTCCTGTTGCTAGCCTTTTATCTTACAAAAAGTAGGAGGAGAGAAAACATTATTGGGGGTGTGGCTTAGACAAGATAAAAGCAGGTAACTCAAGTTACAACTTCCAGTTGCTAGCTTGAAGTGCAGAAAGCAGCTAGCTAAAAGAAATTACTATTTTCTTCTAATTTAACACTTCCATCTCAGCAGGAGTCATGGACTGTTGAGATTAAGCAGACATATACATTATTAGAAGTAGAAGGGGTCTTATCTAGGCTTATAAAAATGAAAAGAAAGTCAGTGTGTGTTTTGTGCTGGGAATGGTACAGTATCTACTTACTTCGCTTAACCAGAAGGAAGAGAGAGAGCTTAATTGGAGGTGTGGCTTAGGCAAGAAAAAGCAGGTTACCCAAATTACAACTTCCTGTCACTAGCCTTTTTCCTTACTAAAAGTAGGAACAGAGAGAGCTTAATTGGGGGTGAGGCTTCCACAAAATAAAAGCAGGTGACTCAAATTACAACTTCCTCTTGCTAGCTTCTAGAGCAGAAAGTAGCTAACTAAAATAAACTACAATTCTCTTCAAATGTAACACTTCTATCCCAGCAGGAGTCAAATTCTGTTGAGATTAAGCAAACATATACTTTTTTGGAAGTAGAAGGGGTCTTATTTAGGCTTAAAAAAGATAAGAAAAACAGACAGTGTGTGTTCTGTGCTGGGAAGGGTACTGTATCAACTTACTGTACTTTGCTAAACCAGTAGGAGGAGAGAAAGCCTAAAAGGGTTGTGGCTTAGTCAAGGTAAAAGAAGGTGACTCAAATTACAACTTCCTGTTGTTAGCCTTTTTTATTACTAAAAAAAGGAGGAGAGACAGCTTAATTGGGGTTTGACTTAGACAACAAAAAAGCATATGACTCAAATTGCAACTTCGTCTTGCTAGCTTCTAGAGCAGAAAGCAGCTAACTAAATGAAACTACCACTTTCTTCTAATTTAACACCTCTGCCTCAGCAGGAGTCAGGGTCTGTTGAGAATAAGCAGACATAAACTTTATTAGAAGTAGAAGGGGTCTTGTTTAGGCTTAAATAAAACAAAAGAAAAGAAAGAAAGTCAGTGTGAGTTCTGTTCTGGGAAGGGTACTGTATCAACTCACTTTGTTAAACCATTAGGTGGAGAGAGAGCTTAATTGGAGGTGTGGCATAGACAAGATAAAAGCAGGTGACTCAAATTACAACTTCCTGTTGCAACCTTGTAGACCAGAAAGCAGCTAACTAAAATAAGCTACAATTTTCTTCTAATTTAACACTTCTCTCTCAGCAGGAGTCAGGGTCTGTTGAGATTAAGCAGACAGTTACTTTATTAGAAGTAGAAGGTTCTAATTCAGGCTTAAAAAAGGAAAATAAAAACATGTGTTCTGTGCTGGGAACAGTATTGTATCAACTTACTCTGCTTAACCAGTGGGAGGGAGAGAGCAATTGGGAGTGTGACTTAGACAAGATAAAAGTAGATAACTCAAATTTCAACTTCCTGCTGCAAGCCTTTTTTCTTACTAAAAGCATGAGGAGAGAGAGCTTAATTCGGGGTGTGACTTAGACAAATTAAAAGCAGGTGACTCAAATTAAAATTTCCTACTGCTAGTATTATTTCTTAGTAAAAATAGGAGGAGAGAGAGCTTAATTGGGTGTGTGGCTTAGACAAGATAAAAGCAGGAGACTCAAATTACAACCTCCTGTTGCTAGACTTTTTTCTTACTAAAAGTTGGAAGAGAGAGAGAGCATAACTGGGGGTGTGGCTTAGACAAGATAAAAACTGGTGACTCAAATTACAGCTTCCTGTTGCTAGCCATTTTTCTTACTAAACGTAGGAGGAGAGAGAACTAAATTGGGGGTGTGGCTTAGACAATATAAAAGCAGGTGACTCAAATTACAACTTCCTGTTGCTAGCTTTATTTCTTAGTAAAAGTAGGAGGACAGAGATCTTAATTGGGTGTGTGGCTTAGACATGATGAAATCAGGTGACTCAAATTAAAACTTCTTTTTGCTAGCCTTTTTTCTTACTTAACGTAGGAGGAGAGAGAGCTTAATTGGATGTGTGGCTTAGAAAAAAGAAATGCAGGAGACCCAAATTACAACTTCCTGTTGCCATTCTTTTTTCTTACTAAAAGTAGGATGGGAGAGAGAGCTTAATTGTGGTTATGGCTTAGACAAGATAAAAACGGGTTTCTCAAACTACTAGTTGCTGTTGCAACCTTGTAGAGCAGAAAGCAGCTAACTAAAAGAAACTATAATTTTCATCTAATTTAACACTTCTCTCACAGCAGGAGTCAGGGTCTGTTGAGATTAAGCAGACAGCTGTTTTATTAGAAGTAGATGGGGTCTTATTTAGGCTTAAAAAAAGAAAAGAAAAATAAGTGTTCTGTGCTGGGTCCGGTACTTTATCAACTTACTTAGCTAAACCAGTAGGAGGAGAGAGAGCTTAATTTGGGGTGTGGCTTAGACAAAATAAATACAGGTGTCCCAAATTACAACTTCCTGTTGCTAGCCTTTTTTCTTACTAAAAGTAGGAGGAGAGAGCTTAATTTGGTGTGTGGCTTAGACAAGATAAAAGCAGGTGACTCAAATTACAGCTTCATATTGCTAGCCTTATTTATTATTAAATGTAGGAGGAGAGAGAGCTTAATTTGGTGTATGGCTTTGAGAAGATAACAGCAGGTGAATCAAACTAAAACTTCCTACTGCTAGCCTTATTTCTTAATAAAAGTAGGAGGAGAGAGAGCTTAATTGGGTGTGTGGCTCAGACAAGATAAAAGCAGGTGACTCAAATTACAACTTCCTGTTGCTAGTCTATTTTCTTACTAAAAGTAGGAAGAGAGAGAGAGAGAGAGAGAGAGAGAGAGGTTAACTGGGGGTGTGATTTAGACACGATAAAAGCAGGTCACTCAAATTACAATTTCCTGATGCTAGTCTTTTTTCTTACTAAAAGTAGGAGGAGAAAGAGCTTAATTGGTGGTAAGCCTTAGACAAGATGAAAGCAGGTGACCAAAATTACAACTTCCTGTTGGTAGCCTTTTTACTTACTAAAGTAAAAGAAGAGACAGCTTAATTGGCAGTGTGGCTTAGGCAAAATATATGCAGGTGACTCAAATTACAGCTTCCTGTTGCTAGCCTTTTATCTTACGAAAAGTAGGAGGAGAGAAAGCATAATTGGGGGTGTGGTTTAGACAAGATAGAAGCAGGGGACTCAAATTACAACTTCCTGTTGCTAGCCTTTTTTCTTACTAGAAGTAGGAGAGAGAGCTTAATTGAGGGTTTGGCTTAGACAAGATAAAAGCAGGTGACTCAAGCTACAACTTCCAGTTGCTAGCTCGAAGTGCAGAAAGCAGCTAACTAAAAGAAATTACTATTTTCTTCTAATTTAACACTTTTATCTCAGCAGGAGTCAGGGACTGTTGAGATTAAGCAGATATATACTTCATTAGAAGTAGAAGGAGCCTTATCTAGGCTTAAAAAAAATGAAAAGAAAGTTAGTGTGTGTTTTGTGCTGGGAATGGTACTGTATCAACTCACTTCACTAAACCAGAAGGAAGAGAGAGAGCTTAATTGGAGGTGTGGCTTAGGCAAGAAAAAGCAGGTGTCCCAAATTACAACTTCCTGTCACTAGCCTTTTTCCTTACTAAAAGTAGGAACAGAGAGAGCTTAATTGGGGGTGAGGCTTCCACAAAATAAAAGCAGGTGACTCAAATTATAACTTCCTCTTGCTAGCTTGTAGAGCAGAAAGCAGCTAAATAAAATAAACTACAATTTTCTTCAAATTTAACACTTCTATCCCAGCAGGAGTCAAAGTCTGTTGAGATTAAGTAAAAATATACTTTTTTAGAAGTAGAACGGGTCTTATTTAGGCTTAAAAAAAGATAAGAAAAACAGTGTGTGTTCTGTGCTTGGAAGGGTACTGTTCCAAGTTACTGTAATTTGTTAAACCTGTAGGAGGAGAGAGAGAGTAATTGGGGTTGTGGCTTAGTCAAGATAATAGCAGGTGACTCAAATTAAAAATTCCTGTTGTTAGCCTTTTTTATTACAAAAAGAAGGAGGAGAGAGCTTAATTGGCTTAAATTGCAACTTCCTCTTGCTAGCTTCTAGAGCAGAATGCAGCTAACTAAAAGAAACTACCATTTTCTTCTAATTTAACACTTCTGCCTCAGCAGGAGCCAGGGTGTGCTGAGAATAAGCAGATATATACTTTATTAGAAGTAGAAGGGGTCTTATTTAGGCTTAAATAAAACAAAAGAAAAGAAAGAAAGTCAGTGTGAGTTCTCTTCTGGGAAGGGTACTGTATCAACTCACTTTGTTAAACCATTAGGTGGAGAGAGAGAGCTTAATTGGGGGTGTGGATTAGACAAGATAAAAGCAGGTGTCTCAAATTACAACTTCCTGTTGCTTGCCTTTTTTCTTTCTAAAAGTAAGAAGAGAGAAAGCTTAATTGGGGTGTGTCCAGGTGAGATAAAAGCGGGTGACTCAAATTGCAACTTCCTGTTGCTAGCTTGTAGAGCAGAAAGCAGCTCACTGAAAGAAACTACCCTTTTCTTCTCATTTAACACATCTATCCCAGCAGTAGTCATGGTCTGTTGAGATTAAGCAGACAGATATTTTATTAGAAGCAGAAGGGGTCTTATTTAGGCTTAAAAAAAGCAAAGAAAGAAATTTGGTATGTGTTCTGTGCAGGGAAGGGTACTTTATCAACTTACTTTGCTAAACCAGTAGGAGGAGAGAGAGCTTAATTAGGGGTTTGGTTTAGACAAGATAAAAGCAAGTGACTCAAATTACAAATTCCTCTTCCTAGGTTGTAGAGCAGTATTCAGCTAACTAAAAGAAACTACCATTTTCTTCTTATTTAACACTTCTATCTAAGCAGGAGTCAGGGTCTGTTGACATTAAGCAGACAGATAGTTTACTAGAAGTACAACAGGTCTTATTTAGGCTTAAAAAAAGTAAAGAAAGAAAGTCAGTATGTCTTCTGTGCTGGGAAGGATACTGTATCAACTTACTTTGTTAAACCAGTTGGAGGAGAGAGAGCTTAATTAGGGGTGTGGCTTAGACAAGATAAAAGCAGGTGACTCAAATTACAACATCCTGTTGCCTGCCTTTTTTCTTACTAAAAGTAGGAGGAGAGAGAGCTTAATTCGGGGTGTGGCCTAGACAAGATGAAAGCAGGAGACTCAAATTACAACTTCCTGTTGCTAGTCTTTTTTCTTAATAAAAGTAGGAGGGGAGAGAGAGAGCTTAAAAGTAGTTAGGCATGAAATGAAAAGAAAGAAAGTCAGTGTGTTTTCTGTGCTGGGAAGGATACTGTATAACTTACTTTGCTAAACCAGTAGGAGGAGAGAGAGAGAGCCTAATTGGGGGTGTGACATAGACAAGATAAAAGCTGATGACTCTAATTACAACTTCCTGTTACTAGCCTTTTTTCTTATTAAAAGTAGGAGGACAGAGAACTTAATTCGAGGTGTGCCTTAAACAAGATAATAGCAGGTAACTCAAATTACAACTTCCTGTTGCTATACAATTTTCTTACTAAAGGTAGGAAGAGAGAGAAAGAGAGGTTAACTGGGGGTGTGATTTAGATGAGATAAAAGGAGGTGACTCAAGTTACAATTTCCTTTTGCTAGTCTTTTTGCTTACTCAAAGTAGGAGGAGAGAGAGCTTAATTGGTGGTAAGCCTTAGACAACATAAAAGCAGGTGACTCAAGTTACAACTTCCTGTTGTTAGCCTTTTTACTTACTAAAAGAAAAGGAAGAGAGAGCATAATTGGGAGTGTGGCTTAGACAAAATATAAGCAGGTGACTCAAATTACAGCTTCCTGTTGCTAGCCTTTTATCTTACGAAAAGTAGGAGGAGAGAAAGCATAATTGGGGGTGTGACTTAGACAAGATTGAAGCAGGGGACTCAAGTTACAATTTCCTGTTGCTAGCCTTTTTTCTTACTAGAAGTAGGAGAGCGAGCTTAATTGTGGGTGTGGCTTAGTCAAGATAAAAGCAGGAGACTCAAGTTACAACTTCCTGTTGCTAGCCTGAAGTGCAAAAAGCAGCTAACTAAAATAAATTACTAATTTCTTCTAATTTAACACTTCCATCTCAGCAGGAGTCATGGACTGTTGAGATTAAGCAGACATATACATTATTAGAAGTAGAAGGGGTCTTATCTAGGCTTATAAAAATGAAAAGAAAGTCAGTGTGTGTTTTGTGCTGGGAATGGTACAGTATCTACTTACTTCGCTTAACCAGAAGGAAGAGAGAGAGCTTAATTGGAGGTGTGGCTTAGGCAAGAAAAAGCAGGTGACCCAAATTACAACTTCCTATCACTAGACTTTTTCTTACTAAAAGTAGGAACAGAGAGAGCTTAATTGGGGGTCAGGCTTAGACAAAATAAAAGCAGGTGACTCAAATTACAACTTCCTCTTGCTAGCTTGTAGAGCAGAAAGCAGCTAACTAAAATAAACTACAATTTTCTTCAAATTTAACACTTCAATCCTAGCAGGAGTCAAAGTCTGTTGAGATTAAGCAAACATATACTTTTTTAAAAGTAGAAGGGGTTTTATTTAGGCTTAAAAAAATATCAGAAAGACAGTCAGTGTGTGTTCTGTGCTGGGAAGGGTACTGTATCAACTTACTTTGCTAAACCAGTAGGAGGAGAGACGGCCTAATTGGGGTTGTGGCTTAGACAAGATAAAAGCAGGTGAACCAAATTATAACTTCCTGTTGCTTGCCTTTCTTCTTACTAAAAGTATGCGGAGACAGAGCTTAATTGGGGGAGTGGCTTAGTCAAGATAAAAGCAGGTGACTCAAATTACAGCTTCCTGTTGTTAGCCTTTTTTCTTACTAAAAGAAGGAGGAGAGAGAGCTTAGTTGGGGTTTGGCTTACACAAGATAAAAGCATGTGACTCAAACTGCAACTTCCTCTTGCTAGCGTCCAGAGCATAAAGCAGCTAACTAAAATAAACTACCATTTTCTTCTAATTTAACACTTCTGCCTCAGCAGGAGTCAGAGTCTGTTGAGAATAAGCAGACATATACTTTATTAGAAGTAGAAGGGGTCTTATTTAGGCTTAAATAAAGCAAAAGAAAAGAAAGAAAGTCAGTGTGTGTTCTGTTCTGATAAGGGTACGGTATCAACTTACATTGCTAAACCATTAGGTGGAGAGAAAGCTTAACTGGAGGTGTGGCTTAGACAAGATAAAAGCAGGTGACTCAAATTACAACTTCCTGTTGCTAGCCTTTTTTCTTACCTAAAGTAGGAAGAGAGAGAGATTTATTGGGGTGTGTCTAGACAAGATAAAAAGCAGGAGACTCAAATTACAACTTCCTGTTGCTAGCTTGTAGAGCAGAAAGCAGCTCACTGAAAGTAACTACCCTTTTCTTCTAATTTAACATTTCTATCCCAGCAGTAGTCAGGGTCTGTTGAGATTAAGCAGACAGATATTTTATTAGAAGCAGAAAGGGTCTTATTTAGGCTAAAAAAAAGAAAAGAAAAAGTAGGTATGTGTTCTGTGCTGGGAAAGGTACTTTAAATGCAGGTGACTCAAATTACAACTTCCTTTTGCTAGCCTGTGAACAGTAAGCAGCTAACTAAAAGAAACTACCATTTTCTTCTTATTTAACACTTCTATCTAAGCAGTAGTCAGTCTCTGTTGACCTTAAGCAGTCAGATAGTTTACTAAAAGTACAACAGGTCTTATTTAGGCTTAAAAAAAAGAAAAGTAAGAAAGTCAGTGTGTCTTCTGTACTGGGAAGGGTACTGTATCAACTTACTTCGCTAAACCAGTTGGAGGAGAGAGAGCTTAATTTCTGGTGTGGCTTACACAAGATAAAAGCAGGTGACTCAAATTACAACTTCCTGTTGCCAGCCTTTTTTCTTACTAAAAGTAGGAGGAGAGAGAGCTTAATTCGGGGTGTGGCTTAGACAAGATAAAAGCAGGTGACTCAAATTACAACTTCCTGTTGCTAGTCTTTTTTCTTAATAAAAGAAGGAGGGGAGAGTGAGAGCTTAATTGGGGGTTTGGATTAGACAAGATAAAAGCAGGTGACTCAAATTACAACTTGCTGTTGCAACCTTGAAGAGCAGAAAGAAGCTATCTAAAGTAAACTACCATTTTCTTCTAATTTAACACTTCTATCTCAGCGGGAGTCAGGATCTGTTGCGATTAAGCATAAAGCTACTTTATTAGAAGTAGAAGGGATCTTATTTAGGCTTAAAAAAAGAAAAGAAATAAGGTGTGTGCTCTATGCTGGGAAGGATACTGTATCAACTTACTTCGATAACCAGTAAGTGGAGAGAGAGCTTAATTGGGGGTGTGACTTAGAGAAGATAAAAGCAGGTGACTCAAATTACAACTTCCTGTTGCTAGCCTTTTTACTAACTAAAAGTAGGAGAAGAGAGAGCCTAATTGTATGAGTGACTTAGACAAGATAAGAGCAGGTGACTCAGATTAGAATTTACAGTACATTTCCCAGCAGGAGACTCAAATTACAACTTCCTGTTGCTAGCCTTTTTTCTTACTAAAAGTAGGAAGAGAGAGAGAGAGCTTATTTGGGGTGTGTCTAGACAAGATAAAAAAAGGTGACTCAAATTACAACTTTCTGTTGCTAGCTTGTACAGCAGAAAGCAGCTCACTGAAAGAAACTACCCTTTTCTTCTAATTTAACACTTCTTTCCCAGCAGTAGTCAGGGTCTGTTGAGATTAAGCAGACAGATATTTTATTACAAGGAGAAGGGGTCTTATCTAGGTTTAAAAAAAAAAGGATTGAAAGAAAGTCGGTATGTGTTCTCTGCTGGGAAGGGTACTTTTTTAACTTACTTCACTTAACCAGTAGGAGAAGAGAGAGCTTAATTATGGGTGTGACTTAGACAATATAAAAACAGGTGACTCAATTTACAACTTCCTGTTGCTAGCCTTTTTTCTTATTAAAAGTAGGAGGAGAGAGAGCTTAAATGGGGGTTTGGCTTAGAGAAGATAAAAGCAAGTGACTCTAATTACAAATTCCTCTTCCTAGCTTGTAGGGCAGTAAGCAGCTAACTAAAAGAAACTACCATTTTCTTCTTATTTAACACTTCTTTCTAAGCAGGAGTTACAGTCTGTTGACATTAAGCTGACAGACAGTTTACTAGAAGTACAACAGGTCTTATTTAGGCTTAAAAAAAGCAAAGAAAAGCTGGCCCGGTGGCGCTGAGGGTTGAGGCGCTGGTCTCCACACCTCGCTTCACGCCAGCGACCCAGGTTCGAGGTGGACTCGGGTCATGTGCTAGGTCGGCCGGGGAGACGGGCTTCAGCATCTAATGACAGCTCACCTTCTCTGGGGAAGGATTCAGCCGATGCCCGACACTTGCATGACCCCGAGCGGCGGCTCAAGGAACTGCAAGCCCCACTAGTGGAGGGCTGGCCTTTGAGCAGCACGGACATCGGCGCATGCGTCATGACATCAGGGGAGGTCGCTGGCTGCCCGGGGAGGGAGAAAACAATGGAACAAGCCTGCCTCAGCTGGGAAGATGGGAGGACCATGGCTGTGCCCACAATTTGCCTGTGCCCACCCAGACGACCACAGACTGATGAAACGTAAGTAACGGGTTTTGAACCCCCGCCTCATCCCCGGCCGGGGGTAATCCACAGCTCCATGGGGATTTGTGGTCTCGGTGGGTAGGGTTCCGGGCAGTGGGATGTCCAATTGTATGCCCTGAAGGGTCGGAGGTGGCAGGCTGGGAGGAGGAATAAAGAGTAATTTCAAAAAAAAAAAGCAAAGGAAGAAAGTCAGTGTGTCTTCTGTGCTGGGAAGGGTACTGAATCAACTTACTTCGCTAAATCAGTTGGAGGAGAGAGAGCTTAATTCAGGGTGTAGCTTAGACAAGATAAAAGCATGTGACTCAAATTACAACTTCCTGTTGCCAGTCTTTTTTCTTACTAAAAGTAGGAGGAGAAAGAGCTTAATTCGTGGTGTGGCTTAGACAAGATAAAAGCAGATGACTCAAATTACAACTTCCTGTTGCTAGCCTTTTTTCTTACTAAAAGTAGGAGGAGAGAGCTTAATTTGGTGTGTGGCTTAGACAAGATAAAAGCAGGTGATTCAAATTACAATTTCGTATTGCTAGCCATATTTATTATTAAAAGTAGGAGGAGAGAGAGCTTAATTTGGTGTATGGCTTTGAGAAGATAAAAGCAGGTGAATCAAATTAAAACTTCCTACTGCTGGCCTTATTTCTTAGTAAAAGTAGGAGGAGAGAGAGCTTAATTGGGTGTGTGGCTTAGACAAGATAAAAGCAGGTGACTCAAGTTACAACTTCCAGTTGCTAGCTTGAAGTGCAGAAAGCAGCTAACTAAAAGAAATTACTATTTTCTTCTTATTTAACACTTTTATCTCGGCAGGAGTCAGGGACTGTTGAGATTAAGCAGATATATACTTTTTTAGAGGTAGAAGGGGCCTTATCTAGGCTTAAAAAAAATGAAAAGAAAGAAAGTCAGTGTGTGTTTTGTGCTGGGAATGGTACTGTATCAACTTACTTCGCTAAACCAGAAGGAAGCGAGAGAGCTTAATTGGAGGTGTGGATTAGGCAAGAAAAAGCAGGTGTCCCAAATTACAACTTCCTGTCACTAGCCTTTTTCCTTACTAAAAGTAGGAACAGAGAGAGCTTAATTGGGGGTGAGGCTTCCACAAAATAAAAGCAGGTGACTCAAATTACAACTTCCTCTTGCTAGCTTGTAGAGCAGAAAGCAGCTAACTAAAATAAACTACAATTTCCTTCAAATTTCACACTTCTATCCCAGCAGGAGTCAAAGTCTGTTGAGATTAAGCAAAAATATACTTTTTTAGAAGTAGAAGGGGTCTTATTTAGGCTTAAAAAAAGATAAGAAAAACAGTCAGTGTGTGTTCTGTGCTAGGAAGGGTATTGTTCCAAGTTACTGTTCTTTGTTAAACCAGTAGGAGGAGAGAGAGAGTAATTGGGGTTGTGGCTTAGTCAAGATAATAGCAGGTGACTCAAATTAAAAATTCCTGTTGTTAGCATTTTTTATTACAAAAAGAAGGGGGAGAGAGAGCTTAATTGGCTTAACTTGCAACTTCATCTTGCTAGCTTCTAGAGCAGAATGCAGCTAACTAAAAGAAACTACCATTTTCTTCTAATTTAACACTTCTGCCTCAGCAGGAGCCAGGGTCTGCTGAGAATAAGCAGATATATACTTTATTAGAAGTAGAAGGGGTCTTATTTAGGCTTAAATAAAACAAAAGAAAAGAAAGAAAGTCAGTGTGAGTTCTCTTCTGGGAAGGGTACTGTATCAACTCACTTTGTTAAACCTTTAGGTGGAGAGAGAGCTTAATTGGGGGTGTGGATTAGACAAGATAAAAGCAGGTGACTCCAAATTACAACTTCCTGTTGCTTGCCTTTTTTCTTACTAAAAGTAAGAAGAGAGAGAGCTTAATTGGGGTGTGTCCAGGCAAGATAAAAGCGGGTGACTCAAATTACAACTTCCTGTTGCTAGCTTGCAGAGCAGAAAGCAGCTCACTGAAAGTAACTACCCTTTTCTTCTAATTTAACATTTCTATCCCAGCAGTAGTCAGGGTCTGTTGAGATTAAGCAGACAGATATTTTATTAGAAGCAGAAGGGTCTTATTTAGGCTAAAAAAAAGAAATGAAAGAAAGTCGGTATGTGTTCTGTGCTGGGAAAGGTACTTTAAATGCAGGTGACTCAAATTACAACTTCCTTTTGCTAGCCTGTAGACAGTAAGCAGCTAACTAAAAGAAACTACCATTTTCTTCTTATTTAACACTTCTATCTAAGCAGTAGTCAGTCTCTGTTGACCTTAAGCAGTCAGATAGTTTACTAGAAGTACAACAGGTCTTATTTAGGCTTAAAAAAAAGAAAAGTAAGAAAGTCAGTGTGTCTTCTGTGCTGGGAAGGGTACTGTATCAACTTACTTCGCTAAACCAGTTGGAGGAGAGAGAGCTTAATTGGGGGTGTGGCTTACAGAAGATAAAAGCAGGTGACTCAAATTACAACTTCCTGTTGCCAGCCTTTTTTCTTACTAAAAGTAGGAGGAGAGAGAGAGCTTAATTGGGGGTGTGGCTTAGAGAAGATAAAAGCCGGTGACTCAAATTACAACTTCCTGTTGCTAGTTTTTTTTCTTAATAAAAGAAGGAGGGGAGAGTGAGAGCTTAACTGGGGGTTTGAATTAGAGAAGATAAAAGCAGGTGACTCAAATTATAACTTTCTGTTGCAACCTTGAAGAGCAGAAAGAAGCTAACTAAAGTAAACTACCATTTTCTTCTAATTTAACACTTCTATCTCAGCAGAAGTCAGGATCTGTTGTGATTAAACATAAAGCTACTTTATTAGAAGTAGAAGGGATCTTATTTAGGCTTAAAAAAAGAAAAGAAAGAAGGTGTGTGCTCTGTGCTGGGAAGGATACTGTATCAACTTACTTCGATAACCAGTAAGAGGAGAGAGAGAGCTCAATTGGGGGTGTGACTTAGAGAAGATAAAAGCAGGTGACTCAAATTACAATTTCCTACTGCAAACCTTATTTCTAAGTAAAAATAGGAGGAGAGAGAGCTTAATTGGGTGTGTGGCTTAGACAAGATAAAAATAGGTGACTCAAATTGCAACCTCCTGTTGCTAGTCTTTTTTCTTACTAAAAGTTGGAAGAGAGAGAGCATAACTGGGGGTGTGGCTTAGATACAATAAAAACTGGAGTCTCAAATTGCAGCTTCCTGTTGCTAGCCATTTTTCTTACTAAATGTAGGAGGAGAGAGAAGTAAATTTGGGGTGTGGCTTTAACAAGATAAAAGCAGGTGACTCAAATTTCAGCTTCCTGATGCTAGCCTTTTTTTTTACTAAAAGTAGGAGAAGAGAGAGCTTAATTGGGGGTCTGGCTTAGACAAGATAAAAGCAGATGACCCAACTTACAACTTAATTTTGCAAGCTTGTAGAGTTGAGAGCATCTAACTAAAAGAAACTAACATTTTCTTCTAATTTAACACTTCTGTAACAGCAGGAGTCAGGGTCTGCTCAGATTAAGCAGACAGATAATTTATTAGAAGTAGAAAGGGTCTGATTTATGCTTAAAAAAAGAAAACAAGGAAAGTCAGAGTCTGTTCTTAGCTGGGAATAGTACGATATCAACATACTTCGCTAAACCAGTAGAAGGAGAGAGATTTTAATTGGGGGTGTGGCTTAGACAAGATGAAAGCAGGTGACCAAAATTAGAACTTTCCATTTCTAGCCTTTTTTCCTACTAAAAGTAGGAGGAGAGAGAGTTTAATTGGAGGTGTGGCTTAGACCAAATAAAAGCAGGTGACTCAAATTACAAGTTCCTCTTGCTAGCTGGTAGAGCAGAAAGCAGCCAACTTAAAGAAATTACCATTTTCTTGTAATTTACCACTTCTGTAACAGCAGGAGTCAGGGTCAGTTGACTTTAAGCAGACAGATACTTTAATAGAAGTAGAACAGGTCTTCTTTAGGCTTAAAAAAAGAAAATAAAGAAAGTCAGTGTGTGTTCTGTGCTGGGAAATGTACTGTAATAACTTACTCCACTAAACCAGTAGGAGGAGAGAGAGCTTAATTGGGAGTGTGGATTAGACATGATGAAAGCAAGTGACTCAAATTATAACTTCCTGTTGCTAGCTTGTAGAGCAGAAATCAGCTAACTAAAAGAAAGTAACATTTTACTTCAAATGTAATGCTTTTATCTCAGCAGGAGTCTGGGTCTGTTGAGATTAATCAGATTGATACTTTATTAGAAGTAGAAGGGGTCTTAAGGCATGAAATGAAAAGAAAGAAAGTCAGTGTGTGTTGTATGCTGGGAAGGGTACTGTATCAACTTACCTCACTAAACCAGTAGTAGGAGAGAGAGAGCTTAATTGGGTGTGTGGCTTAGTCTAGATAAAAGCAGGTGACTCAAATTACACTTCCTGTTGTTAGACTTTTTTCTTACTAAAAGTAGGAGGAGAGAAAGCTTAATTTTGTGTGTGGCTTAGACAAGATAAAAGCAGGTGACTCAAATTGCAACTTCCTGTTGCTAGCCGTTTTTCTTACTAAAAGAAGGAAGAGAGATAGTTTAATTGGGGTGTGGCTAGGAAAAGATAAAAGCAGGTGATTCAAATTACAACTTCATGTTGCTAGCCTTTTTTCTTACTAAAAGTAGGAGGAGAGAGAGCTTAATTGGGAGTGTGGCATAGAAAACATAAAAGCAGGTGACTCAAATTACAACTTCCTGTTGCTAGCCCTTTTAATTACTATAAGTAGGATGTTAGAGAGAGCTTAATTGTGGGAGTGTCTTAGACAAGATAAAAGCAGGTGACTCAAATTACTACTTCCTGTTGCAACCTTGTAGAGCAGGAAGCAGCTAACTAAAATAAACTACAATTTTCTTCTAATTTAACACTTCTCTCTCAGCAGGAGTCAGGGTCTGTTGAGATTAAGCAGATAGCTAATTTATAAGAAGTAGGAGGGATCTTATTTAGGCTTAAAAAAGATAAGAAAAACATGTGTGCTGTGCTGGGAACAGTACTGTATCAACTTACTTTGCTTAACTAGTGTGAGGGGAGAGAGCTTATTTGGGGGTGTGGCTTAGACATGATAAAAGCGGATTACTCAAATTACAACTTCCTGTTGCTAGCCTTTTTTCTTACTAAAAGTAGGAAGAGAGAGAGATTATTTGGGGTGTGTCTAGACAAGATAAAAGAAGGTGACTCAAATTACAACTTCCTATTGCTAGCTTGTAGAGCAGCAAGCAGCTC
Organism: Neoceratodus forsteri; assembly: GCA_016271365.2. Lineage (NCBI taxonomy): Eukaryota > Metazoa > Chordata > Ceratodontiformes > Ceratodontidae > Neoceratodus > Neoceratodus forsteri. Next base: position 100,143,847 of record CM057450.1, on the reverse strand, counting down.
ACTGAAAGAAACTACCATTTTCTTCCAATTTTACACTTCTTTCCCAGCAGTAGTCAGGGTCTGTTGAGATTAAGCAGACAGATATTTTATTAGAAGGAGAAGGGGTCTTATTTAGGTTTAAAAAAAAGAAATGAAAGAAAGTCGGTAGGTGTTCTGTGCTTGGAAGGGTACTTAACTTACTTCGCTAAACCAGTAGGAGGAGATAGAGCTTAATTGGGGGTGTGACTTAGACAAGATAAAAGTAGTTGACTCAATTTACAACTTCCTGTTGCTAGCCTTTTTTCTTATTAAAAGTAGGAGGAGAGAGAGAGAGCTTAAATGGGGGTTTGGCTTAGACCAGATAAAAGCAAGTGACTCAAATTAAAAATTCCTCTTCCTAGCCTGTAGGGCAGTAAGCAGCTAACTAAAAGAAACTACCATTTTCTTCTTATTTAACACTTCTACGTAAGCAGGAGTCACAGCCTGCTGAGATTAAGCTGACAGATAGTTTACTAGAAGTACAACAGGTCTTATTAAGGCTTAAAAAAGCAAAGAAAGAAAGTCAGTGTGTCTTCTGTGCTGGGAAGGGTACTGTTTCAACTTATTTCGCTATACCAGTTGGAGGAGAGAGAGCTTAATTTGGGGTGTGGCTTAGACAAGATAAAAGCAGGTGACTCAAATTACAACTTCCTGTTGCTAGTCTTTTTTCTTATTACAAGTTTTAGGGGAGAGAGAGAGTGTAACTGGGGGTGTGGCTTAGACAAGGTAAAAGCAGGTGACTCAAATTACAACTTGCTGTTGCAACCTTGTAGAGCAGAAAGAAGCAAACTAAAGTAAACTACCATTTTCTTCTAATTTAAGACTTCTTTCCCAGCAGGAGTCAGGATCTGTTGAGATTAAGCATACAGCTACTTTATTAGAAGTAGACGGGGTCTTATTTAGGCTTAAAAAAAGAAAAAAAAGAAAGTGTGTGTTCTGTGCTGGGAAGGGTACTTTATCAAAATACTTCGCTTAACCAGTAGGAGGAGAGAAAGTTTAATTGGGGTGTGACTAAGACAAGATAAAAGCCGGTGACTCAATTTACAACTTCCTGTTGCTAGCCATTTTTCTTACTAAAAGTAGGAGGAGCAAGAGCTTAATTGGGGGTGTGACTTAAACAAAATAAAAGCAGGTGACTCAAATTAAAAGTTCCTCTTGCTAGCTGGTAGAGCAGAAAACAGCTAACTAAAATAAACTACAATTTTCTTCTAATTTAACACTTCTCTCTCAGCAGGAGTCAGGGTCTGTTGAGAATAAGCAGATAGCTACTTTATTAGAAGTAGGAGGGATCTTATTTAGGCTTAAAAAAGACAATAAAATATGTGTTCTGTGCTGGGAACGGTACTGTATCAACTTACTTTGCTTAACCAGTGGGAGGGGAGAGAGCTTAATTGGGGGTGTGGCTTAGACAAGATAAAAGCAGGTGACTCAAATTACAACTTCCGGTTGCTAGCCTTTTTTCTTAGCTAAAAATAGGAAGAGAGAGAGAGCTTATTTGGGGTGTGTCTAGACAAGATAAAAGAAGGTGACTCAAATTACAACTTCCTGTTGCTAGCTTGTAGAGCAGAAAGCAGCTCACTGAAAGAAACTACCCTTTTCTTCTAATTTAACAATTCTTTCCCAGCAGTAGTCAGAGTCTGTTGAGATTAAGCAGACAGATATTTTATTACAAGGAGAAGGGGGTCTTATTTAGGTTTAAAAAAAGGAATGAAAGAAAGTCGGTATGTGTTCTGTGCTGGGAAGGGTATTTATTAACTTACTTCACTTAACCAGTAGGAGAAGAGAGAGCTTAATTATGGGTGTGACTTAGACAAGATAAAAGCAGGTGACTCAATTTACAACTTCCTGTTGCTAGCCTTTTTTCCTATTAAAAGTAGGAGGGGAGAGAGCTTAAATGGAGGTTTGGCTTAGAGAAGATAAAAGCAAGTGACTCAAATTACAAATTCCTCTTCCAAGCTTGTAGGGCAGTAAGCAGCTAACTAAAAGAAACTACCATTTTCTTCTTATTTAACACTTCTACCAAAGCAGGAGTCACAGTCTGTTGACATTAAGCTGACAGATAGTTTACTAGAAGTACAACAGGTCTTATTTAGGCTTAAAAAAGCAAAGAAAGAAAGTCAATGTGTCTTCTGTGCTGGGAAGGGTACTGAATCAACTTACTTCACTAAACCAGTTGGAGGAGAGAGAGCTTAATTCAGGGTGTGGCTTAGACAAGATAAAAGCATGTGACTCAATTACAACTTCCTGTTGCCAGCCTTTTTTCTTACTAAAAGTAGGAGGAGAAAAGCTTAATTCGGGGTGTGACTTAGACAAGATAAAAGCCGGTGACTCAAATTACAACTTCCTGTTGCTAGTCTTTTTTCTTAATAAAAGTAAGAGGGGAGAGAGAGAGAGAGCGTTATTGGGGGTCTGGCTTAGACAAGATAAAAGCAGGTGACTCAAATTACAACTTGCTGTTGCAACCTTGTAGAGCAGAAAGAAGCTAACTAAAGTAAACTACCATTTTCTTCTAATTTAAGACTTCTTTCCCAGCAGAAGTCAGGATCTGTTGCGATTAAGCATACAGCTACTTTATTAGAAGTAGACGGGGTCTTATTTAGGCTTAAAAAAAGAAAAAAAGGAAAGTGTGTGTTCTGTGCTGGGAAGGGTACTGTATCAACATACTTTGCTTAACAAGTAGGAGGAGAGAGAGTTTAATTGGGGGTGTGACTTAGACAAGATAAAAGCAGGTGACTCAAATTACAATTTCCTAGTGCTATCCTTATTTCTTAGTAAAAATAGGAGGAGAGAGAGAGAGAGCATAATTGGGATTGTGGCTGAGACAAGATAAAAGCAGAAATCTCAAATTACAACCTCCTTTTGCTAGTCTTTTTTCTTTCTAAAAGTTGGAAGAGAGAGACAGTGTCACTTGGGGTGTGGCTTAGACACGATAAAAACTGGAGACTGAAATTACAGCTTCCTGTTGTTAGCCATTTTTCTTACTAAACGTAGGAGGAGGGAGAAGTAAATTGGGGTGTGGCTTAGACAAGATAAAAGCAGGTGACTCAAATTACAGCTTCCTGATGCTAGCATTTTTTCTTACTAAAAGTAGGAGGGGAGAGAGAGAACTTAATTGGGGGTCTGGCTTAGACAAGATAAAAGCAGGTGACCCAACCTACAACTTAATGTTGCTAGCTTGTAGAGCAGAAAGTATCTAACTAAAAGAAACTAACATTTTCTTCTAATTTAACACTTCTATAACAGTAGGAGTCAGGGTCTGTACAGATTAAGCTGACAGATAATTTATTAGAATTAGAAAGGGTCTTATTTAGGCTTAAAAAATAAAACAAAGAAAGTCAGTATCTGTTCTTTGCTTGGAATAGTACTATAGCAACATACTTCACCAAACCGTTAGAAGAAGAAAGAGCTTAATTGGGGGTGTGGCTTAGACAAGATAAAAGCAGGTGACCGAAATTAGAACTTCCAGTTGCTAGCCTTTTTTCTTACTTAAAGTAGGAGGAGAGAGAGCGTAATTGGGGTTGTGGCTTACACAAGATAAAAGCAGTTGAATCAAATTACAACTTACTGTTGCTAGCCTTTTTTCTTACTAAAAGTAGGAGGAGAGAGAGCTTAATTGGAGGTGTGGCTTAGAGAGAATAAAAGCAGGTCACTGAAATTACAAGTTTCTCTTGCCAGGTGGTTAAGCAGAAAGCAGCTAACTAAAAGTAATTACCAGTTTTTTATAATTTAACACTTCTGGAACAGAAGGAGTCAGGGTCTGTTGACATTAAGCAGACGGATACTTTATTAGAAGTAGAAGGGGTCTTATTTAGGCTTAAAAAAGGAAAGAAAGAAAGTCAGTGTGTGTTCTGTGCTGGGAAATGTACTGTAATAACTTACTCCGCTAAACCAGTAGGAGGAGAGAGAGCTTAATTGGGGGTGTGGCTTCGACAAGATAAAAGCAGGAGACTCAAATTACAACCTCATGTTCTAGCCTTTTTTCTTACTAAAAGTATGAGAGAGAGAGCTTAATTGGGGTGTGGCTTAGACATGATAAAAGCAAGTGACTCAAATTATAACTTCCTGTTGCTTGCTTGTAGAGCAGAAAGCAGCTAACTAAAAGAAAGTAACATTTTCTTCTAATTTAACACTTCTATCTCAGCCGGAGTCTGGCTCTTTTGAGATTAATCATAAGGATACTTTATTAGAAGAAGAAGTGGTCATATTTAGGCTTGAAATGAAAAGAAAGAAAGTCAGTGTGTGTTCTGTGCTGGGAAGGGTACTGTATAACTTACTTCGCTAAACCAGTAGGAGGAGAGAGAGAGAGAGAGAGAGAGAGAGCTTAATTGGGGGTGTGACATAGACAAGATAAAAGCTGATGACTGTAATCACAACTTCCTGCTGCTAGCTTTTTTTCTTATTAAAAGTAGGAGAAGAGGGAAATTAATTGGGGAGTGGCTTAGACAAGATAAAAGCAGGTGACTCAAATTACAACTTCATCTAGCTAGCTTGAAAAGCAGAAAGCAGCTAATTAAAAGAAACTACCATTTTCTTCTAATTTAACACTTCTATCTCAGCAGGAGTCAGGGTCTGTTGCTATTAACCAGAGAGATAGCTTCTTAGAAGTAGAAGGGATCTTATTAAGGCTTAAAAAAGAAAGGAAAGAAAGTCAGTGTGTCTTCTGTGCTGTGCTGGGCAGGGTACTGTAACAACTTACTTCGCTAAAAAAGTAGGAGGAGAGACAGCTTAATTGGGGGTGTGACTTAGACAAGATAAAAGCAGGTGACTCAATTTACAACTTCCTGTTGCTAGCCTTTTTTCTTATTAAAAGTAGGAGGAGTGAGAACTTAAATGGGGGTTTGGCTTAGACAAAATAAAAGCAAGTGACTCAAATTACAAATTCCTCTTCCTAGCGTGTAGAGCATTAAGCAGCTAACTAAAAGAAACTACCATTTTCTTCTTATTTAACACTTCTATCTAAGCAGGAGTCATGGTCTGTTGACATTAAGCAGATGGATACTTTATTAGAAGTAGAAGGGGTCTTATTTAGGCATAAAAAAGAAAATAAAGAAAGTCAGTGTGTCTTCTATGCTGGGAAATGTACTGTAATAACTTACTCCACTAAACCAGTAGGAGGAGAGAGAGCTTAATTGGGGTTGTGGCTTAGAAGACAAGAAAAAGTAGGCATCTCAACTTACAACTTCCTGTTGCCTTTTTCTTACTAAAAGTAGGAGGAGAGAGAGAACTTAAATGGGGTGTGGCATAGACATGATAAAAGCAAGTGACTCAAATTATAACTTTCTGCTGCTTGTTTGTAGAGCATAAAGCAGCTAACCAAAGAAAGCAACATTTTCTTCTAATTTAACACTTCCATCTCAGCAGGAGTCTGGGTCTTTTGAGAATAATCTGAAGGATACTTTATTAGAAGAAGAAGGATCTTATTTAGGCGTGAAATGAAAAGAAATAAAGAAAGTCATGAGTGTTCTGTGCTGGGAAGGGTACTGTATAACTTACTGCTAAACCAGAAGGAGGAGAGAGAGCTAATTGGGGTGTGCATAAAACAAGATAAAAGTTGGTGACTCTAATCACAACTTCCTGTTGCTAGCTTTTTCTTATTAAAAGTGAGGAGAGAGAGAGAGAGAGAGAGCTTAAATGAGGGTTTGGCTTAGACAAGATAAAAGCAAGTGACTCAAATTACAAATTCCTCTTCCTAAGCGTGTAGAGCAGTAAGCAGCTAACTAAAAGAAACTACCATTTTCTTCTTATTTAGCACTTCTATCTAAGCAGGTCATGGTCTGTTGACATTAAGGAGACAGATAGTTTACTAAAGTACAACAGGTCTTATTTAGGCAAAAAAGCAAAGAAAGAAAGTCAGTGTGTCATCTGTGCTGTGAAGGGTACTGTATCAACCTTCGCTAAACCAGCTGGAGGAGAGAGAGCTTAATTGGGGGTGTGGCTCAGACAAGATAAAAGCAGGTGACTCAACTTACAACTTCATGTTGCCAGCTTTTTTTCTTACTAAAAGTAGGAGGAGAGAGAGCTTAATTGGGGGTGTGGCTTAGATAAGGTAAAAGCAGGTGACTCAAATTACAACTTCCTGATGCTAGTCTTTTTTCTTAATAAAAGTAGGAGGGGAGAGAGAGAGCTTATTTGGGGTGTGGCTTAGACAAGATAAAAGCAGGTGACTCAAATTACAACTTGCTGTTGCAACCTTGTAGAGCAGAAAGAAGCTAACTAAAAGAAACTACCATTTTCTTCTAATTTAACACTTTTATCTCAGCAGGAGTCAGGATCTGTTGAGATTAAGCATACAGCTACTTTATTAGAAGTAGGGGGTCTTATTTAGGCTTAAAAAAAAAAGAAAGAAAGTATGTGTTCAGTGCCGGGAAGGGTACTATACCAACTTACTTCGCTTAACCAGTAGTAGAAGAGAGAGCTTAATTGTGGGTGTGACTTAGGAAAGATAAAAGCAGGTGACTCAATTTACCACTTCCTGTTGCTAATTTTTTTCTTACTAAAAGCAGGAGGAGCGAGAGCTTAATTGGGGGTGTGGCTTAGACAAGATAAAAGCAGGTGACTCAAATTAAAACTTCCTACTGCTAGCCTTATTTCTTAGTAAAAGTAGGAGGAGAAAGAGCGTAATTGGGTGTGTGGCTTAGACAAGATAAAAGCAGGTGACTCAAATTACAACTTCCTGTTGCAAGCCTTTTTTCTTACAAAAAGTAGAAGGAGAGAGAGTTTAATTGGGGTGTGGCTTAGACAAGATAAAAGCAGGTGACTGAAATTACAACTTCCTGTTGTTAGCCTTTTTACTTACTTAAAGTAAGAGGAGAGAGAGCTTAATTGGGGGTGAGGCTTAGACAAGAGAAAAGCAGGTGACTCAACTTACAACTTCCTGTTGAAAGCTTGTAGAGCAGAAATCAGCTAACTAAAAGAAACTACCATTTTCTTCTAATTTAACGCTTCTATCTGTCCAGGCTGGAGTCAGGGTCTGCTGAGATCTCTGTCTCTTCCAGCATCACAGCAGCCATGGACCCGGGACCACTCTCTGGTGCCGTTTTCATCGACTTATCCAAGGCCTTGGACCTTATGGACCATGACCTGCTCTGCATGCAGATGAGGTCCCTTGGCTTGTCCCCCCTACACTGAAATGAGTCACTGACTACCTGCATGGCAGAGAACAATTAACTAAAGTCCATAAAGTTCTCTCTGGCCCCTGCCCATTACATCTGCAGTCCATCAGGGCTCAGTGCCGGGAACCCTTATCTTCTCTCTGTTTATTAACAATCTCCCTGCTGTGTTTACCAGATGCCAGGTTACCATGTATCGCGGATGATCTGTTCCTTCTGGCCCCTCCCGCGATACAGTCACCCTAAACCGCCACCTATCAGAGGACTTCAAGAACATCCAGGCATGGCTCACCAAACTGAAGCTGATCGTCAACCAGAAAAAAAACAGGCTACGTTATTTGGCTCATCAGCCAAAATTCAGGCCTCTCAGTCCCTCTGCTGATCAACTGTGATGATGGTACCTCCCTTCTTACGCAGCCTCCCTCAAATATCTCGAGTGTGGCTTGACCCTCAACTGGACCTGGTAACCACATCACAACATTTGCAGATGTGGTAACTGTAAGCTGGGGCTGGTCTATAGGGCTAGGTACAACCTTACCCCAGCGGCTCGTCTGGCTCTTGCCAGTGGAGTATTACTCACTTCCCTCAGCTATGGTCTCCACCTATTTGCTGATACCTCTAAGGCCCTCCTTAACAAGTGGAGCTCAACGTACAACAACATCTGCTGGTTTGCACTGGCTGCCCCCGTCTCACCCATCATTGCGAACCCTTACATTAGCTAGGTTGGCTATCCCTGACCAATAACTTCAATTTTGGTACGGGGTGCTTTAAGAGCAAAGTGATCAGCAGTAGCACCCCCAGGAATGGGCCCAGCTCCTCTCCCCAGCTGACTTCTCACCCTACCCCCTGAAATCCCAGGGCCCAGGACTACAATATGTACCCTCCACTCAAACCCTTATGGGTGACAGGGGCTTCGTAGGACATGCACCTATGCTCTGGAACTCCTTCCCCGAACAGGTCCTCACTGCCCCTTCCCATAAGCACCTTTGGACCTCCCTGTGGGAACATCATAAGCTAGACTCATTCTGCGAATGCCTAAAGCCACCTTAGCACATAGTCCTGGATGTCACAAGCCAAGGGGCACACTACTCCCTGAACCACAACCTGAACTAATGCACTACATACTCTCTGATGTCTTGTTGACCATATGCACCTTATATTCTGTTGCTCTGTTGACTATGTACGTAATTCACAAAATGTATCTTGCCCCCCCGGCTTTTTGACTCCTTGTACCTAACCACAAACGTATAAGTATTTGCTCACCCACTTTGCTGTATTGATGTACCTGTTATAGCTGTTGTATTCTCCCGGGTCATTCCTGAAAATAGGCATATAACTTGTCTAGTGTACCTACCCAGTAAACAAAAGCTAAATAAATAAAATAAATTAAGCAGACAGGTAATTTGTTAGAAGAAGAAAGGGTCTTATCTAGGCTTAAAAAAAAGAAAAGAAAGAAAGTCAATGTCCGTTCTAGGCTGGGAAGGGTAATGTATCAACTTACTTCACTAAACCAGTAGGAGGAGAGACAGCTAATGGTGGTGTGGCTTAGGCAAGATAAAAGTAGGTGACTCAAATTACAACTACCTGTTGCTAGACTTTTTTCTTACTAAAAGTAGGAGGAGAGAGAGCTTAATTGGGTGCTCAGCTTAGACAATATAAAAGCAGGTGACCCAAATTATGACTTCCTGTTGCTAGCCTTTCTTCTTACTAAAATTAGAAGGAGAGAGAGCTTAATTGGGTGTGGCTTAGCCAAGATAAAAACAGGTGACTCAGATTACAACTTCCTGTTGCTAGCCCTTTCTGTTACAAAATATAGGAGGAGAGAGAACTAAATTGAGTGTTTGGCTTAGACAAGATAAAAGAAGGTGACCCAAATTACAACTTAATGCTGCAAGCTTGTAGAGCAGAAAGCAGCTAACTAAAAGAAACTAACATTTTCTTCTAATTTAACACTTCTATCTCAGTAGAAGTCATGGTCTGTTCAGATTAAGCAGACAGATAATTTATTAAAAGTAGAAATGGTTTTATTTAGGCTTAAAAAAAGAAAAGAAAGTAAGTCATTCTCTGTTCTTTGCTGGGAACAGTACTGTATAAACTTACTTCGCCAAACCAGTAGGAGGAGAGAGAGCTTAATTGGGAGAGTGGCTTAGAAAAGATAAAAGCAGGTGACTCAAATTACATCTTCCTGTTGCTAGCATTTTTAATTACTAAAAGTAGGACATTAGAGAGAGCTTAATTGTGGGTGTGGCATAGACAAGATAAAAGCAGGTGACTCAAATTACAACTTCCTGTTGCAACCTTGTACAGCAGAAAGCAGCTAACTAAAATAAACTACAATTTTCTACTAATTTAATGCTTCTCTCTCAGCAGGAGTCTGGGTCTGATGAGAATAAGCAGAGAGCTATTTTATTAGAAGTAGAAGGGGTCTTATTTAGGCTTAAAAAAAGAAAAGAAAAATATGTGTTCTGTGCAGGGATTGGTACTGTATCAACTTACTTCGCTTAACCAGTGGGAGGGGAGAGAGTTTAATTGGGGGAGTGGGTTAGACAAGATAAAACAAGGTGATGCCAATTATAACTTCCTGGTGCAAGCCTTTTTTCTTGCTAAAAGTAGGAGGAGAGAGTACTTAATTCGGGGTGTGACTTAGACAAGATAAAAGCAGTTGACTCAACTTAAAATTTCCTACTGCTAGGCTTATTTCTTAGTAAAAATAGGAGGAGAGAGAGCTTAATTGGGTGTGTGGCTTAGACAAGATAAAAGCAGGTGACTCAAATTACAACTTCCTCATGCTAGACTGCATAGCAGAAAGCAACTAACTAAAAGAAACTATCATTTTCGTCTAATTTAACACTTCTATCCCTGCAGGAGTCAGGGTGTGTTGAGATTAAGCAGACAGATGCTTTATTAGAAGTAGAAGGGGTCTAATTTAGGCTTAAAAAAAGAAAGAAAGAAAGTCAGAGTGTCTTCTGTGCTGGGAAGGGTACTGTATCAGCTTACTTCGCTAAACCAGTTGGAGGAGAGACAGCTTAATTGGGGATGTGGATTAGACAAGATAAAAGCAGGTGACTCAAATTACAACTTCCTGTTGCTAGCCTTTTCTTACTAAAAGTAGGAAGAGAGAGAGTTTAATTGGGGTGTGGCTTAGAAAAGATAAAAGCAGGTGACTCAAATTACAACTTCATGTTGCTAGCCTATTTTCTTACTAAAAGTAGAAGCAGAGAGAGCTTAATTCTGAGTGTGGCTTAGACAAGATAAATGCAGGAGACTCAAATTACAACTTCCTGTTGCTAGCCTTTTTTCTTAGTAAAAGTAGGACGGGAGAGATTGCTTAATTGTGTTTGTGGCTTAGACAAGAGAAAAGCAGGTTTCTCAAATTACAACTTCCTGTTGCAACCTTGTAGAGCAGAAAGCAGCTAACTAAAAGAAAGTACAATTTTCATCTAATTTAACACTTTTCTCTCAGCAGGAGTCAGGGTCTTTTGAGATTAAGCAGACAGCTACTTTATTAGAAGTAGAAGGGGTCTTATTTAGGCTTAAAGAAAGAAACGAAAAATATGTGTTCTGTGCTGGAACGGTACTGTATCAACTTACTTCGCTAAACCAGTAGGAAGAGAGAGAGAGCTTATTTGGGGGTGTGGATTAGACAAGATAAATGGAGGTGACCCAAATTACAACTTCCTGTTGCTAGCCTTTTTTCTTACTAAAAGTAGGAGGAGAGAGCTTAATAGTGTGTGTGGCTCAGACAAGATAAAAGCAGGTGACTCAAATTACAACTTCGTATTGCTAGCCTTATTTATTATTAAAAATATGCGGAGAGAGAGCTTAATTTGGTGTGTGGCTTTGACAAGATAAAAGCAGGTGACTCAAATTACAACTTCCTTTTGCTAGTGTACTTTCTTACTAAAAGTAGGAAGACAGAGAGAGAGAGGTTAGCTGGGGTTGTGATTTAGAGAAGATAAAAGCAAGTGACTCAAATTACAATTTCCTGTTGCAAGTCTTTTTTCTTATTAAAAGTAGGAGGTGAGAGAGCTTAATTGGTGGTAAGCCTTAGACAAAATAAAATCAGGTGACTGAAATTACAACTTCCTGTTGGTAGCCTTTTTACTTACTAATAGTAAAAGAAGAGCGTGCTTAATTGGGAGTGTGGCTTAGACAAAATATAAGCAGGTCACTCAAATTACAGCTTCCTGTTGCTACCCTATATCTTACGAAAAGTAGGAGGAGAGAGAGAGCATAATTGGGTGTGTGGCTTATACAAGATAGAAGCAGGGGTCTCAAATTACAACTTCCAGTTGCTAGCTTGAAGTGTAGAAAGCAGCTAACTAAAAGATATTACTATTTTCTTCTAATTTAACACTTCTGTTTCAGCAGGAGTCAGGGACTGTTGAGATTAAGCAGACATATACTTTATTAGAAGTCAAAGGGGTCTTATCTAGGCTTAAAAAAATGAAAAGAAAGAAAGTCATTGTGTTTTTTGTGCTGGGAATGGTACTGTATCAACATATTTCACTAAACCAGAAAGAAGAGAGAGAGCTTAATTGGAGGTGGGGCTTAGGCAAGAAAAAAGCAGGTGTCCCAAATTATAATTTCCTGTTACTAGCCTTTTTCCTTACTAAAAGTAGGAACAGAGAGAGATTAATTGGGGGTGAGGCTTCCACAAAATAAAAGCAGGTGACTCAAATTACAACTTCCTCTTGCTAAGTTGTAGAGCAGAAAGTAGCTAACTACTAACTAAAAGAAACTACAATTGTCTTCAAATGTAACACTTCTATCCCTGCAGGAGTCAATGTCTGTTGAGATTAAGCAAACATATACTTTTTAGAAGTAGAAGGGGTCTTATTTAGGATTAAAAAAAGATCAGAAAGACAATCAGTGTGTGTTCTGTGCTGTTAAGGGTACTGTGTCAACTTAATTTGCTAAACCAGTAGGAGGAGAGAGAGCCTAATTTGGATTGTGGCTTAGACAAGATAAAAGCAGGTGACCCAAATTACAACTTCCTGTTGCTAGCCTTTTTCCATACTAAAAGTAAGAGAAGACAGAGGAAAATTGGGGTGAGGCTTAGACAAGATAAAAGCAGGTGACTCAAATTACAACTTCCTGTTGTTAGCCTATTTTCTTACTAAAAGAAGGAGGAGAGAAAGCTTAATTGGGGTTTGGCTTAGACAAGATAAAAGCATGTGACTCAAATTGCAACTTCCTCTTGCTAGCTTCTAGAGCAGAAAGCAGCTAACTAAAATAAACTACCATTTTCTTCTAATTTAACACTTCTGCCTCAGCAGGAGTCAGGGTCTGTTGAGAATAAGCAGACATATACATCATTAGAAGTAGAAGGGGTCTTATTTAGGCTTAAATAAAACAAAAGAAAAGAAAGAAAGTCAGTGTGTGTTCTGTTCAGGGAAGGGTACTGTATCATCTTACATTGTTAAACCATTAGGTGGAGAGAGAGCTTAATTGTGGTTGTGGCTTAGACAAGATAAAAGCAGGTGACTCAAACTACAACTTCCTGTTGCTTGACTTTTTTCTTACTAAAAGTAGGAAGAGAGAGAGCTTAATTGGGGTGTGTCTAGACATGACAAAAGCAGGAGACTCAAATTACAACTTCCTGTTGTTAGCTTGTAGAGGAGAAAGAAGCTCACTAAAAGAAACTACCATTTTCTTCTAATTTAACACTTCTATCTCAGCAGTAGACAGGGTCTGTTGAGATTAAGCAGACAGATATTTTATTAGAAGGAGAAGGGGTCTTATTTAGGCTTAAAAAAAGGAATAGTAAGAAAGTCGGTATGTGTTCTGTCCTGGGAAAGATACTTTATCAACTTACTTTGCTAAACCAGTAGGAGGAGAGAGAGAGCTTAATTGGGAGTTTGGCTTAGACAAGAAAAAAGCAAGTGACTCAAACTACAAATTCCTCTTCCTAGCTTGTAGAGCAGTATGCAGCTAACTAAAAGAAACTACCATTTTCTTCTTATTTAATACTTCTATCTAAGCAGGAGTCATGGTCTGTTGACATTAAGCAGATGGATACTTTATTAGAAGTAGAAGGGGTCTTATTTAGGCATAAAAAAGAAAATAAAGAAAGTCAGTGTGTCTTCTATGCTGGGAAATGTACTGTAATAACTTACTCCACTAAATCAGTAGGAGGAGAGAGAGCTTAATTGGGGTTGTGGCTTAGACAAGATAAAAGCAGGCATCTCAAATTACAACTTCCTGTTGCTAGCCTTTTTTCTTACTAAAAGTAGGAGGAGAGAGAGCTTAATTGGGGTGTGGCATAGACATGATAAAAGCAAGTGACTCAAATTATAACTTTCTGCTGCTTGTTTGTAGAGCAGAAAGCAGCTAACTTAAAGAAAGCAACATTTTCTTCTAATTTAACACTTCCATCTCAGCAGGAGTCTGGGTCTTTTGAGAATAATCTGAAGGATACTTTATTAGAAGAAGAAGGGATCTTATTTAGGCGTGAAATGAAAAGAAAGAAAGAAAGTCAGTGAGTGTTCTGTGCTGGGAAGGGTACTGTATAACTTACTTCGCTAAACTAGAAGGAGGAGAGAGAGCTTAATTGGGGGTGTGACATAAACAAGATAAAAGTTGGTGACTCTAATCACAACTTCCTGTTGCTAGCTTTTTTCTTATTAAAAGTAGGAGGAGAGAGAGAGAGAGAGCTTAAATGAGGGTTTGGCTTAGACAAGATAAAAGCAAGTGACTCAAATTACAAATTCCTCTTCCTAGCGTGTAGAGCAGTAAGCAGCTAACTAAAAGAAACTACCATTTTCTTCTTATTTAGCACTTCTATCTAAGCAGGAGTCATGGTCTGTTGACATTAAGGAGACAGATAGTTTACTAGAAGTACAACAGGCCTTATTTAGGCTTAAAAAAAGCAAAGAAAGAAAGTCAGTGTGTCATCTGTGCTGTGAAGGGTACTGTATCAACTTACTTCGCTAAACCAGCTGGAGGAGAGAGAGCTTAATTGGGGGTGTGGCTCAGACAAGATAAAAGCAGGTGACTCAACTTACAACTTCATGTTGCCAGCTTTTTTTCTTACTAAAAGTAGGAGGAGAGAGAGCTTAATTGGGGGTGTGGCTTAGATAAGATAAAAGCAGGTGACTCAAATTACAACTTGCTGTTGCAACCTTGTAGAGCAGAAAGAAGCTAACTAAAAGAAACTACCATTTTCTTCTAATTTAACACTTTTATCTCAGCAGGAGTCAGGATCTGTTGAGATTAAGCATACAGCTACTTTATTAGAAGTAGGGGGTCTTATTTAGGCTTAAAAAAAAAAGAAAGAAAGTATGTGTTCAGTGCCGGGAAGGGTACTATATCAACTTACTTAGCTTAACCAGTAGTAGAAGAGAGAGCTTAATTGTGGGTGTGACTTAGGCAAGATAAAAGCAGGTGACTCAATTTACCACTTCCTGTTCCTAACTTTTTTCTTACTAAAAGCAGGAGGAGCGAGAGCTTAATTGGGGGTGTGGCTTAGACAAGATAAAAGCAGGTGACTCAAATTAAAACTTCCTACTGCTAGCCTTATTTCTTAGTAAAAGTAGGAGGAGAAAGAGCGTAATTGGGTGTGTGGCTTAGACAAGATAAAAGCAGGTGACTCAAATTACAACTTCCTGTTGCAAGCCTTTTTTCTTACAAAAAGTAGAAGGAGAGAGAGTTTAATTGGGGTGTGGCTTAGACAAGATAAAAGCAGGTGACTGAAATTACAACTTCCTGTTGTTAGCCTTTTTACTTACTTAAAGTAAGAGGAGAGAGAGCTTAATTGGGAGTGAGGCTTAGACAAGATAAAAGCAGGTGACTCAACTTACAACTTCCTGTTGAAAGCTTGTAGAGCAGAAATCAGCTAACTAAAAGAAACTACCATTTTCTTCTAATTTAACGCTTCTATCTGTCCAGGCTGGAGTCAGGGTCTGCTGAGATCTCTGTCTCTTCCAGCATCACAGCAGCCATGGACCCGGGACCACTCTCTGGTGCCGTTTTCATCGACTTATCCAAGGCCTTGGACCTTATGGACCATGACCTGCTCTGCATGCAGATGAGGTCCCTTGGCTTGTCCCCCCTACACTGAAATGAGTCACTGACTACCTGCATGGCAGAGAACAAATAACTAAAGTCCATAAAGTTCTCTCTGGCCCCTGCCCATTACATCTGCAGTCCATCAGGGCTCAGTGCCGGGAACCCTTATCTTCTCTCTGTTTATTAACAATCTCCCTGCTGTGTTTACCAGATGCCAGGTTACCATGTATGCGGATGATCTGTTCCTTCTGGCCCACTCCCGCGATACAGTCACCCTAAACCGCCACCTATCAGAGGACTTCAAGAACATCCAGGCATGGCTCACCAAACTGAAGCTGATCCTCAACCAGAAAAAAAAACAGGCTACGTTATTTGGCTCATCAGCCAAAATTCAGGCCTCTCCAGTCCCTCTGCTGATCAACTGTGATGATGGTACCTCCCTTCTTACCATGACCTCCCTCAAATATCTCGGTGTGACGCTTGACCCTCAACTGGACCTGGGTAACCACATCCACAACATTTGCAGATGTGGTAACTGTAAGCTGGGGCTGGTCTATAGGGCTAGGTACAACCTTACCCCAGCGGCTCGTCTGGCTCTTGCCAGTGGAGTATTACTCACTTCCCTCAGCTATGGTCTCCACCTATTTGCTGATACCTCTAAGGCCCTCCTTAACAAGTGGAGCTCAACGTACAACAACATCTGCTGGTTTGCACTGGCTGCCCCCGTCTCACCCATCATTGCGAACCCTTACATTAGCTAGGTTGGCTATCCCTGACCAATAACTTCAATTTTGGTACGGGGTGCTTTAAGAGCAAAGTGATCAGCAGTAGCACCCCCAGGAACGGGCCCAGCTCCTCTCCCCAGCTGACTTCTCACCCTACCCCCTGAAATCCCAGGGCCCAGGACTACAATATGTACCCTCCACTCAAACCCTTATGGGTGACAGGGGCTTCGCAGGACATGCACCTATGCTCTGGAACTCCTTCCCCGAACAGGTCCTCACTGCCCCTTCCCATAAGCACCTTTGGACCTCCCTGTGGGAACATCATAAGCTAGACTCATTCTGCGAATGCCTAAAGCCACCTTAGCACATAGTCCTGGATGTCACAAGCCAAGGGGCACACTACTCCCTGAACCACAACCTGAACTAATGCACTACATACTCTCTGATGTCTTGTTGACCATATGCACCTTATATTCTGTTGCTCTGTTGACTATGTACGTAATTCACAAAATGTATCTTGCCCCCAGCTTTTTGACTCCTTGTACCTAACCACAAGCGTATAAAGTATTTGCTCACCCACTTTGCTGTATTGATGTACCTGTTATAGCTGTTGTATTCTCCCGGGTCATTCCTGAAAATAGGCATATAACTTGTCTAGTGTACCTACCCAGTAAACAAAAGCTAAATAAATAAAATAAATTAAGCAGACAGGTAATTTGTTAGAAGTAGAAAGGGTCTTATCTAGGCTTAAAAAAAAGAAAAGAAAGAAAGTCAATGTCCGTTCTAGGCTGGGAAGGGTAATGTATCAACTTACTTCACTAAACCAGTAGGAGGAGAGACAGCTTAATGGTGGGTGTGGCTTAGGCAAGATAAAAGTAGGTGACTCAAATTACAACTACCTGTTGCTAGACTTTTTTTCTTACTAAAAGTAGGAGGAGAGAGAGCTTAATTGGGTGCTCAGCTTAGACAATATAAAAGCAGGTGACCCAAATTATGACTTCCTGTTGCTAGCCTTTCTTCTTACTAAAATTAGAAGGACAGAGAGCTTAATTGGGTGTGGCTTAGCCAAGATAAAAACAGGTGACTCAGATTACAACTTCCTGTTGCTAGCCCTTTCTGTTACAAAATATAGGAGGAGAGAGAACTAAATTGAGTGTTTGGCTTAGACAAGATAAAAGAAGGTGACCCAAATTACAACTTAATGCTGCAAGCTTGTAGAGCAGAAAGCAGCTAACTAAAAGAAACTAACATTTTCTTCTAATTTAACACTTCTATCTCAGTAGAAGTCACGGTCTGTTCAGATTAAGCAGACAGATAATTTATTAAAAGTAGAAATGGTTTTATTTGAGGCTTAAAAAAGAAAAGAAAGTAAGTCATTCTCTGTTCTTTGCTGGGAACAGTACTGTATAAACTACTTCGCCAAACCAGTAGGAGGAGAGAGCTTAATTGGGAGAGTGGCTTAGAAAGATAAAAGCAGGTGACTCAAATTACATCTTCCTGTTGCTAGCATTTTAATTACTAAAAGTAGGACATTAGAGAGCTTAATTGTGGGTGTGGCATAGACAAGATAAAAGCAGGTGACTCAAATTACAACTTCCTGTTGCAACCTTGTACAGCAGAAAGCAGCTAACTAAAATAAACTACAATTTTCTACTAATTTAATGCTTCTCTCTCAGCAGGAGTCTGGGTCTGATGAGAATAAGCAGAGAGCTATTTTATTAGAAGTAGAAGGGGTCTTATTTAGGCTTAAAAAAAGAAAAGAAAAATATGTGTTCTGTGCAGGGATTGGTACTGTATCAACTTACTTCGCTTAACCAGTGGGAGGGGAGAGAGTTTAATTGGGGGAGTGGGTTAGACAAGATAAAACAAGGTGATGCCAATTATAACTTCCTGTTGCAAGCCTTTTTTCTTGCTAAAAGTAGGAGGAGAGAGTACTTAATTCGGGGTGTGACTTGGACAAGATAAAAGCAGTTGACTCAACTTAAAATTTCCTACTGCTAGGCTTATTTCTTAGTAAAAATAGGAGGAGAGAGAGCTTAATTCGGTGTGTGGCTTAGACAAGATAAAAGCAGGTGACTCAAATTACAACTTCCTCATGCTAGACTGCATAGCAGAAAGCAACTAACTAAAAAAACTATCATTTTCGTCTAATTTAACACTTCTATCCTGCAGAGTCAGGGTGTGTTGAGATTAAGCAGACAGATGCTTTATTAGAAGTAGAAGGGGTCTAATTTAGCTTAAAAAGAAAGAAAGAAAGTCAGAGTGTCTTCTGTGCTGGGAAGGTACTGTATCAGCTTACTTCGCTAAACCAGTTGGAGGAGAGACAGCTTAATTGGGGATGTGGATTAGACAAGATAAAAGCAGGTGACTCAAATTACAACTTCCTGTTGCTAGCCTTTTTCTTACTAAAAGTAGGAAGAGAGAGGTTTAATTGGGGTGTGGCTTAGAAAAGATAAAAGCAGGTGACTCAAATTACAACTTCATGTTGCTAGCCTATTTTCTTCTAAAAGTAGAAGCAGAGGAGCTTAATTCTGAGTGTGGCTTAGACAAGATAAATGCAGGAGACTCAAATTACAACTTCCTGTTGCTAGCCTTTTTTCTTAGTAAAAGTAGGACGGGAGAGATTGCTTAATTGTGTTTGTGGCTTAGACAAGAGAAAAGCAGGTTTCTCAAATTACAACTTCCTGTTGCAACCTTGTAGAGCAGAAAGCAGCTAACTAAAAGAAAGTACAATTTTCATCTAATTTAACACTTTTCTCTCAGCAGGAGTCAGGGTCTTTTGAGATTAAGCAGACAGCTACTTTATTAGAAGTAGAAGGGTCTTATTTAAGCTTAAAGAAAAGCGAAAAATATGTGTTCTGTGCTGGAGCGGTACTGTATCAACTACTGCTAAACCAGTAGGAAGAGAGAGAGCTTATTTGGGGGTGTGGATTAGACAAGATAAATGGAGGTGACCCAAATTACAACTTCCTGTTGCTAGCCTTTTTCTTACTAAAAGTAGGAGGAGAGAGCTTAATAGTGTGTGTGGCTCAGACAAGATAAAAGCAGGTGACTCAAATTACAACTTCGTATTGCTAGCCTTATTTATTATTAAAATATATGGAGAAGAGCTTAATTTGGTGTGTGGCTTTGACAAGATAAAAGCAGGTGACTCAAATTACAACTTCCTTTTGCTAGTGTACTTTCTTACTAAAAGTAGGAAGACAGAGAGAGAGAGGTTAGCTGGGGTTGTGATTTAGAGAAGATAAAAGCAAGTGACTCAAATTACAATTTCCTGTTGCAAGTCTTTTTTCTTATTAAAAGTAGGAGGTGAGAGAGCTTAATTGGTGGTAAGCCTTAGACAAAATAAAATCAGGTGACTGAAATTACAACTTCCTGTTGGTAGCCTTTTTACTTACTAATAGTAAAAGAAGAGCGTGCTTAATTGGGAGTGTGGCTTAGACAAAATATAAGCAGGTCACTCAAATTACAGCTTCCTGTTGCTACCCTATATCTTACGAAAAGTAGGAGGAGAGAGAGAGCATAATTGGGTGTGTGGCTTATACAAGATAGAAGCAGGGGTCTCAAATTACAACTTCCAGTTGCTAGCTTGAAGTGTAGAAAGCAGCTAACTAAATGATATTACTATTTTCTTCTAATTTAACACTTCTGTTTCAGCAGGAGTCAGGGACTGTTGAGATTAAGCAGACATATACTTTATTAGAAGTCAAAGGGGTCTTATCTAGGCTTAAAAAAATGAAAAGAAAGAAAGTCATTGTGTTTTTTGTGCTGGGAATGGTACTGTATCAACATATTTCACTAAACCAGAAAGAAGAGAGAGCTTAATTGGAGGTGGGGCTTAGGCAAGAAAAAGCAGGTGTCCCAAATTATAATTTCCTGTTACTAGCCTTTTTCCTTACTAAAAGTAGGAACAGAGAGAGATTAATTGGGGGTGAGGCTTCCACAAAATAAAAGCAGGTGACTCAAATTACAACTTCCTCTTGCTAAGTTGTAGAGCAGAAAGTAGCTAACTACTAACTAAAAGAAACTACAATTGTCTTCAAATGTAACACTTCTATCCCTGCAGGAGTCAATGTCTGTTGAGATTAAGCAAACATATACTTTTTAGAAGTAGAAGGGGTCTTATCTAGGCTTAAAAAAAGAAAAGAAAGAAAGTCAATGTCTGTTCTAGGCTGGGAAGGGTAATGTATCAACTTACTTCACTAAACCGGTAGGAGGAGAGACAGCTTAATTTGTTGGTGTGGCTTAGGCAAGATAAAAGTAGGTGACTCAAATTACAACTACCTGTTGCTAGCCTTTTTTTCTTACTAAAAGTAGGAGGAGAGAGAGCTTAATTGGGTGAGCAGCTTACACAATATAAAAGCAGGTGACCCAAATTACAACTTCCTGTAGCTAGACTTTCTTCTTACTAAAATTAGGAGGAGAAAGAGCTTAATTGGGGTGTGGCTTAGCCAAGATAAAAACAGGTGACTCAGATTACAACTTCCTGTTGCTAGCCTTTTCTGTTACTAAAAGTAGGAGGAGAGAGCTAAATTAGGTGTCTGGCTTAGACAAGATAAAAGCCGGTGACCCAACTTACAACTTAATGCTGCATGCTTGTAGAGCAGAAAGCAGCTAACTAAAAGAAACTAACATTTTCTTCTAATTTAACACTTCTATCTCAGCAGAAGTCATGGTCTGTTCAGATTAAGCAGACAGATAATTTATTAGCAGTAGAAATGGTCTTATTTAGGCTTAAAAAAAAGAAAAGAAAGAATGTCATTGTCTGTTCTTTGCTGGGAATAGTACTGTATCAACTTACTTCGCTAAACCAGCAGGAGGAGAGAGAGCTTAATTTGGGGAGTGGCTAAAACAAGATAAAAGCAGGTGATCCAAATTACAACTTCTTGTTGCTAGCCTTTTTTCTTTCTAAAAGTAGGAGAGAGAGCTTAATTGGAGTTGTGGCTTACACAAGATAAAAGCAGGTCAGTCAAATTACAACTTCCTGTTTCTAGCCTTTTTCTCTTACTAAAAGTAGAAGGAGACAGAGTTTAA
Source organism: Neoceratodus forsteri (assembly GCA_016271365.2). Lineage (NCBI taxonomy): Eukaryota > Metazoa > Chordata > Ceratodontiformes > Ceratodontidae > Neoceratodus > Neoceratodus forsteri. Next base: position 100,122,951 of record CM057450.1, on the reverse strand, counting down.
TTGGGTTGTGGCTTCAACAAAATAAATGCAGGTGACTCAAATTACATCTTCCTCTTTCTACCTGGTAGGGCAGCAAGCAGCTAACTAAAAGAAATTACCATTTTCTTCTAATTTAACACTTCTGTAACAGCAGGAGTAAGGGTCTGTTGAGATTAAGCAGACGGATACTGTATTAAAAGTAGAAGAGGTCTTATTTAGGCTTAAAAAAGAAAAGAAAAGAAAGAAAATCAGTGTGTGTTCTGTACTGGGAAATGCACTGTATTAGCTTACTTCACTAAACCAGTAGGAGGAGAGAGAACTTAATTGGGGGTGTGGCTAAGACAAGATAAAAGCAGGTGACTCAATTTACAACTTCCTGTTGCTTGCCTTTTTTCTTACTAAAAGTAGGAGGTGAGAGAGCTTATTTGGGGGTGTGGCTTAGACATGATAAAAGCAGGTGTCTCAAATTACAAATTCTTGTGAGTTTGTAGAGCAGAAAGCAGCTAACTAAGAGAAAGTAACATTTCCTTCTAATTTAACACTTCTATCTCAGCAGGAGTCAGGGTCTGGTGAGATTAAGCAGACTGATTCTTTATTAGAAGTAGAAGGGGTCTTATTTAGGCATATAATGAAAAGAAAGAAAGTCAGTGTGTGTTCTATGCTGGGAAGGGTACTGCATAACTTACTTCACTTAACCGGTAGGAGGAGAGAGAGCTTAATTGGGGATGTGGCTTAGACAAGATAAAAGCTGATGACTCTAATTACAACTCCCTGTTGCTAGCATTTTATTCTTACTAAAAGTAGGAGGAGAGAGAGCATAATTGGGGATGTGGCTTATACAAGAAAAAAGAAGGTGACTCAAATTACAACTTCCTAATGCTAGCCTTATTTCTTATTAAAAGTAGGAGGAGAGAGAGCTTAACTGGGGGTGTGGCTTAGACAAGATAAAAGCAGGTGACTCAAATTACAACTTCCTGATGCTAGCCTTTTTTCTTACTAAAAGTAGGAGGAGAGAGAGAGCTTTATTGTGGGTCTGGCTAGACAATATAAAAGCAGGAGACCCAACTTAGAACTTAATTTGCAAGCTTGTAGAGCAGAAAGCATTTAACTAAAAGACACTAACATTTTCTTCTAATTTAACACTTCTGTAACAGTAGGAGTCAGGGTCTGTTCAGTTTAAGCAGACAGACAATTTATTAGAAGTGGAAAGGATTTTATTTAGGCTTAAAAAAGAAAAGAAAGAAAGTCAGTGTCTGTTCATTGCTGGGAGTAGTACTGTATCAACTTACTTTGCTAAACCAGTAGGAGGAGAGAATGCTTATTTGGGGGTGTGGCTTATACAAGATAAAAGCAGGTGACCGAAATTAGAGCTTCCTGTTGCTAGCCTTTTTCTTACTAAAAGTTGGAGGAGAGAGAGCTTAATTGGGATTGTGGCTTACACAAGATAAAAGCAGGTGACTCAAATTACAACTTCCTGTTGCTAGCCTTTTCTCTTACTTAAAGTAGGAGGTGAGAGAGTTTAATTGGGGGTAGGGCTTAGACAAAATAAAAGCAGGTGACTCAAATTACAAGTTCCTCTTGCTAGCTGGTAGAGCAGAAAACAGCTAACTAAAAGAAATTACCATTTTCTTCTAATTTAACACTTCTGTAGCAGCAGGAGTCAGGGTCTGTTGACATTAAGCAGATGGATACTTTTTTAGAAGTAGAAGGGGTCTTATTTAGGCTTAAAAAAGAAAAGGAAAGAAAGAAAATCAGTGATTGTTCTGTGCTGGAAAATGTGCTGTATTAACTTACTCCGTTAAACCAGTAGGAGGAGAGAGAGCTTAATTGGGGGTGTGGCTTAGACAAGATAAAAGCAGGTGACTCAAATTACAACTTCCTGTTGCTAGCCTTTTTTCTTGCTAAAAGTAGGAGGAGAGAGAGCTTAATTGGGGGTGTGGCTTAGACATGATAAAAGCAGATGACTCAAATTATAATTTAGTGTTGCTAGTCTGAAGAGCAGAAAGCAGCTAACTAAAAGAAAGTAACATTTTCTTCTAATTTAACACTTCCATCTCAGCAGGACTCTGGATCTGTTGAGTTTAAGCAGAAAGATACTTTATTAGAAGTAGAAGGGGTCTTTCTTAGGCATGAAATTAAAAGAAAGAAAGAAAGCCAGTATGTGTTTTGTGCTAGGAAGGGTACTGTATAACTTACGTCGCTAAACCAGTAGGAGGAGAGAGAGCTTAATTGGGGGTGTGACATATACAAGATAGTAGCTGATGACTCAAATTACAACTCCCTGTTGATGGCCTTTTTTCTTATTAAAAGTAGGAGGAGAGAGAGCATAATTGGGGATGTGGCTTAAACAAGAAAAAAGAAGGTGACTCAAATTACACCTTCCTACTGCTAGCCTTATTTCTTAGTAAAAGTAGGAGGATAGATAGTTTAATTGGGGGTGTGGCTTAGACAAGATAAAAGTAGGTGACTCATATTGCAACTTCCTGTTGCTAGCCTTTTTTCTTACTGAAAGTAGGAAGAGAAAGACATAGTTTAATTGGGGTTGTGGCTTAGACAAGATATAAGCAGGTGACTCAAATTACAGCTTCCTGTTGCTAGCCTTTCATCTTACTAAAAGTAGGAGGAGAGAGATAGCAGAATTGTGGGTGTGGCTTAAACAAGATAAAAGCAGGTGGCTCAAATTACAACTTCCTGTTGCTAGCCTTTTTTCTTACTAAAAGTAGGAAGAGATAGAGCTTAATTGTGGTGTGTCTTAAACAAGATAAAAGCAGGTGGATCAAATTACAACTTCCTTTCGCTAGCTTTTTTTCTTACTAAAAGTAGGAGGAGAGAGAGCTTAATTGGGGTGTATCTAGACAAAATAAAAAAGGTGACTAATTACAACTTCATTTTGCTAGCCTTTTTTCTTACTAAAAGTAGGAGGAGAGAGAGCTTAATTTGTGTGCCGCTTAGACAACATAAAAGCAGGTGACCCAAATTACAATTTCCTGTTGCTAACCTCTCTTCTTACTAAAATTAGGACTAGAGAGAGCTTAATTGGGGTGTGGCTTAGACAAGATAAAAACAGGTTTCTCAGATTACAACTTCCTCTTAGTAGGAATTTCTGTTACTGAAAGTAGGAGGAGAGAGAGCATAATTGGGGGTGTGGCTTAGACAAGATAAATGCAGGTGACTCAAATTACAACTTCCTCTTCCTAGATTGCAGAGCAGAAAGCAACTAACTAAAAGAAAGTACCAATTTCATGTAATTTAACACTTCTATCCCAGCAGGAGTCAGGGTATGTTGAGATTAAGCAGACAGATACTTTATTAGAAGTAGAAGGGGTCAAATTTAGGCTAAAAAAAAGAAAAGAAAGAAAGTCAGTATGTCTTCTGTGCTGGGAAGGGTACTGTATCAACTTACTTAGCTAATCCAGTAGGAAGAGAGAGAGAGAGAGCTTAATTGGGGGTGTGGCTTAGGCAAGATAAAAGCAGGTGACTCAAATTACAACTTCCTTTTGCTAGCTTTATTTCTTAGTAAAAGTAGGAGGAGAGAGACCTTAATTGGGTGTGTGGCTTAGACAAGATAAAAGCAGGTAACTCAAATTACAACTTCTTGTTGCTAGCCCTTTTTCTTACTAAAAGTTGGAAGAGACAGAGTTTAATTGGGGTGTGGCTTAGAAAAGTAAAAACAAGTGACTCAAATTACAACTTCTAGTTGCTAGCATTTTTTCTTACTAAAAGTAGGAGGAGAGAGAGCTTAATTGGAAGTGTGGCTTAGACAAGATAAATGTAGAAGACTCAAATTACAACTTCCTGTTGCTTGCTTTTTTTCTTACTAAAAGTAGGAAGAGAGAGAGCTTAATTGGGGTGTGGCTTAATTAAGATAAAAGCAGGTGGATCAAATTACAAAATCCTGTAACTAACTTTTTTCTTACTAAAAGAAGGAGGAGAGAGAGTGTAATTGGGGGTGTATCTAGACAAAATAAAAGAAGGTGACTCAAATTACAACTTCATTTTGCTAGCCTTTTTTCTTACTAAAAGTAGGAGGAGAGAGACAGCTTAATTGGGTGCAGCTTAGACAATATAAAGGCAAGTGACCCAAATAACAAATTCCTGTTGCTAGCCTCTTGTCTTACTAAAATGAGGAGGGGAGAAAGCTTAATTAGTGTGTGGCTTAGACAAGATAACAACAGGTGTCTCAGATTACAACTTCCTCTTGCAAGCAATTTCTGTTACTAAAAGTAGGAGGAGAGAGAGCATAATTGGTGGTGTGCCTTAGACAAGATAAAAACAGGTGGCTCAAAGTACAACTTCCTCTAGCTAGATTGCAGAGCAGAAAGCAACTAACTAAAGGAAACTACCATTTTAGTCTAATTTAACACTTCTATAACAGCAGGAGTCAGGGTCTTTTGAGATTAAGCAGACAGATGCTTTATTAGAAGTAGAAGGGGTCTAATTTAGGCTTAAAGAAAAGAAAGTCAGTGTGTCTTCTGTGCAGGGAAGTGTACTGTATCAACTTACTTCACTAAACCAGTAGGAATTGAGAGAGCTTAATTGGGGGTGTGGCTTAGAAAAGATAAAAGCAGGTGACTCAAATTCCAACTTCCTGTTGCTAGTCTTTTTTCTTACTAAAAGTAGGAAGAAAGAGAGTTTAATTGTAGTGTGGTTTAGAAAAGATAAAAGCAGTTGACTCAAATTACAACTTCATGTTGCTAGCCTTTTTTCTTACTAAAAGTAGGAGGAGAGAGAGCTTAATTGGGAGTGTGGCTTAGACAAGATAAATGCAGGAGAGTCAAATTACAACTTCCTGTTGCTAGCCTTTTTTCTTTCTAAAAGTAGGATGGGAGAGAGAGCTTAATTGTGGTTGTGGCTTAGACAAGATAAAAGCAGGTTTCTCAAATTACAATTTCCTCTTGCTAGCTTGTAGAGCAGAAAACAGCTAACTAAAAAAACTACCATTTTCTTCAAATTTAACACTTCTACCTCAGCTGGTGTCATAGTCTGTTGAGATTAAGCAGACAGACACGCTATTAGAACAAGAACGGCTATTATTTAGGCATAAGAAAGAAAGAAAATATGTGTTCTGTGCTGGAACGGTACTGTATCAACTTACTTAGCTAAGCCAGTAGGAGAAGAGAGAGCTTAATTTTGGGTGTGACTTAGACAAGATAAAAGCAGGTGCCTCAATTTACAACTTCCTGTTGCTAGCCTTTTCTTACAAAAAGGATATCGAGAGAGGTGATTGGGTGTGTGGCTCAGACAAGATTAAAGCAGGTGACACAAATTATAACCTCGTATTGCTAGCCTTATTTCTTATTAAAAGTAGGAGAAGAGAGGGCTTAATTGGGTGTGTGGCTTAGACAAGATAAAGGCATGTGAATCAAATTAAAACTTCCTACTGCTAGCCTTATTTCGTAGTAAAAGTAGGAGGCGAGAGAGCTTAATTGGGTGTGTGACTTAGACAAGATAAAAGCAGGTGACTCAAATTACAACTTCCTGTTGCTAGCCTTTTTTCTTACTAAAAGTATGAAGAGGGAGAGAGTTTAGCTGGGGGTGTGGTTTGGACAAGATAAAAGCAGGTGACTCAAGTTACAACTTCCTGTTGCTAGCCTTTTTTCCTACTGAAAGTAGGAAGAGCGAGAGCTTACTTGGAGTGTGGCTTAGACAAGATAAAACAGGTGACTCAAATTACAACTTCCTGTTGCTAGACTTTTCTCTTACTAAAAGTAGGAGGAGAGAGAGCTTAATTGGGGGGTGTGGCTTTGACAAGAGAAAAACAGGTGACTCAAATTATAACTTCTTCTTGCCAGATTGTAGTGCCGAAAGCAGCTTATTAAAAGAAACTACCCTTATCTTCAAATGTAACACTTCTATCCCAGCAGGAGGACAGGGTCTGTTGAGAATAAGCAGACAGATACTTAATTAGAAGTAGAAATGATCTTATTTAGGCTTAAGAATAAGAAATGAAAGAAAGTCAGTATCTGTTCAGTGCAGGGAAGGGTACTATATCAAGTTACTTCGGTTAACCAGTAGGAGGAGTGAGAGCTTAATTGGGGTGTGGCTTAGACAAGATAAAATCAGGTGACTCAAATCACAACTTCCTGTTGCTACCCTTATTTCTTACTAAAAGTAGGAGGAGAGAGTACTTAATTGGGGTGAGGCTTAGGCAAGATAAAAACAGGTGACTCAAATTACATCTTCATGTTGCTAGCCTTTTTTCTTACTAAAAGTAGGAGGAGAGAGAGCTTCATTGGGATGGGGCTTAGACAAGATAAAATCAAGTGACTCAAATCCCAACTTCCTGTTGCTAGCCTTTTTCTTACTAATAGTAGGAGAGAGAGAGCTTAAATGGGGGTGTGGCATATGCAGATAAAAGCAGTTGACTCAAATTGCAACTTCCTGTTGCTAGCGTGCAGAGCAGAAAGCAGCTAACTAAAAGAAACTACAATTTTCTTCTAATTTAATGCTTCCATCTCAGCAGGAGTCAGGGTCTGTCGAGATTAAGCTGTCAAGTACTTTATTTGAAGTTGAAGGGTCTTATTTAGGCTTAAAAAAGAAAAGATAGTCAGCGTGTGTTCTGTGCTGGGAAAGCTACTGTATCAACTTACTTATCTAAACCACAAGTAGGAGAGAGAGCTTAATTGGGGGTGTGACTTAGACACGATAAAAACAGATGACTCAAATTACAACTTCCTGATGTTAGCTTTTAGAGCAGAGAGCAGCTAACTAAAAGAAACTATCATTTTCTTCTCATTTAACACTTCTATCTCAGCAGGAATCAGGGTCAGTTGAGATTAAGCAGACATATACTTTATTAGAAGAATAAGGGGTCTTATTTAGACTTCAGAAAAGGAAAGAAAGAAAGTCAGTGTGTGTTCTGTGCTGAGAAAGGTACTGTATCAACTTATTTCGCTTAACCAGTAAGAGGAGAGAGAGAGCTTAATTGGGGTGTGGCTTAGACAAGTTAAAAGCAGGTGGCACAAACTGCAGCGTCCTGTTGCTAGATTTTTTCTTACTAAAAGTAGGAGGAGAGAGATCATAACTGTTGGTGTGCCTTAGACTAGATAGAAGCAGGTAACTCAAATTATAACTTCCTGTTGCTAGCTTGTAGAGCAGAAAGCAGTTAACAAAAAAAACTACCATTTTCTTCAAATTTAACATTTCTACCCCAGCTGGAGTCGTAGTCTGTTGAGATTAAGCAGACAGATGCTTCATTAGAAGAAGAAGGGCTTTTATTTAGGCTTAAAAAAAGAAAAGAAAGAAATTCATTTTGTGTTCTGTACTGGAAATGGTAGTATATCAACTTATTTTGCTAAACCAGTAGAAGAAGAGATAGCTTAATTGGGGGTGTGGCTTAGACAAGATAAAAGCAGGTGACTAAAAATACAACTTTCTACTGCTAGCCTTGTTTCTTATTAAAAGTAGGAGGAGAAACAACTCAACTGGGGGTGCTGCTTAGACAAGTTAAAAGCAGGTGTCCAAAATTACAACTTCCTGCTGCTAGCCTTTTTACTTACTAAAAGTAAAAGGAGAGAGAGATTAATTGGGTGTGTGTCATAGACAAGATAAAAGCAGGTGACTCAATTTACAACTTCCTGTTACAAGCTTGTAGAGCAGAAACCAGCTAACTAAAAGGTCTGTTGAGATTAAGCAGACAGATAATTTATTAGAAGCAGAAAGGTTTTTATTTAGGCTTAAAAAAAGAAAAGTAAAGTGTCTGTTCTAGGCTGGGAAGGGTACTGTATCAACATACTTCGCTAAACCAGTAGGAGGAGAGACAGCTTAATTGGGGATGAGGCTTGGGCAAAATAAAAGTAGGTGACTCAAATTACAACTACCTTTTGCTAGCCTTTTTTCTTACTAGAAGTAGGAGGAGGGAGAGCTTAATTGGGGCATGGTTTATACAAGATAAAAGCAGGTGACTCAAATCACAACTTCCTGTTGCTAGCCTTTTCTGTCACTAAACGTAGGAGGACAGAGAGAGCTTAATTGGGGGTGGCATAGACAAGATAAAAGCAAGTGACTTAAATTACAACTTCCTCTTGCTAGATTGTAGAGCAGAAAGCAGCTAACTAGCCTTTTTTCTTACTAAAAGTAGGAGGAGGGAGAGCTTAATTGGGGTATGGCTTATGCAAGAAAAAAGCAGGTGACTCAAATCACAACTTCCTGTTGCTAGCCTTTTCCGAAACTAAAAATAGGAGGACAGAGAGAGTTTAATTGGGGGTGGCGTAGACAAGATAAAAGCAAGTGACTCAAATTACAACTTCCTCTTGCTAGCTTGTAGAGCAGGAAGCAGTTAACTAAAAAAACTACCATTTTCTTCAAATTTAACATTTCTACCCCAGCTGGAGTCGTAGTTTGTTGAGATTAAGCAGACAGATTCTTTATTAGAAGAAGAAGGGTTTTTATTTAGGCTTAAAAAAAGAAAAAAAAGAAATTCATTGTGTGTTCTGTACTGGGAATGGTAGTATATCATCTTATTTCGCTAAACCAGTAAAAGAAGAGATAGCTTAATTGGGGGTGTGGCTTAGACAAGATAAAAGCAGGTGACTCAAAATACAACTTCCTTCTGCTAGCCTTGTTTCTTATTAAAAGTAGGAGGAGAGACAGCTTAACTGGGGGTGCAGCTTAGACAAGTTAAAAGCAGGTGTCCCAAATTACAACTTCCTGTTGCTAGCCTTTTTACTTACTAAAAGTAAAAGGAGAGAGAGATTATTTGGGTGTGTGGCATAGACAAGATAAAAGCAGGTGACTCAATTTACAACTTCCTATTGCAAGCTTTTAGAGCAGAAACCAGCTAACCAAAAGGTCTGTTGAATTAAGCAGACAGATAATTTATTAGAAGCAGAAAGGTTTTTATTTAGGCTTAAAAAAAGAAAAGTAAAGTGTCTCTACTAGGCTGGGAAGGGTACTGTATCAACAAACTTCGCTAAACCAGTAGGAGGAGAGACAGCTTTATTGGGGATGAGGCTTGGGCAAGATAAAAGTAGGTGACTCAAATTACAACTACCTTTTGCTAGGCCTTTTTCTTACTAGAAGTAAGAGGAGGGAGTGCTTAATTGGGGTATGGCTTATACAAGATAAAAGCAGGTGACTCAAGTCACAACTTCCTGTTGCTAGCCTTTTCTGTCACTAAAAGTAGAAGGACAGAAAGAGCTTAATTGGGGTGGCATAGACAAGATAAAAGCAAGTGACTAAATTACAACTTCCTCTTGCTAGATTGTAGAGCAGAAAGCAGCTAACTAGCCTTTTTCTTACTAAAAGTAGGAGGAGGGAGAGCTTAATTGGGGTATGGCTTATACAAGATAAAAGCAGGTGACTCAAATCACAACTTCGTGTTGCTAGCCTTTTCTGTAACTAAAAATAGGAGTACAGAGAGAGTTTAATTGGGGGTGGCATAGACAAGATAAAAGCAATTGACTCAAATTACAACTTCATCTTGTTAGATTGTAGAGCAGAAAGCAGTTAACTAAAAGAAATTACCATTTTCTTCTAATTTAACACTTCTGTAACAGCAGGAGTCAGGGTATGTTGAGATTAAGCAGATGGATACTTTATTAGAAGTAGAAGGGGTATTATTTAGGCTTAAAAAAGGAAAGAATAGAAAGAAAGTCAATGTGCATTCTGTGCTGGGAAGGGTGCTGTATTAACTTTCTTCGCTATACCAGAAGGAGGAGAGAGAGATCTGAATTGTGGGTGTGGCTTAGACATAATAAAAGCAGGTGGCTCAAATTACAACTTCCTCTTGCTACCTGGTAGGGCAGAAAGCAGCTAACTAAAAGAAATTACCATTTTCTTCTAATTTAACACTTCTGTAACAGCAGGAGTAAGGGTCTGTTGAGATTAAACCGACGGATACTTTATCAGAAGTAGAAGGGGTCTTATTTAGGCTTGAAAAAGAAAAGAAAAGAAAGAAAATCAGTGTGTGTTCTGTCCTGGGAAATGCACTGTATTAGCTTACTTCCCTTAACCAGTACGAGGAGAGAGAGAGCTTAATTGGGGGTGTGGCTTAGACAAGATAAAAGCAGGTGACTCAAATTACAACTTCCTGTTGCTAGCTTTTTTTCTTACTAAAAGTAGGAAGTGAGAGAGCTTAATTGGGGTGTGGCTTAGACATGATAAAAGCAGGTGACTCAAATTACAACTTCCTGAGACGAGTTTGTGGAGCAGAAAGCAGCTAACTAAAAGAAAGTAACATTTTCTTCTAATTTAACACTTCCTTCTCAGCAGGAGTCTGGGTCTGGTGAGATTAAGCAGCCGGATACTTAATTAGAAGTAGAAGATGTCTTATTTAGGCATAAAATGAAAAGAAAGAAAGTCAGTGTGTGTGTTCTATGCTGGGAAGGGTACTGTATAACTTAATTCACTTAACCAGTAGGAAAAGGGAGAACTTAATTGGGGGTGTGGCTTAGACAAGATAAAACTGATGACTCTAATTACAACTCCCTGTTGCTAGCCTTTTTTCTTACTAAAAGTAGGAGGAGAGAGAGCATAATTGGGGATGTGGCATATATAAGAAAAAAGAAGGTGACTCAAATGACAACTTCTTATTGCTATCCTTATTTCTTAGGAGGAGAGAGATCTTATTTGGGTGTGTGGCTTAGACAAGATAAAAGCAAGTGACTCAAATTGCAACTTCCTGTTGCTAGACTTTTTTCTTACTGAAAGTAGAAAGAGAGATACATAGCTTAATTGGGGGTGTGGCTTAGAAAAGATAAAAGCAGGTGACTCAAATTAAAACTTCATGCTGCTAGCCTTTTTTCTTACTAAAAGTAGGAGGAGAGAGCTTAATTGTGGGTCTGGCTTAGACAAGATAAAAGCAGGTGACTCAAATTACAACTTCCTGTTGCTAGCGTTTTTTCTTACTAAAAGTAGGACGGGAGTGATAGCTTAATTGTGGGTGTGGCTTAGACAAGATAAAAGCAGATTGACTCAAATTACAACTTCCTGTTGCAACTCTGTAGAGCAGAAAGCAGCTAACTAAAATAAACTACAATTTTCTTCTAATTTAACACTTCTCTCACAGCAGGGGTCAGGTTCTGTTGAGATTAATCTGACAGCTACTTTATTAGAAGTAGTAGAGGTCTTTTTTAGGCTTAAAAAATGAAAAGAAAGAAAGTCAGTGTGGGTTTTGTGCTGGGAATGGTACTGTATTAACTTACTTTGCTAAACCAGAAGGGAGAGAGAGCTTAACTGGAGGTGTGGCTTAGGCTTAAAAGAAGAAAAGAAAAATATGTGTTCTGTGCAGGGAGCGGTACTGTATCAACTTACTTTGCTTCACCAGTGGGAGGGGGAGAGCTTAATTAGGGGTGTGGCTTAGACAAGATAAAAGCAGATGACTCAAATTACATCTCCCTGTTGCAAGCCTTGTTTCTTTCTAAAAGTAGGGTTAGAGAGAGCTTAATTCGGGGTGTGACTTAGACAAGAGAAAAGCAGGTGACTCAAATTAAAATTTCCTACTGCTAGCCTTATTTCATAGTAAAAATAGGAGGAGAGAGAGCTTAATTGGGAGTGTGGTTTAGACAAGATAAAAGCAGGAGACTCAAATTACAACCTCCTGTTGCTTGCCCTTTTTCTTACTAAAAGTAGGAAGAGAGAGAAAGCATAACTGGGGGGGGGGGTGGCTTAGACAAGAAAAAAACCGGTGACTGAAATTACAGCTTCCTGTTGCTAGTCATTTTTCTTACTAAACGTAGGAGGAGAGAGAGCTAAATTGGGACTGTGGCTTAGAAAAGATAAAAGCAGGTGACTCAAACTACAGCTTCCTGATGTTAGCCTTTTATCTTACTAAAAGTAGGAAGAGAGAGAGCTGAATTGGGGTGTGGCTCAATCAAGATAAAAGCAGGTGGATCAAATTACAACTTTCTGTTGCTAGCTTTTTTTTCTTACTAAAAGTAGGAGGAGAGAGAGACCTTAACTGGGTGTGTATCTAGACAAAATAAAAGAAGTGGACTCAAATTACAACTTCATTTTGCTAGCCTCTTTTCTTACTAAAAGTAGGAGAAGAGAGAGAGCTTACTTGGGTGTGCAACTTAGACAATATAAAAGCAGGAGACCCAAATTACAACTTCTTGTTGCTAGCCTCTCTTCTCACTAAAATTAGGAGGAGAGAGAGCTTAATTGGGGTGCGGCTTATACAAGATAAAAACTGGTGTCTCAGATTACAACTTCCTGTTGCTAGCAATTTCTGTTACTATAAGTAGGAGGAGAGAGAGTATAATTGGGGGTGTGCACAGACAAGACAAAATCAAGTGACTCAAATTATAACTTCCTGTTGCTACCCCCTTTTTTATTACTAGAAGTAGGAGGAGAGAGAGCTTAATTGGGTGTGTGGCTTAGACAAGATAAACCATGTGACTCATATTACAACTTCCTCTTGCTAGCTTGTAGAGGAGAAAGCAGCTAGCTAAAAGAAACTACCATTTCCATCTAATTTAACACTTCTATCCCAGCAGGGGTCAGGGTCTGTTTAGATTAAGCAGGCGGATGCTTTATTACAAGTACAAGGGGTCTAATTTAGGCTTAAAAAAAAGAAAAGAAAGAAAGAAAGTCAGTGTGTCTTCTGTGCTGGGAAAGGTACTGTATCAACATACTTCGCTAAAAAAGTAGGAGGAGAGAGCTTAATTGGGAGTGTGGCTTAGACAAGATAAAAGCAGGTGACTCAAATTGCAACTTCCTGTTGCTAGCTTTATTTCTTAGTAAATGTAGGAGGAGAGAGATCTTAATTGGGTGTGTGGCTTAGACAAGATAAAAGCAGGGGACTCAAATTACAACTTCCTGTTGCTAGCCTTTTTTCTTACTAAAAGTAGGAAGAGAGAGTTTAATTGGGGTGTGGCTTAGAAAAGATAAAAGCGGGTGACTCAAATTACAACTTCATGTTGCTAGCCTTTTTTCTTACTAAAAGTAGGAGGAGAGAGAGCTTAATTGTGGTTGTGGCTTAGATGAGATAAAAGCAGGTGACTCAAATTACAACTTCCTGTTGCAATCTTGTAGAGCAGATAGCAACTAACTAAAGGAAACTACAATTTTCATCTAATTTAACACTTTTCTCTCAGAAGGAGTCAGGGTCTGTTGAGATTAAGCAGACAGCTACTTTATGAGACGTAGATGCGGTCTTATTTAGGCTTAAAAAAAGAAAAGAAAAATATGTGTTCTGTGCTGGGAACGGTACTGTATCAACTTACTTCACTAAACCAGTAGGAGGAGAGAGAGCTTAATTGGGGTGTGGCTTAGACAAGATAAATACAGGTAACCCAAATTACATCTTCCTGTTGCTAGCTTTTTTTCTTACTAAAAGTAGTAGAAGAGAGCTTAATTGGGTGTGTGACATAGACAAGATAAAAGCAGGTGACTCAAATTACAACTTCATATTGCTAGCCTTATATATTATTAAAAGTAGGAGGAGAGAGAGCTTAATTTGGTGTGTGGCTTTGATATGATAAATGCAGGTGAATCAAATTAAAACTTCCTACTGTTAGCCTTATTTCTTAGTAAAAGTAGGAGGAGAGAGAGCTTAATTGGGTGTGTGGCTTAGAAAAGATAAAAGCAGGTGACTCAAATTACAACTTCCTGCTGCTAGTCTTTTTTCTTACTAAAAGTAGGGAGAGAGAGAGAGAGAGAAAGAGGTTAATTGGGGGAGTGGTTTAGACAAGATAAAAGCAGGAGACTCAAATTACAATTTCCCGTTGCTAGTCTTTTTTCTTACTAAAAGTAGTAGGAGAGGGAGCTTAATTGGTGGTAAGGCTTAGACAAGATAAAAGCAGTTGACTGAAATTACACCTTCCTGTTGGTAGCCTTTTTACTTACTAAAAGTAAAAGAAGAGAGAGCCTAATTGGGTGAGTGGCTTAGACAAAGTATAAGCAGGTGACTCAAATTGCAGCTTCCTGTTGCTCGCCTTTGATCTTTCGATAAGTAGGAGGAGAGAGAGCATAATTGTGGTGTGGCTTAGACAAGATAAAAGCATTTGACTCAAATTGCAACTTCCTGTTGCTAGATTTATTTCTCAGTAAATGTAGGAGGTTAGAGATCTTAATTGGGTGTGTGGCTTAGACAAGATAAAAGCAGGTGACTCAAATTACAACTTCCTGTTGCTAGCCTTTTTTCTTTCTAAAAGTAGGAAGAGAGAGAGTTTAATTGGGGTGTGGCTTAGAAAAGATAAAAGCGGGTGACTCAAATTACAACTTCATGTTGCTAGCCTTTTTTCTTACTAAAAGTAGGAGGAGAGAGAGCTTAATTGGGGGAGTGGCTTAGACAAGATAAAAGAAGGTGACTCAAATTGCAACTTCCTTTTGCTAGCTCTATTTCTTAGTAAATGTAGGAGGAGAAAGATCTTAATTGGGAATCTGGCTCAGACAAGGGAAATGCAGGAGACTCAAAGGACAACTTCCTGTTGCTAGCATTTTTTCTTACTAAAAGTAGGATGGGAGAGAGAGCTTAATAGTGGTTGTGGCTTAGACAAGATAAAAGCTGGTGGCTCAAATTGCAACTTCCTGTTGCAACCTTGTTGTGTAGAAAGCAGCTAACTAAAGGAAACTACAATTTTCATCTAATTTAACACTTTTCTCTAAGAAGGAGTTAGGGTCCTGTTGAGACTAAGCAGACAGCTACTTTATGAGAAGTAGATGGGGTCTTATTTAGGTTTAAAAAAAGAAAAGAAAAATATGTGTTCTGTGCTGGGAGCGGTACTGTATCAACTTACTTCGCTAAACCAGTAGAAGGAGAGAGAGCTTAATTGGGGGTGTGGCTTATACAAGATGAATGCAGGTAACCCAAAGTACAACTTCCTGTTGCTAGCCTTTTTTCTTTCTAAAAGTAGGAAAGGAGAGCTTAATTGTGTGTGTGGCTTAGACAAGATAAAAGCAGGTGACTCAAATTACAACTTCATATTGCTAACCTTATTTATTATTAAAAGTAGGATGAGAGAGAGCTTAATTTGGCGTGTATCTTTGACATGATAAATGCAGGTGAATCAAATTAAAACTTCCTGTTGCTAGTCTTTTTTCTTACTAAAAGAAGGAAGAGAGAGAGAGAGAGAGGTTAACTGGGGGAGTGGTTTAGACAAGATAAAAGCAGGTCACTCAAATTACAATTTCCTCTTGCTAGTCTTTTTTCTTACTAAAAGTAGGAGGAGAGGGAGCTTAATTGTTGGTAAGGCTTAGACAAGATAAAAGCAGGTGACTGAAATTACACCTTCCTGTTGGTAGCCTTTTTACTTACTAAAAGTAAAAGAAGAGAGAGCTTAATTGGGAGAATGGCTTAGACAAAATATAAGCAGGTGACTCAAATTACAGCTTCCTGTTGCTCGCCTTTGATCTTATGAAAAGTAGGAGGAGAGAAAGCATAATTGTGGTGTGGCATAGAAAAGACAGAAGCAAGGGACTCAAATTACAACTTCCTGTTGCTAGCCTTTCTTCTTACTAGACGCAGGAGAGAGAGCTTAATTGTGGGTGTGGGTTAGACAAGATAAAACAGGTGACTCAAGTTACAACTTCATGTTGCTAGCTTGAAGAGCAGAAAGCAGATAACTAAAAGAAACTAAAATTTTGTTCAAATTTAACAATTCTATCCCAGCAGGAGTCAAAATATGTTGAGATTAAGCAGACATATACTTTTTAGAAGTAGAAGGGGTCTTATTTAGGCTTAAAAAAGATCAGAAAGGAAAGAAATTCAGTGTGTGTACTGTTCTGGGAAAGGGTACTGTATCAACTTACATTGCTAAACAATTAGGTGGAGAGAGAGAGAGAGCTTAATTGGTGGTTTGGCTTAGACAAGATAAGAGCAGGTGACTCAAATTACAACTTCCTGTTGCTAGCCCTTTTTCCTTTTAAAAGTAGGAAGACAGAGAGCTTAATTGGGGTGTGTCTAGACAAGATAAAAGCAGGTGACTCAAATTACAACTTCCTGTTGCCATCCTGTATAGCAGAAAGCAGCTCACTAAAAGAAACTACCATTTTCTTCTAATTTAACACTTCTATCCCAGCAGTAGTCAGGGTCTGTTGAGATTAAGCAGACAGATATTTTATTAGAAGCAGAAGGGGTCTTATTTAGGCTGAAAAAAAAGAAAAGAAAGAAAGTTGGTATGTGTTCTGTGCTGGGAAGGGTACTCTATCAACTTACTTCACTAAACCAGTAGGAGGAGAGACAGCTTAATTTGGGGGGTTTGGCTTAGACATGATAAAAGCAAGTGACTCAAATTACAAATTCCTCTTCCTAGCTTATAGAGCAGAAACAGCTAACTAAAAGAAACTACCATTTTCTTCTTATTTAACACTTCTATCTAAGCAGGAGTCAGGGTCTGTTGACATTAAGCAGACAGATTGTTTATTAGAAGAACAGGTCTTATTTACACTTAAAAAAAGAAAGGAAAGAAAGTCAGTGTGTCTTCTGTGCTGGGAAGGGTGCTGTATCAACTTACTTAGCTAAAACAGTAGGAGGAGAGAGAGCTTACTTGGGGGTTTGGCTTACACAAGATAAAAGCAGGTGACTCAAATTACAACTTCCTATTGCAAGCCCTTTTTCTTACTAAAAGTAGGAGGAGAGCGAGCTTAATTGGGGATGTGGCTTCAACAAGGTAAAAGCAGGAGACTCTAATTACAACTTCCTGTTGCTTGTTTGTTGAGCAGATAGCAGCTAACCAAAAGAAACTACCATTTTCTTCTAATTTAACAGTTCTATTCCAGCAGGAGTCAGGGTCTGTTGAGAATAAGCAGAGAGATACTTAATTAGAAGTAGAATGGGTCTTATTTAGGCTTAAGAAAAAGAAATCAAAGAAAGTCAGTGTGTGTTCTGTGCAGGGAAGGGTTCTTTATCAATTTACTTTGGTAAACCAGTAGGAGGAGAGAGAGCTTAATTGGGGTGTGGCTTTGACAAGATAAAAGCAGGTGACTCAAATTATATCTTCCTGTTGCTAGCCTTTTTTCTTACTAAAAGTAGGAGGAGAGAGAGCTTCATTGGGGTGTGACTTAGACAAGATAAAAGCAGGTGACTCAAATCACAACTTCCTGTTGCTAGCCTTTTTTCTTCCTAAAAGTAGAAGGACAGAGAGAGCTTAAATGGTGGTGTGGCTCATACAGGATAAAAGCATGTGACTCAAATTACAACTTCCTCTTCCTAGCTTATAGAGCAGAAACAGCTAACTAAAAAAAACTACCATTTTCTTCTTATTTAACACTTCTATCTAAGCAGGAGTCAGGGTCTGTTGACATTAAGCAGACAGATTGTTTATTAGAAGAACAGGTCTTATTTACGCTTAAAAAAAGAAAGGAAAGAAAGTCAGTGTGTCTTCTGTGCTGGGAAGGGTGCTGTATCAACTTACTTAGCTAAAACAGTAGGAGGAGAGAGAGCTTACTTGGGGGTTTGGCTTACACAAGATAAAAGCAGGTGACTCAAATTACAACTTCCTATTGCAAGCCCTTTTTCTTACTAAAAGTAGGAGGAGAGCGAGCTTAATTGGGGATGTGGCTTCAACAAGGTAAAAGCAGGAGACTCTAATTACAACTTCCTGTTGCTTGTTTGTTGAGCAGATAGCAGCTAACCAAAAGAAACTACCATTTTCTTCTAATTTAACAGTTCTATTCCAGCAGGAGTCAGGGTCTGTTGAGAATAAGCAGAGAGATACTTAATTAGAAGTAGAATGGGTCTTATTTAGGCTTAAGAAAAAGAAATCAAAGAAAGTCAGTGTGTGTTCTGTGCAGGGAAGGGTTCTTTATCAATTTACTTTGGTAAACCAGTAGGAGGAGAGAGCTTAATTGGGGTGTGGCTTTGACAAGATAAAAGCAGGTGACTCAAATTATATCTTCCTGTTGCTAGCCTTTTTTCTTACTAAAAGTAGGAGGAGAGAGAGCTTCATTGGGGTGTGACTTAGACAAGATAAAAGCAGGTGACTCAAATCACAACTTCCGGTTGCTAGCCTTTTTTCTTCCTAAAAGTAGAAGGACAGAGAGAGCTTAAATGGTGGTGTGGCTCATACAGGATAAAAGCATGTGACTCAAATTACAACTTCCTGTTGCTAGCTTGTAGAGTAGAAAGCAGCTAACTAAAAAAAACTTCAATTTTCTTCTAATTTAACGCTTCTCTCTCAGCAGGAGTCAGGGTCTGCTGAGATTAAGCAGATAAATACTTTATTAGAAGTATATGGAGTCTTATTTAGACTTAAGAAAAAGAAATCAAAGTCAGTGTGTGTTCTGTGCTGGGAAAGGTACTGTATCAACTTACTGTGCTAAACCAGTAGGAGGAGAGAGAGAGAGCTTAATTGGGGTGTGGCCTATACAAGATAATAGCAGGTGACTCAAATTTCAACATCCTGTAGCTAGCCATTTCTCTTACCAAAAGTAGGAGGAGAGAGATCATAATTGGGGGTGTGGCTTAGACTAGATAGAAGCAGGTGACTCAAATTACAACTTCCTCTTGCTAGCTTGTAAAGCAGAAAAAAGCTAACTAAAGAAACTACCATTTTCTTCAAATTTGACACTTCTACCTCAGCTGGAGTCATAGTCTGTTGAGATTTAGCAGACAGATACTTCATTAGAACAAGAACGGCTCTTATTTAGGCATAAAAAAAAGAAAAGAAAGGATTTCATTTTGTGTTCGGTACTGGGAATGGTAGTATATCAACTTACTTCGCGAAACCAGTAGGAGAAGAGAGAGCTTAATTTTGGGTGTGGATTAGAAAAGATAAAAGCAGGTGACTCAAATTACAACCTTATATTGCTAGCCTTATTTCTTATTAAAAGTAGAAGGAGAGAGAGCTCAATTGGGTGTGTGGCTTAGACAAGATAAAGGCAGATGAATCAAATTAAAACTTCCTACTGCTAGCCTTATTTCTTAGAAAAAGTAGGAGGAGAGAGAGCTTAATTTGTCGTGTGGCTTAGACAAGACAAAAGCAGGTGACTCAAACTACAACTTCCTGTTGCTAGCCTTTTTCCTTACTAAAAGTATGAAGAGAGAGAGAGCTGAACTGGGGATGTGGTTTAGACAAGATAAAAACAGGTGACTCAAGTTACAACTTCCTGTTGTTAGCCTTTTTTCTTACTAAAAGTAGGAGGAGAGAGAGCGTAATTGGAGTGTGGCTTAGACAACATAAAACAGGTGACTCAAATTACAACTTCCTGTTGCTAGCCTTTTCTCTTACTAAAAGTAGGAGGAGAGAGAGAGAGAGCTTAATTGGGAGTGTGGCTTAGACAAGAGAAAAGCAGGTGACTCAAATTACAAATTCTTCTTGCCAGATTGTACAGCCGAAAGCAGCTTACTAAAAGAATCTACCCTTTTCTTCTAATTTAACACTTCAATCCCAGCAGGAGTACATGGTCTGTTGAGATTAAGCAGACAGATACTAAATTAGAAGTAGAAAGGGTCTTATTTAGGCTTAAGAAAAAGAAATGAAAGAAAGTCAGTGTCTGTTCTGTGCAGGGAAGGGTACTTTATCAATTTACTTAGGTTTACCAGTTGGAGGAGAGAGAGCTTAATTGGGGCGTGGCTTAGACAAGATAAAAACAGGTGACTCAAATAACAACTTCCTGTTGCTACCCTCATTTCTTACTAAAAGTAGGAGGAGAGAGTACTTAATTGGGGTGTGGCTCAGGCAAGATAAAAACAGGTGACTCAAATTACATCTTCATGTTGCTAGCCTTTTTTCTTACTAAAAGTAGGGAGAGAGAGAGCTTCATTGGGATATGGCTTAGACAAGAGAAAAGCAGGTGACTCAAATCCCAACTTCCTGTTGCTAGCCTTTTTTCTTTCTAAAAGTAGGAGAGAAAGCTTAAATGGGGGTGTGGCATATGCAAGATGAAAGCAGGTGACTCAAATTACAATTTCCTGTTGCTAGCATGTAGAGGAGAAAGCAGCTTACTAAAAGAAACTACAATTTTCTTCTAATTTAATGCTTCCATCTCAGCAGGAGTCAGGGTCTGTTGAGATTAAGCAGTCAAGTACTTTATTTGAAGTAGAAGGGTCTTATTTAGGCTTAAAAAAGAAAAGAAAGAACGACAGCGTGTGTTCTGTGCTGGGAAGGCTACTGTATCAACTTTCTTATCTAAACCACAAGTAGGAGACAGAGCTTAATTGGGGATGTGACTTAGACACGATAAAGGCAGATGACTCAAATTGCAACTTCCTGTTGCTAGCTTTTAGAGCAGAGAGCAGATAACTAAAAGAAACTACCATTTTCTTCTCATTTAACACTTCTATCTCAGCAGGAATCAGGGTCTATTGAAATTAAGCAGACATGTACTTTATTAGAAGTATAAGGGGTCTTTTTTAGACTTAAAAAAAGGAAAGAAAGAAAGACAGTGAGTGTTCTGTGCTGCGAAAGGTACTGTATCAACTTACTTTGCTTAACCAGTAGGAGGAGAGAGAGATTAATTGGGGTGTGGCTTAGACAAGGTAAAAGCAGGTGACACAAACTACAATATCTTGTTGCTAGATTTTTCTTACTAAAAGTAGGAGGAGAGAGATCATAACTGTGGTGTGCCTTAGACTAGATAGAAGCAGGTTACTCAAATTACAACTTCCTCTTGCTAGCTTGTAGAACAGAAAGCAGTTAACTAAAAAAAACTACCATTTTCATCAAATGTAACATTTCTACCCCAGCTGGAGTCATAGTCTGTTGAGATTAAGCAGACAGATGCTTCATTTGAAGAAGAAGGGCTTTTATTTAGGCTTAAAAAAAGAAAAGAAAGAAATTCATTGTGTGTTCTGTACTGGGAATGGTAGTATATCAATTTGTTTTGCTAAACCAGTAGAAGAAGTGATAGCTTATTTGGGGGTGTGGCTTAGACAAGATAAAAGCAGGTGACTCAAATTACAACTTCCTGTTGCTAGCCTTTTTTCTTACTAAAAGTAGGAGGAGAGAGCTTATTTGGGTGTGTGCTTAGACAAGATAAAATCAAGTGACTCAAAATACAACTTCCTACTGCTAGCCTTATTTCTTATTAAAAGTAGGAGGAGAGAGAGCTTAATTGGGGGTGCAGCTTAGACAAGTTAAAAGCAGGTGTCCCAAATTACAACTTCCTGTTGCTAGCCTTTTTACTTACTAAAAGTAAAAGCAGAGAGAGATTAATTGGGTGTGTGGCTTAGACAAGATAAAAGCAGGCGACTCAATTTACAACTTCCTGTTGCAAGCTTGTAGAGCAGAAACCAGCTAACTAAAAGGTATGTTGAGATTAAGCAGACAGATAATTTATTAGAAGCAGAAAGGTTCTTATTTAGGCTTAAAAAAAGAAAAGAAAAGTGTCTGTTCTATGCTGGGAAGGGTACTGTATCAACTTACTTCGCTAAACCAGTAGAAGGAGAGACAGCTTAATTGGGGATGATTCTTGGGCAAGATAAAAGTAGGTGACTCAAATCACAACTTCCTGTTGCTAGCCTTTTTTTCTTACTAAAAGTAGGAGGAGGGAGAGCTTAATTGAGGTATGGCTTATACAAAATAAAAGCAGGTGACTCAAATCACAACTTCCTGTTGATAGCCTTTTTTGTCACTAAAAGTAGGAGGACAGAGAAAGCTTAATTGGGGTGGCATAGACAAGATAAATGTAAGTGACTCAAATTACAACTTCCTTTTGCTAGATTGTAGAGCAGAAAGTAGCTTACTAGCCTTTTTTCTTACTAAAAGTAGGGGGAGGGTGAGCTTAATTGGGGTATGGCTTATACAAGATAAAAGCGGGTGACTCAAATCACAACTTCCTGTTGCTAACCTATTCTGTCACTAAAAGTAGGAGGACAGAGAGAGCTTAATTGGGGGTGGCACAGATAAGATAAGAGCAAGTGACTCAAATTACAACTTTCTCTTGCTAGATTGTAGAGCAGAAAGCAGCTAACTAAAGAAACTCCCCATTTCTTCCAATTTAACACTTCTATCCCAGCAGGAGTCATGGTCTGTTGAGATTAACCAGAGGGATAGCTTATTAGAAGAAGTAGGGGTCTTATTTAGGATTTAAAAAAAAAGAAAGAAAGTCAGTGTGCATTCTGTGCTGTGAAGGGTGATGTATTAACTTACTTCGCTAAACCAGAAGGAGGAGAGAAATATTAATTGGGGGTGTGACTTAAACAAGATAAAAGCAGGTGGCTCAAATTACAACTTCCTGTTGCTAGACTGTAGAGCAAAAAGCAGGTAATAAAAAGAAACTGAAATTCTCTTCTAATTTAACACTTCTACCACATCATGAATCGGCATCTGTTGAGATTAAGTGGACAGCTACTTTATAAGAAGTAGTATGAGTCTTATTTAGGCTAAAAAAAAGAAAAGAAAGAAAGACAGTGTGTGTTTTGTGCTGGGAAGGGTACTTTATCAACTTACTTCGCTAAACCAGTAGGAGAGAGAGAGAGAGAGAGAGAGAGCTTAATTGGGGGTGTGGCTTAGAGAAGTTAAAAGCAGGTGACTCAAATTATAACTTCCTGTTGGTTCCCTTTTTTCTTACTACAAGTAGGAGGAGAGAGAGCTTAATTGGGGTTTGGCTTAGACAAGCTAAAAGCATGTGACTCAAATTACAACTTCCTCTTGCTAGACTGTAGAGCAAAAAGGTAATTAAAAAAACTGAAATTCTCTTCTAATTTAACACTTTTACCTCAGCATGAGTCAGGCTCTGTTGAGATTAAGCAGACAGCTACCTTATTAGAAGTAGAATGAGTCTTATTTAGGTTTAAAAAAAGAAAAGAAAGAAAGTCAGTGTCTGTTCTGTGCTGGGAAGGTACTGTATCAATTTACTTTGCTAAACCAGTAGGAGGAGAGAGGGCTTAATTGGGGTTGTGGCTTAGACAAAATAAAAGCAGGAGACAAAAATTACAACTTCCTGTTGCTACCCTTTTCTCTTACTAAAAGTAGGAGGAGAGAGAGCTTAATTGGGGGTATGAATTAGACACGATAAAAGCAGATGACTCAAATTACAACTTCCTGTTGCTAGCCTGTAAAGGAAAAAGCAGCTAACTAAACAAACTACTATTTTCTTCTAATTAACACTTCTTTCTCAGCAGGAGTCAGGGTATATTGATATTAAGCAGCCATATACTTTATTAGAATTAGAAGGGGTCTTATTTTGGCTTAAAAAATGAAAAGAAAGAAAATCACTGTGTGTTCTATGCTGCGAATGGTACTGTATCAATTCGCTAAACCAGTAGGAGGAGAGAGAGCTTAATTGGGGATATTGCTTAGACAACATAAAAGCAAGTGACTCAAATTACAACTTCTTGTTGCTAGCCTTTTTTCTTACTAAAAGTAGGAAGAGAGAGAGCTTAATTAGGGGTGTGACTTAGTCAAGATAAACGCAGGTGACTCAAATTACAACATCCAGTAGTGAGCCTTTTTTCTTACTAAAAGTAGAAACAGAGAGAGCTTAATTGGGGGTGTCTCTTACACAAGATGAAAGCAAGTGAATCAAATTACAACTTCTTCCTGCTAGCTTGTAGAGCAGAAAGCAGCTAACTAAAAAAACCTACAATTTTCTTCAAATTTAACACTTCTATCCCAGCAGGAGTCATGGCTGTTGAGATTAAGAAGAGAGATACTTTATTAGAGGAAGAAGGGGTCTTATTTAGGCTTAAAAAAATTGAAAAGAAGGAAAGTCAGTATGTGTTCTGTGCTGGGAAGGGTACTGTATCAACTTACTTCGATAAGCCAGTAGAAGGAGAGAGAGTTTAACCGGGGGTGTGGCTTAGACAAGATAAAAGCAGGTGACTCAAATTTCTACTTCTTATTGCTATCCTTATTACTTAGTAAAAGTAGGAGGAGACAGAGCTTAATTGGGTGTGTGGCTTAGACACGATAAAAGCAGGTGACTCAAATTACAACTTCCTGTTGCTAGCATGAGGGCAGAAAGAAGCTAACTAAAAGAAACTTCCATTTGCTTCTTATTAACACTTCTTTCTCAGCAGGAGTCAGGGTCTGTTGAGATTAAGCAGACAGATACTTTATTAAAAGTTGAAGGGGTTCTTATTTAGGCTTAAAAGAAAAAGGAAAATCACTGTGTGTTCTGTGCTGGAAAGGGTACTGAATCAACTTACTTCACTAAACCAGTAGGAGGAAGACAGCTTAATTGTGGGTCTGGTTTTGACAAGATAAAAACAGGTGATTGAGATTACAACTTCCTGTTACTAGCCTTTTTTCTTACTAAAAGTAGGAGGAGAGATAGTATAATTGGGGGTGTGGCTCAGACAAGATGAAAGCCAGTGAATCAAACTACAACTTCCTCTTGGTAGCTTTTTGAGTAGAAAGCAGCTAACTAAAAAAAATAACATTTTCTTCAAATTTCACATTTCCATCCAAGCAGGAGTCAATCTCTCTTGAGATTAAGAAGACAGATACTTTATTAGAAGAAGAAGGGATCTTCTTTTTGATTAAAATAAAGAAAAGAAAGATAGTCAGTTTGTGTTCTGTGCTGGGAAGGGACCTGTATCAATTTACTTCGCTAAACCAGTAGAAGGAGAGCGAGCTTAACTGGGGGTGCGGCTCAGACAAGAAAAAAGCAGGTGACTCAAATTACAACGTTCTTATTGGAAGCCTTATTACTTAGTAAAAGTAGAAGGAGAGAGAGCTTAATTGTGTGTGTGACTTAGACAAGATAAAAACAGGTGACTCAAATTACAACTTCATGTTGCTAGCCTTTTCTCTTACTGAAAGTAGGAGGAGAGAGAGCTTTATTGGGTGTGTGGCTTAGACATGATAAAATAAGATGACTCAAATTACAACTTCCTGTTGCTAAACTTTTTTACTAAAAATAGGAGGAAAGGGAGCATATTTGGGGTATTGACTAGACAAGAAAAAAGCAGGTGACTCAAATTACAACTTCATGTTAATAGCCTTTTTTCTTACTAAACGTAGGAGGAGAGAGAGCTTAATTGGGGGTGTGACTTAGACAAGATAAAAGCAGATTACTCAAATTACAGCTTCCTGTAGCTAGCCTTTTTTTTACTAAAATTAGGAAGAGAGGGAGCTTAATTTGTGGTGTGGATTAGACATGATAAAAGCAGGTGAGTCAAATTCCAACTTCCTCTTGCTAGCCTTTTTTCTTACTAAAAGTAGGAAGAGAGAGAGCTTAATTGGGGGTGTGGCTTAGACAAGATAAAAGCAGGTGGCCCAAAATAAAACTTTCTGTTGCTAGTCTTTTTTCTTACTAGAGGATAGAGAGAGCTTAATTGGGGGTGTGGCTTAGACAAGATAAAAGCATGTGACTCAGATTACAACTTACTCTTGCTAGCTTGTTGAGCAGAAAGCAGCTAACTAAAAGAAACTACCATATTCTTCTAATTTAACACTTCTGGATCAGCAGGAGTCAGGGTCTGTTGAGATCAAGCAGACAGATACTTTGTTAGAAGTAGAAGGGGTCTTATTTAGGCTTAAAAAAGAAAAGACAGAAAGAAAGTCAGTGTCAGTTCTGTGCTGGGAAGGGTACTGTATCAATTTCCTTCTCTAAACCAGTAGGAGGAGAAAGAGCTTAATTGGGGGTGTGGCTTAGAGAAGTTAAAAGCAGGTGACTCGTATTATAACTTCCTGTTGGTACCCTTTTTTCTTACTAAAAGTAGGAGGAGAGAGAGAGAGCCTAATTGCGGGTGTGGATTAGACACGATAAAAGCAGGTAACTCAAAGTACAACTTCCTGTTGCTAGCATGTAAAGGAAAAGGCAGCTAACTAAAAGGAACTACAATTTTCTTCTAATTTAACAATTCTATCTCAGCAGCAGTCAGGGCTTGTTCAGATTATGGAGACATATTCTTTATTAGAAGTAGAAGGGGTCTTATTTAGGCTTAAAAAAACAAAAGAAAGAAAATCAGTGTGTGTTCTGTGCTGGGAAGGGTACTGTATCAACTTACTTCGCTAAACCAGTAGGAGGAGAGAGAGAGAGAGCTTAATTGGGGGTGTAGCTTAAAGAAGATAAAATCAGGTGACTCAAGTTATAACTTACTGTTGGCAGCCTTTTTTCTTACTAAAAGTAGGAGGAGAGGGAGCTTATTGGGAGTGTGGCTTAGACAAGATAAAAGAAGGTGAACCAAACTACAACTTTCTGTCGCTAGCCTTTTTTCTTACTAGAAGAGAGAGCGCTCACTTGAGGGTATGGCTTAGGTAAGATAAAAGCAGGTGGCTCATATTTCAAGTTCCTGTTGCTAGCCTTTTTTCCTGCTAAAAGTAGGAGGACAGAGAGCTCAATTGAGGGTGTGGCTTCGACAAGATGAAAGTATGTGACTCATATTACAACTTCCTTTTGCTAGCTTGTAGAGCACAAAGCAGCTAACTAAAAGAAACTGCCATTTTCTTCTAATTTAACACTTCTATCTCAGCAGGACTCCTGGTCTGTTGAGATCAAGCAGACAGATACTTTATTAGTACTAGAAGGGGGTCTTATTGAGGCTTAGAAAAAAGAAAAGAAAGAATGCCAGTGTCTCTTCTGTGCTGGGAAGGGTACTGAATCAACATAATTCGCTAAACCAGTAGGAGGAGAGAAAGCTTTATTGGGGGGGTGGCTTAGACAAGATAAAAGAAGGTGACTCAAATTACAACTTTCTATTGCTAGCCTTTCTTCTTACTAAAGGTAGGAAGAGAGAGCTTAATTAGGGGTGTGGCTTAGACAAGATAAAAGCAGGTGACTCTAATTACAAATTCCTGGTGCAAGCATTTTTTCTTACTAAAAGTAGGAGGACAGAGAGAGCTTAATTGCTTGTGTGGCTTAGACAAGATGAAAGCAGGTGACTCAAATTACAACTTCCTCTTGCTAGGCTTTTTCTTACTAAAACTAGATGGAGGGAGAGCTTAATTGGGATGTGGTTTAGACTACATAAATAGGGTGACCCAAATTACAACTTTCTGTTGCTAGCCTTTATTCCTGCTAGAGGAGAAAGAACTTAATTGGGGGCATGACTTAGAGAAGATAAAAGCAGGTGACTCATATTACAACTTCCTGTTGCTAGCCTTTTTTTCTTACTAAAAGTAGGAGGAGAGATAGCTTAATTGCTGGTGTTGCTTTTGCAAGATAAAAGCACGTGACTCAAACTGCAACTTCCTCGTACTAGCTTGTAGATCAGGAAGCAGCTAACTAAAAGAAACTACTATTTTCTTCTATATTAACACTTCTGTCTCAGCAGAAGTCCTGGTCTGTTGAGATAAAAAAGACAAATAATTTATTAGAAGTAGAAGGGGTCTTATTTAGGCTTAAAAAGAAAGAAAGAAAGTCAGTGTCTCTTCTTTGCTGGGAAGGGTACTGTTTCAACTTAATTCACTAAGCCAGTGGGAGGAGAGACTGCTTAATTGGGGGTGTGGTCTAGACACGATAAAAGCTGGTATCTCAAATAACAACTTCCTGTTGCTAGCTATTGGCGCAGAAAGCAGCTAACTAAAACAAACTGCCAAATTCTTTTAATTTAACACTTCTTTCCCAGCAGGAGTAAGGGTCTGTTTTGGTTATGCAGACAGATACTTTATTAGATGTAGTAGGGGTCTTATTTAGGCTTAAAAAAGTAAAGAAAGAAAGTCAGTGTCTGTTCTGTGCTGGTAAGGGTACTGTATCAATTTAATTTGCTAAACCAGTAGGAGGAGAGACTGCTTAATTTGGGGTGTGGCTTAGACACGATAAAAGCAGGTTAATCAAATCACAAAATTCCTCTTGCTATCTTGTAAAGTAGAAAGCAGCTAGCTAAAAGAAATTGCTATTTTCTTCTAATTAACACTTCTTTCTCAGGAAGAGTCAGTGTCTGTTGAGATTAAGCATACAGATACTTTATTAGAACTAGAAAGGGTCTTATTTAGTCTTAAAAAAGAAAATCACTGTGTGTTCTGTGCTGGGAAGGGAACTGTATCAACTTACTTCACTAAACCAGTAGGAGGAGAGAGCTTTATTGAGGGTGTGGCTTAGACAAGATAAAAGCAGGTGACTCAAATTACAACTTCCTGTTGCTAGCCTTTTTTCTTATTAAAAGTAGGAATAGAGAGAGCTTAATTGGGATGTGACTTAGACAAGATGAAAGCATGTGACTCAGATTACAACTTCCTCTTGCAAGCCTGTAGAACAGAAAGCAGCTGACAAAAAGAAATTACCATTTTCTTCAAATTTAACACTTCCATATCAGCAGGAGTCACAATCTGTTGAGATTAAGCAGAAGTATACTTTATTAGGAGTAGAAGGGGTGTTATGTAGGCCTAAAAAATAGAAAAGAAAGAAAGTCAGTGTCTGTTCTGTGCTGGGAACGGTACTGTATCCATTTACTAAATTAAATCAGTAGGAGGAGAGAGAGCTTAATTGGGGTTGTGGCTTAGACAAGATAAAAGCAGGTGACTCAAATTACAACTTCCTGTTGCTACCCTTTTTTCTTACTAAAAGTAGGAGGAGAGAGAGCTTAATTGGGGGTATGGATTAGACATGATAAAAGCAGGTGACCCAAAATACAACTTCCTTTTACCAGCTTGTAAAGGAAAAAGCAGCTAACTGAAAGAAACTACTATTTTCTTCTAATTAATCATTTATGTCTCAGCAGGAGTCAGGATCTGCTGAGATTAAGCAGACATATACTTTATTAGAAGTAGAAAGGGTCTTATTTAGGCTTAAAAAAGAAAAGAAAGAAAATCTTGGTGTGTTCTGTACTGGGAAGGGTACTGTATCACCTTGCTTGGCTAAACCAGTAGAAGGAGATAGAGAGCTTAATTGGGGGTGTGGCTTAGACAAGATGAAAGCAGGTAGCTCAAGTTACAACTTCCTGTTGCTAGACTTTTTTCTAACTAAAAGTAGGAAGAGAGAGAGACCTTAATTGGGCTAGTGGCTTAGACAAGATAAAAGCAGGTGACTCAAATTACAACTTCCTCTTGCTAGCCTTTTTCTTACTAAAAGTAGGAGGAGGAGAGAGAGCATAAATAAGGGTGTGGCTTAGAAAAGATAAGAGAAGGTGACTGAAACTACAACTTCCTCTTGCAAGCTTGTAGAGCAGGAAGCAGATAACTAAAAGAAAATACAATTTTCTTCTAATTTAGCACTTCTATCTCAGTAGGAGTCCTGGTCAGTTGAGTTCAAGCAGACAGATACTTTATTAGAAGTAGTAGGGGTCTTATTTAGGCTTGGAAAAAAGAAAAGAAAGAAAGTCAGTGTCTGTACTGTGCTGGGAAGGGTACTGTATCAACTTAATTTGCTAAATGTGTAGGAGGAGAGAGTGCCTAATTGGGGGTGTAGTTTAGACACGATAAATGCAGGTGACTCAAACTACAATTTCCTGTTGCTAACTTGTAGAGCAGAAAGCAGCTAGCTAAAAGAAACTGCCATTTTCTTCTAATTAACACTACTTTCTCAGCAGGAGTCAGGGTCTGTTGAGAGTAAGCAGACAGATATCTTATTAGAAGTAGAAAAGGTCTTATTTAGGCTTAAAAAAAGAATATCACTGTGTGTTCTGTGCTGGGAATTTATATGTATCAGCTTACTTCACTAAACCAGTAGGAGGAGAGAGAGAGAGAGAGAGAGAGCTTAATTGAGGTGCAGTTTACACAAGATAAAAGCAGGTGACCCAAATTAGAACTTCCTGTTGTGAGCTTTTTTCTTTCTTAAAGTAGGAAGAGCAATATCATAATTACGGGTGTAGCTTAGACAAGACGAAAGCAGGTGAATCAAATTACAACTTCCTCTTGCTAGCTTTAAGAGCAGAAAGCAGCTAACTAAAAAAACTACCATTTTCTTCAATTTTAACACTTCTATCCCAGTAGGAGTCATGGTCTGTTGAGATTAAGCAGACACATAGTTTATTAGAAGAAGAAGGGGTCTTCTTTAGGCTTAAAATAAAGAAAAGAAAGAAAGACTTTTTGTGTTCTGTGCTGTGAAGGGTACTGTATCAACTTACTTAGCTAAACCAGTGAAGAGGGTGAGCTTAATTGGGGTGTGGCTTAGACAAGATAAAAGTAGGTGACTCAAATTATAACTTCTTATCGCTAGGCTTATTACCTAGTGAAAATAGGAGAGAGACAGCTTAATTGGGGTGTATATTGGACTAGATAAAAGCAGGTGATTCAAATTAAAACTTCATGTTGCTAGGCTTTTTTCTTACTAAAAGTAGGAAGAGAGAGAGAGCTTAATTGGGGTGTGGCTTAGACAAGATAAAAGCAAATTACTCAAAATAGAATTTCCTGTTGCTAGCCTTTTTTTACTAAAATTTGAAGGAGATGGAGCTTAATTAGTGGTGTGGATTAGACAAGATAAAAGCAGGTGTCTCAAATAACAACTTCCCCTTGCTTGCCCTTTTTCCTACTAAAAGTAGGAGGAGAGAGAGAGCTTAATTGGGAGTGTGGCTTAGACAAGATAAAAGCAGGTGACTCAAATTACAACTTTCTGTTGCTATCATGTAAAGGAAAAAGCAGCTTACTAAAACAAACTACCATTTTCATCTACTTTAACACTTCCATCTCAGCAGGAGTCAGGGTCCGTTGAGATTAAGGAGATGTATACTTTATTGGAAATGGAAAGAGTCTTACTTAGGCTTAAAAAAGAAAAGAAAGAAAATCAATGTGTGTTCTGTGCTGGAAAGGGTACTGTATGATATTACTTCACTAAACTAGTAGGAGGACAGAGAGAGAGTAATTGGGGGTGTGGCTTAGAGAAGATAGAAGCAGATGACTCAAGTTTCAACTTCCTGTTGCTAGCCTTTTTTCTTACAAAAGTAGGAGGAGAGAGAGCTTAATTGGGTGTGACTTCGACAAGATAAAAGAATGTGAGTCATATTACAACTTCCTCTTCCTAGCTTGAAGAGCAGAAAGCAGATAACTAAAAGAAACTACAATTTTCTTCTAATTAAACACTTCAGTCTCAGCAGGAGTCCTGGTCTTTTGAGATCAATCAGAGAAACAATTTATTAGAAGTAGAAGGGGTCTTATTTAGGCTTAAAAAAAAGAAAGATAGTGTCTCTTCTTTGCTGGGAAGGGTACTGTTTCAACTTAATTCGCTAAACCAGTGGGAGGAGAGACTGCTTAATTGGGGGTGTGAAAAGACACAATAAAAGCTGGTAACTCAAATTACAACTTCCTGTTGCTAGCTATTGGCGCAGAAAGCAGCTAACTAAAACAAACTGCCAAATTATTCTAATTTAACACTTCTTTCCCAGCAGGAGTAAGGGTCTGTTTTGGTTAAGCAGACAGATGCTTTTTTAGATGTAGTAGGGGTCTTATTTAGGTTTAAAAAATTCAAGAAATAAAGTCAGTATCTGTTCTGTGCTGGGAAGGGTACTGTATCAACTTAATTTGCTAAACCAGTAGGAGGAGAGAATGCTTAATTTGGGGTGTGGCTTAGACACGAAAAAAGCAGGTTACTCCAATCACAAATTCCTCTTGCTAGCTTGTAAAGCAGAAAGCAGCTAACTAAAAGAAACTGCCATTTTCTTCTAATTAACACTTCTTTCTCAGCAGAAGTCAGGGTCTGTTGATATTAAGCATACAGATACTTTATTAGAACCAGAAAGGGTCTTATTTAGTCTTAAAAAGAAATCATTGTGTGTTCTGTGCTGGGAAGGGAACTGTATGAACTTACTTCACTAAACCAGTAGGAGGAGAGAGCTTAATTGGGTGTGTGGCTTAGACAAGATAAAAGCAGGTGACCCAAGTTACAACTTTGTGTTGCTAGCCTTTCTTCTTACTAGACGAGAGAGAGAGCTTTATTGAGGGTGTGGCTTAGACAAGATAAAAGCAGGTGACTCAAATTACAACTTCCTGCTGCTAGCCTTTTTTCTTATTAAAAGTAGGAATAGACAGAGCTTAATTGGGTGTGGCTTAGACAAGATAAAAGCATGTGACTCAGATTACAACTTTCTCCTGCTAGCTTGTCGAGCAGAAAGCAGCTGACAAAAAGAAACTACCATTTTCTTCAAATTTAACACTTCTATATCAGCAGGAGTCACAATCTGTAGAGATTAAGCATAAGTATACTTTATTAGGAGTAGAAGGGGTGTTATCTAGGCTTAAAAAATAGAAAAGAAAGAAAGTCAGTGTCTGTTCTGTTCTGGGAACGGTACTGTATTTATTTACTTCATTAAACCAGTAGGAGGAGAGAGAGCTTAATTGGGGTTGTGGCTTAGACAAGATAAAAGCAGGTGACTCAGATTACAACTTCCTGTTGCTGCCGTTTTTTCTTACTAAAAGTAGAAGGAGAGAGAGCTTAATTGGGGGTATGGCTTAGACATGATAAAAGCAGGTGACCCAAAATACAACTTCCTGTTACCAGCTTATAAAGCAAAAAGCAGCTAACTGAAAGAAACTACCATTTTCTTCTAATTCATCATCCATGTCTCAGCAGGAGTCAGGATCTGCTGAGATTAAGCAGACATATACTTTATTAGAAGTAGAAGGGGTCTTATTTAGGCTTTAAAAAGAAAAGAAAGAAAATCTCAGTGTGTTCTGAGCTGGGAAGGGTACTGTATCACCTTGCTTGGCTAAACCAGCAGAAGGAGAGAGAGAGCTTAATTGGGGGTGTGGCTTAGACAAGATGACAGCAAGTAGCTCAAGTTACAACTTCCTGTTGCTAGCCTTTTTTCTAACTAAAAGTAGGAAGAGAGAGAGAGACCTTAATTGGGCTAGTGGCTTAGACAAGATATAAGCAGGTGACTCAAATTACAACTTCCTCTTTCTAGCCTTTTTCTTACTAAAAGTAGGAGAAGAGAGAGCATAATTGATGGAGTGGCTCAGAAAAGATAGGAGAAGGTGACCGAAACTACACCTTTCTTTTGCTATCCTATTTTCATTCTAGAGGAGAAAGAACTTAATTGGGGGTGTGGCTTAGACAAGATAAAAGCATGTAACTCAAATTACAACTTCCTCTTGCTAGCTCGTAGAGCAGAAAGCAGATAACTAAAAGAAACTACAATTTTCTTCTAATTTAGCACTTCTATCTCAGTAGGAGTCCTGGTCAGTTGAGTTCAAGCAGACAGATACTTTATTAGAAGTAGAAGGGGTGTTATTTAGGCTTAGAAAAAAGAAAAGAAAGAAAGTCAGTGTCTGTACTGTGCTGGGAAGGGTACTGTATCAACTTAATTTGCTAAACCAGTAGGGGGAGAGAGTGCTTAATTGGGGGTGTAGCTTAGATACGATAAATGCAGGTGACTCAAACTACAATTTCCTTTTGCTAACTTGTAGAGCAGAAAGCAGCTAGCTAAAAGAAACCACCATTTTCTTCTAATTAACACCACTTTCTCAGCAGAAGTCAGGGTCTGTTGAGAGTAAGCAGACAGATATCTTATTAGAAGTAGAAAATGTCTTATTTAGGCTTAAAAAAAGAATATCACTGTGTGTTCTGTGCTGGGAATTATACTGTATCAGCTTACTTCACTAAACCAGTAGGAGGAGAGAGAGAGAGAGAGAGAGAGAGCTTAATTGAGGTGCAGTTTACACAAGATAAAAGCAGGTGACCCAAATTAGAACTTCCTGTTGTGAGCTTTTTTCTTTCTTAAAGTAGGAAGAGCAATATCATAATTACGGGTGTAGCTTAGACAAGACGAAAGCAGGTGAATCAAATTACAACTTCCTCTTGCTAGCTTGAAGAGCAGAAAGCAGCTAACTAAAAAAACTACCATTTTCTTCAAATTTAACACTTCTATCCCAGAAGGAGTCATGGTCTGTTGAGATTAAGCAGACACATACTTTATTAGAAGAAGAAGTGGTCTTCTTTAGGCTTAAAATAAAGAAAAGAAAGAAAGTCTTTTTGTGTTCTGTACTGGGAAGGGTACTGTATCAACTTACTTCGTTAAACCAGTAGAAGAGGGCAAGCTTAACTGGGGTGTGGCTTAGACAAGATAAAAGCAGGTGACTCAAATTATAACTTCCTATTGCTAGCCTTATTACTTAGTAAAAGTAGGAGGAGAGAGAGCTTAATTGGGGTGTGGATTGGACTAGATAAAAGCAGGTGACCCAAATTAAAACTTCATGTTGCTAGGCTTTTTTCCTACTAAAAGTAGGAAGAGAGAGAACTTAATTGGGGGTATGGCTTAGACAAGATAAAAGCAGATTAGTCAAAATAGAATTTCCTGTTGCTAGCCTTTTTTTACTAAATGTAGGAGGAGATGAAGCTTAATTAGTGGTGTGGATTAGCAAGATAAAAGCAGGTGTCTCAAATAACAACTTCCCCTTGCTAGCAATTTTTCCTACTAAAAGTAGGAGGAGAGAGAGCTTAATTAGGAGTGTGGCTTAGACAAGATAAAAGCAGGTGACTCAAATTACAACTTCCTGTTGCTATCATGTAAAGGAAAAAGCAGCTTACTAAAAGAAACTACTATTTTCTTCTACTTTAACACTTCTATCTCAGCAAGAGTCTGGGTCTGTTGAGATTAAGGAGACGTATACGTTATTGGAAATGGAAAGAGTCTTACTTAGGCTTAAAAAAGAAAAGAAAGAAAATCAGTGTGTGTTCTGTGCTAGCAAGAGTACTGTGTCATATTACTTCACTAAACTAGTAGGAGGAGAAAGAGAGCTTAATTGGGGGTGTGGCTTAGACAAGATAGAAGCAGGTGACTCAAGTTTCAACTTCCTGTTGCTAGCCTTTTTTCTTACAAAAGTAGGAGGAGAGACAGCTTAATTGGGATGTGGCTTAGACAACATAAAAGAAGGTGACCCAAACTACAACTTTCTGTTGCTAGCTCTTTTTCTTACTAGAGGAGAGAGAGCTTAATTGAGGGTGTGACTTAGACAAGATAAAAGCAGGTGACTCATGTTACAACTTCCTGTTGCTAGCCTTTTTTATTACTAAATGTAGGAGGAGAGAGAGCTTAGTTGGGATGTGGCTTCAACAAGATAAAAGAATGTGAGTCATATTACAACTTCCTCTTCCTAGCTTGTAGAGCAGAAAGCAGATAACTAAAAGAAACTACAATTTTCTTCTAATTAAACACTTCTGTCTCAGCAGGAGTCCTGATCTGTTGAGATCAAGCAGGCAGATACTTTATTAACAGTAGAAGGAGTATTGTTTAGGCTTAAAAAAAGAAAAGAAGGAAAGTCAGTGTCTCTTCTGTGCTGGGAAGGGCACTGTGTCAAATTAATTCACCAAACCAGTGGGAGGAGAGAGAGCTTAATTGAGGGTGTGGCTTAGACAAGATAAAAGCAGGTGACCCAAATTGCAACTTTCTGCTGCTAGCCTTTTTCTTTCTAGACGAGAGAGAGCTTAATTGGGGGTGAGGCTTACACATGATAAAAGCAGGTGACTCAAATTACAACTTCCTGTTGCTAGCCTTTTTTCTTACTAAAAGTAGGAATAGAGAGAGCTTAATTGGGGTGTGGATTAGAGAAGATAAAAGCATGTGACTCAGATTACAACTTCCTCTTGCTAGCTTGTTGAGCAGAAAGCAGTTAACTAGAAGAAACTACCACTTTCTTCTAATTTAACACTTCTGTCTAGTCAGGAGTCAGGATCTGTTGAGGTGAAGCAGACATATACTTTATTAGAAGTAGAAGGGGTCTTACTTAGGCTTAAAAAATCGAAAAAAAAGAAAGTCAGTGTCTGTTCTGTGCTGACAATGGTACTGTATCAATTTACTTCACAAAACTAGTAGGAGGAGAGAGAACTTAATTGGGGTTGTGGCTCAGACAAGATAAAAGCAGATGACTCAAATTACATCTTCCTGTTGCTACCCTTTTTTCTTACTAAAAGTAGGAGGAGAGAGAGAGAGAGAGCTTAATTGGGGGTATGGATGAGACACGATAAAACCAGGTGACCCAATATACAACTTCCTGTTACCAGCTTATAAAGGAAAAAGCAGCTAGCTGAAAGGAACTACCATTTTCTTCTAATTAAACATTTATGTCTGAGCAGGAGTCAGGATCTGCTGAGATTAAGCAGACATATACTTTATTAGAAGTAGAAGGGGTCTTATTCAGGCTTAAAGAAGAAAAGAAAGATAATCTCTAAGTGTTCTGTGCTGGGAAGGGTACTGTATCACCTTACTTTGCTAAACCAGTAGAAGGAGATAGAGAGCTTAATTGGGGGTGTGGCTTAGACAAGATGTAAGCAGGTAACTCAAGTTACAACTTCCTGTTGCTAGCCTTTTTTCTTACTAAAAGTAGGAAGAGAGAGAGAGACCTTAATTGGGGGAGTGGCTTAGACAAAGATAAAAGCAGGTGACTCAAATTACAACTTTCTCTAGCTAGCCATTTTCTTACTAAAAGTAGGAGGACAGAGTGCATAATTGAGGGTGTGGCTTTGAAAAGGTAAGAAAAGGTGACCGAAACTACAACTTTCTTTTGCTATCCTTTTTTCTTACTAGATGAGAAAGAACTTAATTGGGGATGTGGCTTAGACAAGATAAAAGCATGTAACTCAAATTACAACTTCCTCTTGCTAGCTTGTAGAGCAGAAAGCAGCTAACTAAAAGAAACTACCATTTTCTTCTAATTTAGCACTTCTATCTCAGTAGGAGTCCTGGTCAGTTGAGTTCAAGCAGACCGATACTTTATTAGAAGTAGGAAGGGTCTTATTTACGTTTAGAAAAAAGAAAAGAAAGATAGTTAGTGTCTGCTCTGTGCTGGGAAGGGTACTGTATCAACTTAATTTGCTAAACCAGTAGGAGGAGAGAGAGTGCTTAATTGGCTGTGTGGTGTAGACAAGATAAAAACAGGTGACTCAAATTAGACCTTCCTGTTGCTAGCCTTTTTTCTTTCTAAAAGTAGGGGGAAAGAGAGCTGAATAGGGGATGTGTCTTAGACAAGATAAAAGCATAAGATTCATATTACAACTTCCTCTTCCTAGCTTGTAGAGCAGAAAGCAGCTAACTAAAAGAAATTACCATTTTCATCTAATTTAACACTTCTATCTCAGCAGGAGTCCTAGTTTGTAGAGATCAAGCAGACAAACACTTTATTAGAGTAGAAGAGCTTAAAAAAGTAAAGGAATTCAATGTCTGTTCTGTGCTGGAAAGGGTACTGTATCAGCATAATTCACTAAACCAGTAGGAGGACAGAGTGCTTAATTGGGGGTGTGGCTTATATATGATAAAAGCAGGTGACTCAAATTACAACTTTCTGTTGCTAGCTTGTAGAGCAGAAAGAAGGTAACTAAAAGAAACTTCCATTTCCTTCTAATTTAACACTTCTTTCTCAGCAGGAGTCAGGGTCTGTTTTGATTAAGCAGACAGATTCTTTATTAGAAGTAGAAGGTGTCCTATTTATGCTTAAAAAAGGAAAAGAAAGAAAGACAGTGGGTGTTCTGTGCTGGGAAGATTACTGTATCAGCTTACATCGCTAAACCAGTAGGAGGAAAGAGAGCTTAATTGGGGGTGTGACTTAGACAAGACAAAAGCAGGTGACTCAAATTACAACTTCCTGTTGCTAGCCTTTTTTATTTCTTTCTAAAAGTAGGAGGAGACATAGCACAATTGGGGGTGTGGCTTAGAAAAGATGAAAGCTGGTGAATCAAATTACAACTTCCTCTTGCTAGTTTGCAGAGCAGAAAGCAGCTAACTAAAAAAACTACCATTCTCTACAAATTTACCTCTTCTATCCCAGCAGGAGTCATGGTTTGTCGAGATTAAGTGGACAGGTACTATATTAGAAGAAGAAGGGGTCTTATTTATGATTTAAAGAAAGAAAAGAAAGAAAGTCAGTTTGTGTTCTGTGCTGGGAAGGGTACTGTATCAACTTACTTCTCTAAACCACTAGAAGGAGAGAAAGAGAGCATAACTGGGGGTGTGGCTTAGACAAGATAAAAGCAGGTGACTCAAATTACGACTTCCTATTGCTAGCCCTATTACTTAGTAAAAGTATGAGGACATAGAGCTTAATTGGGTGTGTGGCTTAGACAAGATAAAGCAGGTGATTCAAACTAGAACTTCATGTTACTAGCCTTTTTTTCTTATTAAATTAGGAGGAGAGAGAGCTTAATTGAGGGTGTGGCTTAGACAGGATAAAAGAAGATGACTCAAATTACAACTTCCTATTGATAGCCTTTTTTTTACTAAAAGTAGGAGGAGAGTTTGCATAATTAGGGTGTGGCTTAGACAAGATAATAGCAGGTGACTCAAATTACAACTTCCTGTTGCTAGCCTTTTTTCTTACTAAAAGTAGGACGAGAGAGAGCTCAATTGGTGTGTCGCTTAGACAAAATAAAAGCAGATGACTCAAATTACAACTTCCTGTTGCTAGCCCTTTTTTTCTAAAAGTAGGAGGAGAGGGAGCTTAATTGGGAGTGTGGATTAGACAAGATAAAAGCAGGTGACTCACTTTACAACTTCCTATTGCTAGCCTTTTTCTAACTAAAAGTAGTTGGAGAAAGAATTTAATTGGGGGTGTGGCTTAGACAAGGTAAAAGCAGGAGACTCAAATTACAACTTCATGTTGCTAGCCGTTTTTCTTACTAAAAGTGGGAAGAGAGAGAGCTTAATTGGTGGTGTGGCTTAGGCAAGATTATAGCAGATGACTCAATTTACAATTTCCTTTTGCTAGCTTTTTTTTTACTAAAAGTAGGAGGAGAGGGAGCTTAATTGAGGGTGTGGATTAGACAAGAAAAATGCAGGTGACTCAAATGACAACTTCCTCTTGCTAGCCTTTTTTCCTACTAAAAGTAGGAGGCGAGAGAGCTTAATTGGGGGGTGTGGGCTAGACAAGATAAAAGCAGGTCTCCCAAATTACAACTTTCTGTTGCTCACCTTTTTTCTTACTAGAGGAGAAATAGCTTAAAAGGGCATGTGGCTTAGACAAGAAAAAACAGGTGACTCAAATTACAGCTTCCTGTTGCTAGCCTTTTTTCTTACTAAAAGTAGGAGGAGAGAGAGATTAATTGGGAGTGTGGCTCAGACAACATTAAAGCATGTGACTCAGGTTATAACTTCCTCTTGCTAGCTTGTAGAGCAGAAAGCAGCTAACTAAAAGAAACTGCCATTTTCTGTCTAATTTAACACTTGTGGCTCAGAAGGGATCAGTGCCTGTTGAGATCAAGCAGACAACCACTTTATTAGAGGAAGAAGGGGTCTTATTTTGGCTTAAAAAAAGATAGAACATCAGTGTCTGTTCAGTGCAGGGAAGGGTACTGTATCAACTTAAATCACTAAACCAGAAGGAAGAAAGAGGGCTTAATTGGGGGTGTGGCTTAGACATGATAAAATCAGGTGACTCATACTACAACTTTCTATTTCAAGCTTGTAGACCAGAAAGAAGCAAACTAAAAGAAACTGCTGATTTCTTCTAATTTAACACCTCTTTCTCAGCAGGACTCAGGGTCTGTTGAGATCAAGTAGACAAATACTTTATTAGAAGTAGAAGGTGTCTTATTTAGGCTTAAAAAAGAAAAGAAAGAAAGTCAGTGTGTGTGTTCTGTGCTGGGAAGGGTACTGTATCAACTTACTTCGCTAAACCAGTAAGAGGAGAGAGAGCTTAATTGAGGGTGTGGCTTAGACAGAATGGAAGCAGGTGACTCAAATTACAACTTTCTGTTGCTAGCCTTTTTTCTTTCTAAAAGTAGGAGGAGAGATAGCGTAATTGAGGGTGTGGCTTTGACAAGATGAAAGCAGGTGAATCAAATTACAAATTCCTCTTGCTAGCTTGTAGAGCAGAAAGCAGCTAACTAAAAAAAACTACAATTTTCTTCAAATTTAACACTTCTATCCCAGCAGGTGTCATGGTGTGTTGAGATTAAGCATACAGATTCTATATTAGAAGAAGAAGGGGTCTTATTTAGGCTTAAAAAAAGAAAGAAAGAAAGTTTGTGTTCTGTCCTGGGAAGTGTACTGTATCAACTTACTTCGCTAAACCACTAGAAGGAGAGAGAGCATAACTTGGGGTGTGGCTTGGACAAGATAAAAGCAGATGACTCAAATTACAACTTAATGTTGCAAGCCTGTTTTCTTACTAAAATCAGGAGGAGAGAGACATTAACTGGGGTGTGGCTTAGGCAAGATAAAAGAAGATGTCTCAAATTACAACTTCCTGTTGCAAGCCTTTTTTTTAGTAAAAGTAGGAGTAGAAGGAGCATAATTGGGGTGTGGATTAGACAAGATAAAAGCAGGTCACTCAAATTACAACTTCATGTTGCTAGCCTTTTTTCTTACTAAAAGTAGGAGGAGAGAGCGTTTAATTGGGATGAGGATTAGACAAGATAAAAGCAGATGACTCAAATTACAACTTACTGTTGCTAGCCTTTTTTTTACTAAAAGTAGAAGGAGAGGGTGCTTAATTGGGGGCATGGATTATACAAGATAAAAGCAGGTGACTCAAATTACAACTTCCTCTTGCTAGGCTTTTTCCTTACTAAAACTAGAAGGATAGAGAGATTAATTGAGGT
Organism: Neoceratodus forsteri; assembly: GCA_016271365.2. NCBI lineage: Eukaryota > Metazoa > Chordata > Ceratodontiformes > Ceratodontidae > Neoceratodus > Neoceratodus forsteri. The sequence goes on along the minus strand of CM057450.1, from coordinate 100,082,799 downwards.
GTGGCTTCAAAAAGATAAAAGCATGTGACACAAATTACAACTTCCTCTTGGTAGCTTGTAGAGCAGAATGCAGCTAACTAAAAAAACTAAAATATTTTTCAAATTTAACACTTCTAGCCCAGCAGGAGTCATGGTCTGTTGAGATTAAGCAGACAGATTCTTTATTAGAAGAAGAAGGGGTCTTATTCAGGCTTAAAAAAATTAGAAAAGAAAGAAAGTCAGTTTGTGTTCTGTGCTGGGAAGGGTACTGTATCAACTTACTTCACTAAACCACTAGAGGAGAGAAAGCATAACTGGGGGTGTGTCTTAGACAAGATAAAAGCAGGGGACTCAAATTATAGCTTCCTATTGCTAGCCTTATTACTTAGTAAATGTAGGAGGAGAGAGAGCTTAATTGGGTGAGTGGCTTAGACAAGATAAAAGCAGCTGACTCAAATTACAACTTCATGTTGCTTGCCTTTATTCTTACTAAATGTTGGAGGAGAGAGAGATTAATTGGGGGTGTGGATTAGACAAGATAAAAGCAGGTAACTCAAATTACAACTTCATCTTACTAGTCTTTTTTCTAACTAAAAGAAGGAGGAGAGAGAGAGCTTAATTAGGGGTGTGGCTTTGACAAGATAAAAGCAGGTGACCCATATTACAACCTTCTATTGCTAACCTTTTATCTTACTTGAGGAGAGAGATCTTAATTGGGGATGTGGCTTAGACAAGATAACAGTAGGTGACTCAAATTACAACTTGCTGTTGTTAGCCTTTTTTCTTACTAAAAGTAGGAGGAGAGAGAGCTTAATTGGGGTGTGGTTTAGTCAAGATGAAAGCATGTGACTCAGATTACAACTTAATCTTGCTAGCTTGTAGAGAAGAAAGAAGCTGAGAGAAACAACCATTTTCTTCCAATTTAACACTTCTGGCTTAGCTGGAGTCAGGGTCTGTTGAGATCAAGCAGACAGATACTTTATTAAAAGTAGAAGAGGTCTTATTTAGGATTAAAATAAAGAAAAGAAAAAAGTCAGTTTGTGTTCTGTACGGGGAAGGGTACTCTATCAACTTACTTTGCTAAACCAGTCAAAGGAGAGAGAGCTTAACTGGGGGTGTGGCTTAGGCAAGATAAAAGCAGATGACTCAAATTACAACTTCCAGTTGCTATCTTTTTTTTACTAAAAGTAAGAGGAGAGGGAACTTAATTGGGGGTGTGGATTAGACAAGATAAATGCAGGTGACTCAAATTACAACTTCCCCATGCTGGCCTTTTTGCTTAATAAAACTAGGAGGAGAGAGAGCTTAATTAGGGGTGTGGCTTAGACAAGATATATGCAGGTGTCCCAAATTACAACTTTCTGTTGCTAGCCTTTTTTCTTACTAGAGGAGAGATATCTTATTTGGGGGTGTGGCTTAGACAAGATAAAATCGTGTGACTCAGATTAAAACTTCCTATTGCTTGCTTGTAGAGCAGAAAGCAGCTAACTAAAAGAAACTATAATTTTCTTCTAATTTAACACTTCTGGCTCAGCAGGGATCGGGATCTGCTGAAATCAAGCAGACAAACACTTTATTAGAAGTAGAAGGGGTCTTATTTATGCTTAAAAAAGAAATAAAGTCATTGTCTGTTCTGTGCTGGGAAGGGTACTGTATCATCTTAATTCGCTAAACCAGTAGGAGGAGAGAGTGCTTAATTGGGTTGTGGCTTAGACACGATAAAAGAAGGTGACTCAAATTACAACTTCCTGTTGCTAGCTTGTAGAGCAGAAAGAAGCTAACTAAAAGAAACTGACATTTTCTCTTAATTTAACACTTCTTTCTCAGCAGGACTCAGGGTCTGTTGAGATTAAGCAGACAGATTCTTTATTAGAAGTAGAAGGTGTCTTATTTAGGCTTAAAAAAATAAAAGAAGAAAGTTAGTTTGTGTTCTGTGCTGGGAGAGGAATTGTATCAACTTACTTCGCTAAACCAGTAGAAGGACAGAGAGCTTAACGGGGGGTGTGGCTTAGACAAGATAAAAGCAGGTGACTCAAATTACAAATTCCTATTGCAAGCCGTATCACTTAGTAAATGTAGGAAGAGAGAGAGAGCTTAATTGGGTGTGAGGCTTAGACAAGATAAAAGCAGATGACTCAAATTACAACTTCCTGTTTCTACCTTTTTTTTTACTAAAAGTAGAATAAGAGAGAACTTAATTAGGGGTGTGGATTAGACATGATAAAAGCAGGTGACTCAAATTACAACTTCCTGTTGCTAGCATGTAAAGGAAAAATCAGCTAACTAAATGAAATGACCATTTTCTTCCAATGTAACACTTCTATCTCAGCAGGAGTCAGGGTCTGTTGAGATTAAGGAGACATATACTTTATTTGAAGAAGAAGGGGTCTTATTTAGGCATAAAAAAGAAAAAGAAAATCTGTTTGTGTTCTGTGCTGGGAAGGGTACTGTATCAACTTACTTCGCTAAACCAGTAGGGGGAGAGAGACAGTTTAATTGGGGGGTGTGGCTTAGACAAGATAAAGGCAGGTGACTCAAGCTACAACTTCCTGTTGATAGCCTTTTTTCTTACTAAAAGTAGGAGGAGAGAGACCTTAATTGCACTGTTGCTTAGACAAGATAAAAGAAGGTGACCCAAACTACAACTTTCTGTTGCTTGCCTGTTTTCTTACTAGAAGAAAGAGAGCTTAATTGAGGGTGTGGCTTAGAAAAGATAAACACAGGTGACTCAAATTACAACTTCCTGTTGCTAGCCTTTTTTCTTACTAAACGTATGAGGAGAGAGAGAGAGAGAGAGAGAGAGAGCTTAATTGCTGGTGTGGCTTAGACAAGATAAAAGCAGGTGACTCTAATTACAACTTCCTCTTGTTAGCCTTTTTCTTACTAAAAGTAGGAGGAGAGAGAGCTTGATTGGGAAGTGGCTTAGACAAGATAAATAAGGTGACCCAAACTACAACTTTCTGTTGCTATCCTTTATTCTTACTAGAGGAGAAAGAACTTAATTGGTGGAGTGGCTTAGACAAGATAAAAGCAGGTGACTCATAACAGAACTTCCTGTTGCTAGCCTTTTTTCTTACTAAAAGTGGGAGGAGAGAGAGCTTAATTGGGTGTGTGGCTTAGACAAGATTAAAGCATGTGACTCAAATTGCAACTTCTTACTTGCTTGTAGAGCAGAAAGCAGCTAACTAAAATAAACTACCATTTTCTTCTGTTTTAACACTTCTATCTCAGCAGGAGTCCTAGTCTGTTGAGATCAAGCAGACAAATACTTTATTAGAAGTAGAAGATGTCTTATTTAGGCTTAGAAAGAAAGAAAGAAAGAAAGAAAGAAAGAAAGAAAGAAAGAAAGAAAGAAAGAAAGAAAGAAAGTGTCTGTTCTGTGCCGGGAAGGGTACTGTATCAACTTAATTTGCTAAACCAGTAGGAGGAGAGAGAGCTTAATTGGTGGTGTGGCTTAGAGATGATAAAAGCAGGTGACTCAAATTACAACTTCCTCTTGCTAGCTACTAGTGCAGAAAGCAGTTAACTAAAATTAACTGCAATTTTCTTCCAATTTAACACGTCTTTCTCAGCAGGAGTAAAGGTCTGTTGAGATTAAGCAGGTAGATACATTATTAGAAGTAGAAGGGGTCTTATTTAGGCTTTAAAAAATCACTGTGTGTTCTGTGCAGGGAATGGGTACTGTATCAACTTACTTTGCTAAAGCAGTGGGAGGAGAGAGAGAGCTTAATTGGGGGGTATCTTAGACAAGATAAAAGCAGGTGGTCCATATTACAACATCCTGTGGTGAGCCTTTTTTCTTACTAAAAGTAGGAGAGAGAGCTTAATTGGGGGTGTCTATTAGACAAGACAAAAGAAGGTGACTCAAGTTACAACTTCCTGCTGCTAGCCTTTTTTCTTACTAAAAATAGGAGGAGAGATAGCGTAATTGGGGGTATGGGTTAGACAAGATGAAAGCAGGTGAATCAAATTACAACTTCCTCTTGCTAGCACGTAGAGCAGAAAGCAGCTATCTAAAAAAAGCTAGCATTTTCTTCAAATTTAACACTTCTATCTCAGCTGGAGTCATGGGGCCGGATATTCAAACTGTGCCCAAAAAGTGCGCAACAGCAGGAGCAAGCCCAAGTCAATTGAGCACATGCTCAATACACGCGATATTCAAAAAAGGACTAAGCCAAATTGCGCCAACAGCCAGCTTCTGAATATCGCACAACCTGCACCATAGTGCAACTAGGAAGGGGAAGCTGAGCAGATAGGATGCACTATGGTGCAACAAGGGCTGCTTAGCTGAGCAGTCCAGAGGTGCCATAGCGCAAGCAGGGAGCCCCCCCAGCAGCAGAGCAACGTAACTGCACAACCAGGGAGGGAGGTAGGTAGGGGCCCACCACCCATGCCACAGATGGGCACAGGGACACACTGCAGAACCAACAATGTACCCCCACACCCCAAGCACAGCATAACTGGGGGAGGGATGGAACAGCCACCAGACCATGGGGACAAGCAAAGAAAGCACATCCCGGACTTGTTACTGCAGCACACCCACTGGCAAGCTGAGAGTGTCACACAAAGGGGGTGGACCACCCCAGTGTCCAGCAGCCCCCCGTGTGCACAGCACACCCAGCACTGTGACCCCAAGATACCACCCATGTGCAATGACCAGCACTGCAGGAATCCCCAGGCCCCCCTGGCACACTGCAACCTTGTGAACCACAGAACTATACAACCCAAACCCTCCATGAGCACCCAGCAGTGGGTGGCAGCACACGGCAATACTGAGTGGAAGCCACACCCACACCAGAGACACCACCCCACACACATGCACACACATACCCATGACCATACCACCCCAGATGCCATGCACACCACTGCAACTGAGCACCTATAGCCAGCTGCAAATCAGAGACCACCACAATATTCATATCAAAATATAAATGTAATGAAGAAGAATAACAAGAACAACAAAGCAACTATGTACATATATACAAAGCAGGGGTGGGGGTATGGGTATAAGGTAGGGGTGGGTAAGGGGCAGGGGTGAACAACCGGGAGAGGGAAGGTGGGGTGTGGTGATGGGCAGCTACCGGCCAGCAACCTGCCCTCCTTCCACCTGGTGCTGTGCCTGGGGCCTCTTCCGGCACCGTATCCCATGCCGCTGCATGTCCAGAAGGATGGCGTGCGAATCCATGGCCACCTGTGTGAGCCTCCGCAGTGCTCGCTCGATGCGATGCAGGATCTGGATACCTAAGACAAGGGATCAGAGTAAATGGCTGTGACTGTCCACATCTCTGAATCCCACCCATCATACATGGCATACAGCCAAGTGCCCCGCTCCTGTGATGGACTGCACCCACCCACAGTGACCGTGCACAAGACATGCCCAACCAGGCAGCAACAGCCATGTGTACCACTGCACTCACACACTGCCCATGTCCATCACAGCACAACCAAGGCTGACCAGTGACGTGGCTACATGGTAGGATGCTAGTGCCACAGCCATGTGCCCAGTGCATGCATGGACCACCAGTGACGCACACACACACATGCAGTGCCACTGGACAGTGATGACTGTCACATGTTGCGTGCATGGTAGTGTAGTCCATGGACAGTGGCCGTGCCCCCCCAGCATGCAATAGCATCCATGATGTAATGACACTCACCCTCATCAAGCTGCTGCTGCTGGTGCTGCTGCGGCTGTGGCTGCTGCTGCTGTGGCTGCTGCTGCTGCTGTTGCGGCTGTGGCACACCACCTCTGCCAGCCACCCCAGCACCGCCATCCCATGCCTCAGCCTGGGCCCGCCTCCGCTCCTCCATGCCTATGGGAGACAAATGAAGAGAAACACATCAGTGAGATCCCAAAGCAGACAGCCCCTTGCCCCATTGAGTGTGCCTGCCCAGACAACCAGACACAAACAGCACACACCTGCAAACACCTTCACAGCAAACCATAGCCCAACCCACCCCCATGCGCAGGTCACATTACACAGTGTCACCCATGCGGACAATACCGGTGCATACACAGCACACCCACCTGGCCTAGGCACAATGCCCCTCCTGGCATGAGACCTGAGGTGCTCCAGCAGAGCACGCTCCCTCCTTTGCAGGTCACTATAGCGGTGCCTGCACTGCTCAGGAGTCCTCCTCCGCCTAGTGGCCTGCTCTAGGGCAGTTGCCACCTACTGCCACACATGGGTGTGTGCCATATGCAGGGGCACTCCCCCAAACAGTGTCCCATGGTGAGGCTCCACCACAGCCACCAGGTTTTCCAGCTTCATGGCCCCCCACTGTGGAGCTCTCCTGCATGCCATTCCATAGTTATACAGTGGAAATATGGTGCTCCGCGGCGTGGCAACCCCACTTGGAAATGTTGCGCAATACAACTCCATGAGTCCCTATCGTGCTGTTCGTACAGTGCCGTTGGTCCACATCGCACTGTCACCGAACAGCGCGATAGAGCCATACACATGCCAGACGTACAGCGCCAGGGGGCAAAGGTCGGGCACAAGGTCATGGGTCAGTGGCGCAAGGCCACGCACAGCGCCATCGGACGTCTACACATCCTGTGTGATCGGTCACCTGCGTGCCAGTGCCACAGTGGACTATTGCGCAGTTGTGCCACAGCCCCATTTGGTGACCAGTGCTGTAGCGTCACTGGCACAATGGTGGCCATGTCCGGAATTGCTGATCGCGCACAGCACGTCATCAGCACAGCAGATGCCTGTGTAAGCTACCTGGGCATGCGCAATGCGGTGTACTACGCAGTCACAGAAATGCGCCATTGGCTCAGCCGGCTCAACTGTATTGTGCAAATCACAACGGCGCGATATTCAGCCGACACATGCAAATCATCTGATCAGCCATTCAAAGGCGCAGTGGTGCGATTTGCATCTCATTACAGTTGCTCCACTCCTAATTTGCATGCATTGCGCTATAAATATGTGACAGTGGACTGCACTGGCCAGATTCGGGTACTGCAGGTGAGAGATGAGTTGCAAGCTGTGTGATGTTCTGGGCAATGGTCATGGGATAGCGCTGTAGACTGCACAGTGATAGGTGTCCACTTCCACCCATACAGACCGACATGACCGAGCAAAGACCAGGTGAGGATGAAGATGGTGGGTGAAAGAGGAGGTCCAACTTCACCAAGTCAGAGACAGAGGCACTCTTCCAGGCCTACCTGGAAGAGGAGCCACTACTGAGTGGACGGCAGAGCACTCCTCCGGCCCATGCTGCTGCATGGGAGGGGGTAGCCCGTGCGGTAAACCTACATGGAAGCCACCAGTGCTCCGTGCAGGAATGCAAAAAAAAGATGGGGACAGACCGGAGATGGGTCAAAGAGAAGGTGGCAGCCCTCAGGGTGGCACGCTGCTGCCACAGGCGGTGGCCAGCCAGAGGTGGCAGAGCTGACCCTGGTGGAGGACTGTCTGGCTGCATCAATGCAGTGTAGTGCTATAGAAGGCATACCAGGAGGTGGATTCCAGACAGGTGGAAGCCCATCACTGCACGGTATGACATGGTGGTGGTGTTGGGGGGAAGGGGAGGTTGATCACATGCACTAACATGTTCTCACTTTCTGTTACAGATCCTGTTCATCTGCAGAGGATGGTGGTGGTGGGACCATGCAGTGTGGAAGACCTGCCAGTGTTGGTGGAGGGTCCATCCACCCCTGCTGCCAGCTGGCATGCACTGCACCAGCATGCATGCCTGGCTGCCACCTCTGTTGTCAGTGAGTCAGGTGTGGGGGGTGCACAGCCTGTATCTCAGCAGTCTGGCATGCAAGCATGCCAGCACGCTGTGACTGTGGCTGTTGCACGAACCTGCACCATTGATGATGCAAGAACTGCAATGGGCAGTGACACGTGTGTGTCTCATAATAGACACACAGCAGGCCAGCACGTGCCCTTGGACCTAGCTGGTTCCAATGTGTGTGCCAGCACATCAGCACAGTCCCAGGCTGTGCCTGTCAGCACCGATGAGGCAGCACTGTTGGCTATGCAGGTCTCTGGCACTGTTGCGGCCACAGCAGTGGAACGAGTGGTCCCTGGGGCACAGCAGTTGGAGGGGCAGCAGCAGCAGTCACCCACCAGATCTGGGGGTACAGGGTCCAGCAGTGGCACATGCACATCACCTGCTGACTTGCCCACACCTGGTCCTGGTGAACAGCACCCACCCTCAAGGGGTGTTGAGCATCAGGCCCTTCCATACCCTGGGGGACAGAATGCCGATGTGGCACAGGACCCATTGGATGAGAACACCCGTCTGCTGTGGGCATCAGTAGAGCAGCAGATGCGGGTTGCAACGTGCGTGGAGGCACTGTGCGTGGCTGTGGAGTGAAACAGCAGGGACAATGCATTGATCCTTGCAGAGATGGTCAGACTGCGGATGGATGTGACTGCTGCCATTGACAGGCTGACCCAGGCAGTGGTCTCTGTCGTGGCCGCATTGGGCACACAGTCAGGTGCCCCATACCGCACACCCCACACAGTACGCTCTCCACTCCCCATTCCCGGCATCGTGCGACACCCAGACTGTCGACGCTGGGTTCTGCTGTGGACATCCCGAGCACACCTGTGCAGGTATGTTCGGCATGCTGCACACCCCTGTGTGGACAAGGTCATGATCGCGCAGTGGGACCCCTGGTGGTCCATCGGTGCCACCCCATGTGGCCCATGATCAGCCTGCCAGTGCTGCTGGGACACAGTGGGGCCGCCCACACATCCGAGGTGGCCGTGGCACAGTGCCACCTGAGTGACCTGTCTCCCAGTGTGGGCTCTGTCTGATGCTGCCCTGTGTGTAATGTGTGTCATGGTGGGCAGTGCACTGGTGGGTGCCCTGCCCAACGCGCCAACACACGGACCACCTGCACACCCACCCGACTGCTGTCCACAGGTGCGTGTGCATGATGATGCCTGCATTGTACTGTACACCAAGGTGCAAAGGTGCCCAGCATCTGACACATGTACTTTGACAGTAAAGGTGGTGGGGGTGGTCCGTTGATCCGTGTGTTTGCCATATCTGTTCCTGCTCTGCTGTGCACCTGCCCATGTACGCTTAGTGCCTGGTGTGTGTGTGTGTGTGTGTCCATATGACTATTCACCCCTCCCTGATGGTGTGTTTGTGTGCCTGGACCCTTCCACTCCCCTTGCCATCATGCACCCCTGGTGTGTTACCCTGTGTGCCTGTGGGTTGCGCCTAGACAGTGTTGGTTGCACATGGCCCCTTGACTTACCTGTGTCATGCAAAATGCTCCTCCGTGATGGTGTCCCGGTGCAGCTGGGCCTGCCGGATCAGTCGGAGGTCCCACCGTCCAAGGGGGGGCTGCTTATCCCCATCATCACCGGCATCACCGGTGGCCCCATCGCTGTCCCCCTCCTCGACCTGTACAGCTATCCCACAGTGTTTGGCCATGTTGTGCAAGATACAACAGGCCAGGAATATCCCACAGGCCTTTGAGGGGCTGTATTGTAGGGCACTGCTGGAGGTGTCTAGGCATCGGAAGCATGCCTTAAGCATCCCAAACACCTGCTCGATGATGTTGCATCTGGCGGCATGTGCCTCATTATAGCGTTGCTGCGATGGGGTCATGGGGCGCCGGTTGGGTGTGAGCAGCCATGGATGGAGTGGGTATCCGCTGTCACCTGTGTGGAGATAGTGGAGATAAGTATCATGTTCAGGTCCATATTGCCCATATCCCTGTGTGCCACTACCATGGCACCTGTGACTTTCCCACCCTTACCCCAACCTTGCAATTCCTACATCCATACTCACCCACTAGATGTCCTGTGGGGATGTCCCCACTCTCGAATCAATGGCACAGTGCAGATTGGTACCATATGAAGGCATCATGTGCTCCGCCAGGGTGTGTGGCACAGACATTGATGATGCGCCTACTGGCATCACACACCGCCTGGCAGTTGACACTCGAGAAACCCTTCCGGTTTCGGTATGCTGCCCCATCGGGACCAGGTGGCATGCGAATAGCCACATGGGTGCAGTCTATCACCCCCTAGCACGCCAGGCATACGTGCTACCCTGTGGAACTCCTGCATGTTTGCTGTACACTCTGCCGCAGTGCTGGGGAAATGGATGTACTCCACAGCATGTGGCAGCAGTGCGCTGAGGAATTGGGTGAGGATGCGTGACGTGGCTGACTGTGTTATGCCTGTGGTGTCCACTGTCAGCCTCTGGAAGGTACCCATGGCAAGCAGGCACATGCAGGCTGTTACCTTTGTCTCCACTGACAGAGCGTGACTCCGTCATGAGGGTGCCTGCATCACATCACTGCACAGCTCACAGAGCCACCTCAGTATTGCCCTGTTCAGGTGGTACTGGCCCACAATCTCTACATCTGTGTACAGCTCAAAGCTGATGCGGGCACGGTACTGTCTGTTGGGGGCGTACCACCGACGGGCCCTTCCATGGCCACGTCCCCCTGCAGCATGCCTTCTCATCCCCCTCATTACAGCTTCCATGAGGAAGCTGGCACTGTCCATGTCCCTGGCTTGTGTTCTCCCCCTGGCTGTTGTTGCTCTGTTACCCCCACTGTCCTGACAGCTACCTCCACTGCACTGGGTACACCTACTGGCCTCTGCAGTCTGTGGCCCCACACACCCTTCCTTGTCCCTCTTCTCTCCTGTGCACTCCCTGGCCTGCACTGTTTGCCACTGTCACCTTGTCTGTCTCCCTGCCTCATGTGGCTTCCCTGTAGCGTTCTTGCACCTCTTCCTTGAGCCTTTTTATTTTGGCTCATTTCCACCATGGCGCACCTTCCAGCTGATCCGCTGTTGTGCATTACACAAGCCTTTCAATATCGCATTGCGATCTTAATGCATGGATCCACCCCTTCGGTTGCATATGCCTTCATTTGCATTGCGCTGTTGCTCAGCATGTGTTCAGTAGCGCAACTGCTTCCTGATGAATATGGCAGGATGGTGCATTTTTGGACTTGCGCATGCACAACCCTATTGTGCATGGCGCAACCCTTTTGAATATCCGGCCCATGGTGTGTTGACATTAAGCAAGCAGATACTTTATTAGAAGAAGAAGGGGTCTTATTTAGTTTTAAAAAATACATAAGAAAGTAAGGCAGTTTGTGTTCTGTGCTGGGCAGGGTACTTTATCAAATTACTTCACTACCCCAGTACAAGGAGAGCGAGCTTAACTGGGGGTGTGACTTAGACAAGATAAAGGCAGGTGACACAAATTACAGCTTCCTATTGCTAGACTTATTACTTAGTAAAAGTAGAAAGAGAGAGAGCTTAATTGGGGGTGTTGCTTTGACAAGATAAAGGAAGAATACTCAGATTACAACTTCCTCTTGCTAGCCTTTTTTTACTAAAAGTAGGAAGAGTGGGAGCATAATTGGTGTGTGCACTAGACAAGATAAAAGCAGGTGACTGAAATTACAAGTTCTTGTTGCTAGCCTTTTTTTTACTAAAAGTAGAAGGAGAGTGACCTAAATTGGGAGTGTGGCTTAGACAGGATAAATGCATGTGACGCAAATTACAACTTTCTGTTGCTAGTCTTTTTTCTTACTAAAGGAGAGAGAGCTTAATTGGGGTGTGGCTTAGACAAGATTAAAGCAGGTGACTCAAATTACAACTTCCTGTTGCTAGCCTTTTTTCTTACTAAAAGTAGGAGGAGAGAGAGCTTAATGGAGGTGTGGCTTAGACAAGATAAAAGCATGTGATTCAGATTACAACTTCTTGTTGCTAGCTTGTAGATCAGAAAGAAGCTAACTAAAAGAAACTGCCCTTTTCTTCTAATTTAACACTTCTTTCTCAGCAGGAGCCAGGGTCTGTTGAGATTAAGCAGACAGATTCTTTATAAGAAGTAGAAGGTTTCTTATTTAGGCTTAAAAAAGAAAGGAAAGAAAGTCAGTGTGTGTTCTGTGCTGGGAAGGGTACTGTATCAACTTACTTTGCTAAATCAGTAGGAGAAGAGAGAGCTTAATTGTGCGTGTGGCTTAGACAAGATAAAAGCAGGTTACCCAAATTTCAGCATCCTGTGGTGAGCCTTTTTTCTTACTAAAAGTAGGAGGAGAGAGAGAGCTTAATTGGGGGTGTGACTTAGATAAGATAGAAGCAGGAGACTCAAATTACAACTTCCTGTTGCCGGCTTGTAGAGCAGAAAGCAGCTAACTAAAAAAATACTAAGATTTTCTTCAAATTTAACACTCCTATCCCAGCAGGAGTCATGGTGTGTTGAGATTAAGCAGACAGATACTATATTAGAAGAAGAAGGGGTCTTATTTAGGCTTAAAAAAAGAAAAGAAAGAAAGTCAGTTTGTCTTCTGTGCTGGGAAGGGTTCTGTGTCAACTTACTTTGCTCAACCATTAAAAGGAGAGAGAGCTCAACTGGGGATGTGGCTTAGACAAGATAAAACAGGTGACTCAAATTACAAATTCCTATTGCCAGCCTTATTACTTAGTAAAAGTGGGAGGAGAGAGAGCTTAGTTGGTTGTGTGGCTTAGAGAAGATAAAAGCAGGTGACTCAAATTGCAACTCCCTTTTGCTAGCCTTTTTTTTACTAAAAGTTGGAGGAGAGGGAGCATAATTGGTGAGTGCATTAGACAAGTTAAAACCAGGTGACTCAAATTGCAACTTCATGTTGCTAGCCTTATTACTTAGTAAAAGTGGAAAGAGAGAGAGAGAGAGCTTAATTAGGGTTGTGGCTTAGACAAGATAAAGGAAGAATACTCAAATTACAACTTCCGGTTGCTAGCCTTTTTTTTACTAAAAGTAGGAAGAGAGGGAGCATAATTGGGGTGTGGATAAGACAAGATAAAAGCAGGTGACTCAAATTATAACTTCATGTTGCTAGCCTTTTTTCTTACTAAAAGTAGGATGAGAGAGAGAGAGAGAACTTAGTTGGGGTGTGTCTTAGGTAAGAGAAAAGCAGATGACTCAAATTACAGCTTCCTGTTGCTAGCCTTTTTTTTAATTAAAAGTAGGAAGAGAGGGAGCATAATTGGGGTGTGGATTAGACAAGATAAAAGCAGGTGACTCAAATTACAACTTCCTCTTGCTAGCCTTTTTTCTTATTAAAAGTAGAAGGAGAGACAGCTTAATTGGGGGTGTAGCTTAGACAAGATAAAACAGGTTATTCAAATTACTACTTCTTATTGCCAGCCTTACTTCTTAGTAATAGTCGGAGGAGAGAGAGCGTAATTCGGTGTGTGGCTTTGACAAGATAAAAGCAGGTGACTAAAATTACAACTTCATGTTGTTCCCTTTTTTCTTACTAAAAGTATAAGGAGAGAGAGCTTAAATGGGGGTGTGGCTTAGACAAGATAAAACCAGATGAGTCAAATTAAAACTTCCTGTTGTTAGCCTTTTTTCTACTAAAAGTAGGAGGAAAGGGAGCTTAATTGGAGGTGTGGCTTAGACTAGATAAAAGCAGGTGACCCAAATTACAACTTTCTATTGCTAGCCTTTTTTCTTACTAGAGGAGAGAGTGCTTAATTGGGGGTGTGGCTTAGACAAGATAAAACCAGATGAGTCAAATTAAAACTTCCTGTTGTTAGCCTTTTTTCTACTAAAAGTAGGAGGAAAGGGAGCTTAATTGGAGGTGTGGCTTAGACTAGATAAAAGCAGGTGACCCAAATTACAACTTTCTATTGCTAGCCTTTTTTCTTACTAGAGGAGAGAGTGCTTAATTGGGGGTGTGGCTTAGACAAGATAAAAGCAGGTGACTCAAATTACAGCTTCCTGTTGCTAGACTTTTTTCTTACTAAAAGTAGGACGTGAGAGAGCTTAATTGGGGGTGTGGCTTAGATAAGATAAAAGCATGTGACTCTGATTGCAACTTCCTCTTGCTAGCTTGTAGAGCAGAAAGCAGCTAACTAAAAGAAAGCTGCAATTTTCTTCTAATTTAATACTTCTATCTCAGCAGGAGTTAGGGTCCATTGAGATCAAGCAGATGGATACTTTAGTAGCAGTAGAAGGGGTCTTATTTAGGCTAAAAAAAAGAAAGAAAGTCAGTGTATGTTCTGCGCTAGGAAGTGTACTCTATCAATTTACTTCGCTAAACCAGTAGGAGGAGAGAGAACTTAATTGGGGGTGTGGCTTAGACAAGATAAAAGCAGGTGATTCAAATTACAACTTCCTGTTGCTACCTTCTTTTCTTACTAAAAGTAGAAGGAGATAGCTTAATTGGGGTGTGGCTTAGACAAGATAAAAGCATGTGACTCAAATTACAAATTCCTGTTAGTAGGTTGTAGGGCAGAAAGCAGCTAACTAAAAGAAACTATAATTTTTTTCCAATTTAACACTTCTTTCCAGCAGGAGTCAGGGTCTGATGAGGTTAATCAGGCTGCTACTTTATTAGAAGTAGATGTGGTCTTAAGTAGGCTTAAGAATGAAAAAAAAGAAAATCAGTGTGTGTTCCGTGCTGGGAAGGTTACTGCATCAACTTACTTCGATAAACCAGTAGGAGGAGAGAAAGCATATTTGGGGGTATGGCTTAGACAAGATAAAAGCAGGTGACTCGTATTACAACTTCCTCTTGCTAGCTTGTAGAAGAGAAAGCAGCTAACTAAAAGAAAGTACAATTTTCTTCTAATTTAATACTTCTATCTCAGCAGGAGTTAGGGTGTGTTGAGATCAAGCAGACAGATACTTCAGTAAAAGTAGAAGAGGTCTTATTTACGCTAAAAAAAGAAAAGAAAGAAAGTCAGGGTCTATTCTGTGCTAGGAAGTGTACTGTATCAATTTACTTCACTAAACCAGTAGGAGGAGAAAGGTTGCGGGTGAAGCTTAGAAGCGATAAAAGCAGGTGACACAAATTACAACTTCCTGATGCTAACCTATTTTCTTACTAAAAGCAGGAGTAGAGAGAGCTTAATTGGGGGCATGGCTAAGACAAGATAAAAGCAGGTGACCCAAATACCAACTTTCTGTTGCTAGCCTTTTTTCTTACTAGAGGAGAGAGAGCTTAATTGGAGGTGTGCCTTAGACAAGATAAAAAGCAGCTGACTCAAATTACAACTTTCTGTTGCTAGCCTTTTTTCTTACTAAAATTAAGAGGAGGGAGAGCTTAATTGGGGATGTGGCATAGACACAATAAAAGCAGGTGCCTCAAATTAAAACTTCCTGCTGCTAGCTTGTAGAGCAGAAAGCAGCTAACTAAACAAAACAGCCATTATCTTCTAATTTAACACTTCTAGCCCAGCAGGTGTCAGGGTCTATTGAGATTCAGCAGACAGATACTTTATTAGAAGTAGAGGGGGTCATATTTAGGTTAGAAAAAGAAAAGAAAGAAAATCAGTGTGTGTTCTGTGTGCTGGGAAGGGTACTTTATCAACTTACTTCCCTAAACCAATAGAAAGAGAGAGAGATAGCTTAATTGGGGGTGTGGCTTAGGCAAGATAAAAGCAAGTGACTCAAATTACAAGTCCCTGTTGCTACCCTTTTCTCTTACTAAAAGTAGGAGGAGAGAGAGAGAGAGAGAGAGAGAGAGAGAGAGAGAGCTTAATTGAGGGTGTAGCTTAAACAAGATAAAACCCGGTTTCTCAATTACATCTTTCTGTTGCTAGCCTTTTTTCTTACTAAAAGTAAGATGAGAGAGAGCTTAACTGGTTGTGGCTTAGACAAGATAAAAGCAGATGACACCAATTACAACTTCCTGTTGCTAGCTTGTAGAGAAGAAAGCAACTAACTAAAAGAAACTACCATTTTCTTCTAATTTAACACTTCTATGTCAGCAGGAGTCAGGGTCTGTTGAGATTATGCAGACAGCTACTTTATTAGAAGTAAATGGGGTCTTATTTAGGCTTATAAATTAGAAAAGAAAGAAAGTCAGTGTGTGTTCTTTGCTGGGAAAGGTACTCTATCAGCTTACTTCTCTAAACTAGTACTAGGAGAGATAGCTTAATTGGAGTGTGGCTTAGACAAGAGAAAAGCAGGTGACTCAAATTACAAATTCCTATTGCTAACCCAATTACTTAGTAAAAGTAAGAGGAGAGAGAGCTTAATTGGGGATGTGGCTTAGACAAGTTAAAAGCAGGTGACTCAAATTATAACTTTCTGTTGCTAGCCTTTTTTCTTACTAAAAGTAGGAGGAGAGAGAGAGTGCTTAATTGGGGGTGTGGCATAGACAAGATAAAGGCAGGTGACTCAAATTACAACTTTCTCTTGATAGCCTTTTTTCCTACTAAAATGAGGAGGAGAGAGCTTAATTGGGGTGTGGCATTGAATAGATAAAAGAAGGAGAACCAAACTACAACTTTCTGTTGGTAGCCTTTTTTCTTATGAGAGGAGATAGAACGTAATTGGGGGTGTGACTTAGACAAGATAAAAGCAGGTGACTCATATTACAACTTCCTGTTGCAAGCCTTTTTTCTTAATAAAAGTAGGAGGAGAGAGAGAGATGAATTGGGGGTGTGGCTTAGACAGGATAAAAGCATGTGACTGAAATTACAACTTCCTCTTACTAGCTTGCAGAGCAGAAAGCAGCTAACTAAAAGAAACTACAATTTTCTTCTAATTTAACACTTCTATCTCAGCAGAATTCCTAGACTGTTGAGTTCAAGCAGACAGATACTTTATTAGAAGTAGAAGGGGTCTTATTTAGGCTTAAAAAAAGAAAAGAAACAAAGTCAATTTGTGTTCTGTGCTGAGAAAGGTACTGTATCAAATTACTTCGCTAAACCAGTAGGAGGAAGAGAGCTTAATTTGGGGGTGTGGCTTAGACAAGATAAAAGCAGGTGACCCAAATTACAACTTTCTGTTGCTCTACTTTTTTCTTGCTTGAGGAGGGAGAGCTTAAATGGGGATGTGGCACAGACACGATAAAAGCAGGTGACACAAATTAAATCTTCCTTTTGCAAGCTAATAGAGCAGAAAGCAGCTAACTAAAAGAAACAACTATTTTCTTCTAATTTAACACTTCTAGCTCAGCAGGAGTCAGGGTCTGTTGACATTAAGCAGACAAATACTTTATAAGAAGTAGAAGGAGTCTAATTTAGGCTCAAAACAAGAAAAGAACGAAAGACAGTGTGTGTTTTGTGCTGGGAAGGATACTGCATCAACTTACTTCACTAAACCAGTAGGAGGAGAGAAAGCTTAATTTGGGTGTGACTTTGACAAGATAAAAGCAGGCGACTCAACTTATGACTTCCTATTGCTAGCCTTATTTCTTAGTAAATGTCGGAGGAGAGAGAGCTTAATCTGGTGTGTGGCATAGACAAGATAAAAGAAGGTAACTCAGATTACAACTTTATGTTGCTAGCCTTTTTTCTTACTAAAAGTAGGAGGAGACAGAGAATAATTGGGGTGTGGCTTAGATTTGAAATAAAGCAGGTGACTCAAATTACAACTTCCTGTCGCTATCCTTTTTTCTTACTAAAAGTAGGAGGAAAGACAGCTTAATTGGGTGTGTGGCTTAGACAAGATAAAAGCAGGTGACCCAAATTACAACTTTCTGCTGCTAGCCTTTTTTCTTACTTGAGGGGAGAGAGAGCTTACTTGGGGGTGTGGCTTTGAAAAGATAAAAGCAGGTGACTCAAATTACAACTTCATGTTGCTACTCTTTTTCTTACCAAAAGTAAGAGGAGAGGGAGCTTAAAAGGGGATGTGGCTCAGACACACAAAAAGCAGGTGACTCAAATTAAAACTTCCAGTTGCTATCTTGTAGAGCAGATAGCAGCTAACTAAAAGAAACAACCATTTTCTTCTAATTTAACACTTCTAGCTCAGCAGGAGTCTGAGTCTGTTGAGATTAAGCAGACAGATACTTTATAAGAAGTAGAAGGGGTCTTATTTAGGCTTAAAAAAGAAAAGAACGAAAGTCAGTGTGTGTTTTGTGCTGGAAAGTATACTGTATCAACTTACTTTACTAAACCAGTAGGAGGAGAGAAAGCTTAACTTGGTTATGGCTTAGACAAGATAAAAGCAGGTGACCCAAATTACAACTTTCTGTTGCTTGCTTTTTTTCTTACTAGAGGAGAGAGTGCTTAACTGGGGGATGTGGCTTATACAAGAAAAAAGCAGGTGACTCAAATTACAACTTCCTCTTGCTATCTTGTAGAGCAGAAAGCAGTTAACTAAAGTCAGTGTGTTTTTTGTGCTAGGAAGGATACTGTATCAACTTACTTCTCTAAACCAGTAGGAGGAGAGAAAGCTTAATTTGGGTGTGGCTTAGACAAGATAAAAGCAGGTGACTCAAATTATAACTTCCTGTTCTTGCCTTTTTTC
Organism: Neoceratodus forsteri; assembly: GCA_016271365.2. Classification (NCBI taxonomy): domain Eukaryota; kingdom Metazoa; phylum Chordata; order Ceratodontiformes; family Ceratodontidae; genus Neoceratodus; species Neoceratodus forsteri. Next base: position 100,064,628 of record CM057450.1, on the reverse strand, counting down.
TTACTACAAGTAGGAAGAGAGAGCTTAATTGGGGTGAGGCTTAGATAAGATAAAAGCAGGTGACTCAAATTATATCTTCCTGTTGCTAGCTTGTAGAGCAGAAAGCAGCTAACTAAAAGAAACTACCATTTTCTTCTAAGTTACCACTTCTAGCTCAGCAGGAGTCAGGGTCTGTTGAGATCAAGCAGACAGATACTTTATTAGAAGTAGAAGGGCTCTTATTTAGGCTTAAACAAAGAAAATAAAGAAATTAAGTGCGTGTTCTGTACTGGAAGGGGTACTATATGAACATACTTCACTAAACCAGTAGGAGAAGAGACAGCTTAATTGGGTTGTGGCTTAGACAAGATAAAAGCAGGTGATTCAGATTACAACTTCCTATTGCTAGCCTTATTTCTTAATAAAAGTCGGAAGAGAGAGAGAGAGATCTTAATCGGATGTGTGGCTTAAACAAGATAAAAGCAGGTAACTCAGATTACAACTTCATGTTGCTAGCCTTTTTTCTTACTAAAAGTAGGAGGAGAGAGAAATTAATTGGGGTGTGGCTTAGACGAGATAAAAGCAGGTGACTCAAATTACAACTTCCTGTTGCTAGCCTTTTTTCTTACTAAAAGTAGGAGAGAGAGAGCTTACTTGGGGGTGTGGCTTACACAAGATAAAAGCAAGTGACTCAAATTTCAACTTCCACTTGCTAGCCTTTTCTCTTACTAAAAATAGGTGGAGAGAGAGAGCTTAATTGGAGAGTGGCTTAGACAGGATAAAAACATATGACTCTGATTACCACTTCCTCTTGCTAGCTTGTACAGCAGAAAGCAGCTAACTAAAAGAAACTACAATTTTCTTCTAATTTCACACTTCTAACTCAGCAATAGTCAGGGTCTGTTGAGATTAAGCAGACAGATTCTTTATTAGAAGTAGAAGGGATCTGATTTAGGCTTAAAAAAAGAATAGAAAGAAAATCAGTGTGCGTTCTGTGCTGGGAAGCATACTGTATCAACTTACTTTTCTAAACCAGTAGGGGGAGAGAGAGGTAGCTTAATTGGGGGTGTGGCTTAGACAAGATAAAAGCAGGTGACTCAAGTTACAACTTCTTGTTGCTACCCTTTTTTCTTACTAAAAGTAGGAGGAGAGTGAGAGAGAGCTTAATTGGGGTGTGGCTTAGACAAGATAAAAGCATGTGACTCACTTTACAACTTCCTGTTGCTAGATTGTAGAGCAGAAAGCAGCCAACTAAAAGAAAATACAATTTTCTTCTAATTTGACATTTTTTTCTCAGCAGGAGTCAGGGTATGCTGGCAGCTACTTTATTAGAAGTAGATGGGGTCTTATGAAGGCTTAAAAAAAGGAAAGAAAGAAAATCAGTCTGTGTTCTGTGCTGGGAAGGGTACTGCATCAACTTGCTTCGATAAACCAGTAGGAAGAGAGAGAGAACTTAATTGGGGGTGTATCTGAGACAAGAAAAAAGCATGTAACTCAGATTACAACTTCCTGTTGCTAGCCTTTTTTCTTTTCTAAAAGTAGGAGGGGAGAGAGAGAGGGCTTAATTGTGGGTGAGGCTTAGATAAGATAAAAGCAGGTGACACAAATTACAACTTCCTGATGCTAGCCTTTTTTCTTACTAAAAGTAGGAGTACAGAGAGCTTAATTGGGGCCATTGGCTTAGACAAGGTAAAAGCAGGTGACCCTAATTACAACTTCCTGTTGCTAGCCATTTTTCTTATTAAAAGTAAGAGAAGGGGAGAGCTTAATTGGGGATGTGGCTTAAACACGATAAAAGCAGGTGGCTCAAATTAAAACTTCCTGTTGCTAGCTTGTAGAGCAGAAAGCAGCTAACTAAAAGAAACAACCATTTTCTTTTAATTTAACACTTCTAGCTCAGCAGAAGTCAGGGTTTGTTGAGATTAAGCTGACATATACTTTATAAGAAGTAGAAGGGTCTTATTTAGGCTTCAAAAAGAGAAGAAAGAAAATCAGTGTGTGTTCTGTGCTGGGAAGGGTAATTTGTCTACTTACTTCCCTAAACCAGTAGGAGTAGAAAGAGAGAGAGAGAGAGAGCGCTTAATTGGGGGTGTGGCTTAGACAAGATAAAAGCAAGTGACTCAAATTACAAGTTCCTGTTGCTACCTTTTTTCTTACTAAAAGTAGGAGCAGAGAGAGCTTAATTGGGGGAGAGGCTTAGACAAGGTAAAATCAGGTGACTCAAATTACAACTTCCTGTTGCTTCCCTTTTTTCTTACTAAAAGTAGGAGGAAAGAGATCTTAGCTTGCAGAGCAGAAAGCAGCTAACTAAAAGAAACTACCATTTTCTTCTAATTTAACACTTCTATCTCATCAGAAGTCAGGGTCTGTTGAGATTAAGGCAGACGGCTACTCTATTAGAAGTAGATGGAATCTTATTTAGGCTTACAAATAAGAAAAGAAAGAAAGTCAGTGTGTGTTCTGTGCTGGGAAAGGAACTGTATCAGCTTACTTCACTAAACTAGTACAAAGAGAGGGAGCTTAGTTGGAGTGTGGCTTGGACAAGATAAAAGCAGGTTACTCAAATTACAACTTCCTGTTGCTAACGAAATTTCCTAGTAAAAGAAGGAGGAGAGAAAGCTTAATTGGGCATGTAGCTTAGACAAGAAAAAAGCAGGAGACTCAAATTACAACTTCCTATTACTGGCCTTATTTCTTAGTAAAAGTAGGAGGAGAGACAGCTTAATTGAGTGTGTGGCTTAGACAAGATAAAAGCAGGTGACTCAAATTACAACTTCATGTTGCTAGCCTTTTTTCTTACCAAAAGTATGAGGAGAGAAATTGGGGTATGAGTTAGACAAGATAAAAGCAGATGACTCAAACTAAAATTTCCTGCTGCTAGCCATTTCTTTATTAAAGTAGGAGGAGAGGGAGCTTAATTGGGTGTGTGGCTTAGTCAAGATAAAAGCAGGTGACTCAAATTACAACTTGCTGTTGCTAGCCTTTTTTCATAATAAAAGTAGGAAGAGAGAGAGTTTATTTGGGGGTGTGGCTTAGACAAGATAAAAGCAGGTGACCCAATTAACAACTTCCTTTTGCAAGCCTTTTTTCTTACTAGAGGAGAGATAGCTTAATTGGGGGTGTTGCTTACACTAGATAAAAGCAGGTGACTCAAATAACAACTTCCTGTTCCTAGCCTTTTTTCTTACAAAAAGTAGGAGGAGAGAGAGCTTAATTGGGGGTGTGGCTTAGACACGATAAAAGCTTGAGACTCAAATTAAAACTTCCTCTTGGTAGCCTTTTTTTTACTAAAGGTAGGAGGAAAGGGAGCTTAATAGAGGTTGTGGCTTATACAAAATAAAAGCAGGTGATCCAAATTACAAGTTTCTGTTGCTAGCCTTTTTTCTTACTAGAGGAGAGAGTGCTTAATGGTGGGTTTGGCATAGAGAAGATAAAAGCAGGTGTCTGAAATTACAACTTCCTGTTCCTAGCCTTTTTTCCTACAAAAAGTAGGAGGAGGGAGAGCTTAATGGGGATGTGGCTTAGACAAGATAAAAGCATGTGACTCAGTTTAAAACTTCCTATTGCTAGCTTGTAGAGCAGAAAGCAGCTAACTAAAAGAAACTACTATTTTCTTCTAATTCAACACTTCTATCACAGCAGGAGTCAGGGTCTGTTGAAATCAAGCAGGCAGATACTTTATTAGAAGTAGAAGGGGTCTTATTTAGGCTTAAAAGAAAAGAAAGAAAATCAGTGTCTGTTCTGTGCTAGGGATTGTACTGTATCAATTTACTTCGCTAAACTATTAGGAAGGGAGAGAGAGCTTAATTGGGGATGTGGCTTACAGAAGATAAAAGCAGGTGACTCAAATTACAAGTTCCTGTTGCGACCCATTTTTCTTAATAAAAGTAGGAGGAGAGAGAGCTTATTTGGGGGTGTGCCTTAGCCAAGATAAAAGCAGATGACTCAAATTACAACTTCCTGTCACTAGCTTAAGCAAGAGTCAGGGTCTGTTGAGATTAAGCAGACTGTGAGTTTATTAGAAGTAGATGGGGTCTTTTGTAGGTTTAAAAAAGAAAACAAAGAAAATCAGTGTGTGTTCTGTGCAGGGAATAGTACTGCACCAATTGCTTCACTAAACCAGTAGGAGGAGAGAGAACTGAATTGGGGGTGTGACTTAGACAAGAAAAAAGCATGTGACTCAAATTACAACTTGGTGTTGCTAGCCTTTTTTCTTACTAAAAGTAGGAGAAAATTGAGAGGGAGAGCTTAAAAGGGGGTGAGGCTTAGATAAGATAAAAACAGGTGATCCAAATTACAGCTTTCTGTTGCTACCTTGTAGAGAAGAAAGCAGCTAACTAAAAGAAACTATGAGTTTCTTCTAATTTAACACTTCTATCTCATCAGAAGTCAGGGTCTGTTGAGATCAAGCAGACAGATACTTTATTAAGAAGTAGAATGGGTCTTATTTAGGCTTAAAAAAGAAAAAAAGAAAGTCAGTGTCTTTTCTGTGCTAGGAAGGGTACTGTATCAATTTACTTCTCTAAACTAGTAGAGGGAGAGAGAGAGCTTAACAGTCGGTGTGGCTTACAGAAGATAAAAGCAGGTGACTCAAATTACAACTTCCTGTTGCTACCCATTTTTCTTAATAAAAGTAGGGGGAGAGAGAGCTTAATTGGGGGTGTGGTTTAGCCAGGATAAAAGCAGGTGACTCACATTACAACGTCCTGTTGCTAGCTTGAGGAGCAGAAAGCAGCTAACTAAAAGAAACTACAATTTTTTTCTAATATAACACTTCTATCTCAGCAGGAGTCAGTCTGTTGAGATTAAGCAGACAGCTACTTTATTAAAAGTAGATGGGGTTTTTTGTAGGCTTAAAAAAGAAAAGAAAGAAAACCAGTGTGTGTTCTGTGCTCGGAATGGTACTGCATCAACTTACTTCACTAAACCAGTAGGAGGAGAGAGAGCTTAACTGGGGGAGTGGCTTAGACAAGATAAAAGCATGTGACTCAAATTACAACCTCATGTTGCTAGCCTTTTTTATTACTAAAAGTAGGAGGAGATTGAGAGGGAGATATTAATGGGGGTGAGGCTGAGACAATATAAAAGCAGGTGACTCAAATTACAACTTCCTGTTGCTAGCCTTTTTTCTTACTAAAAGTAGGAGTAGAGAGAGCTTAATTGGGGGTGTGACTTAGATAAGATAAAAGCAGGTGATCCAAATTACAACTTTCTGTTACTAGCTTTTTTGTTACTAGAGGAGAGAGTGCTTTGTTGGGCGAGTGGCTTAGACAAGGTAAAATCAGGTGACTCAAATTACAACTTCTTGTGGCTATCCTTTTTTCTTACTAAAAGTAAGTGGAAGGAGATCTTAATAGGGATGTGGCATAGACATGATAAAAGCTGGTGACTCAAATTAAAACTTCCTGTAGCTAGCTTGTAGAGCACAAAGCAGCTAAGTAAAAGAATCAACCATTTTCTTCTAATTTCACACTTCTACCACAGCAGGAGTCAGGGTCTGTTGAGATTAAGCAGACAGATACTTTATTAGAAGTAGAAGGAGTCTTATTTAGGCTTAAAAAAGAATAGAAAGAAAATCAGTGTGTGTGCTCTGTGCTGGGAAGGGTACTGTATCAACTTACTTTGCTAAACCAGTAGGGGGAGAGAGAGATAGCTTATTTGGAGGTGTGACTTAGACAAGATAAAAGCAGGTGACTCAAATTACAAGTTCCTGTTGCTACAATTTTTTCTTACTAAATGAAGGAGGAGAGAGATCTTAGCTTGTAGAGCAGAAAGCAGCTAACTAAAAGAAACTACCATTTTCTTCTAATTTAACACTTCTATCTCAGCAGAAGTCAGGGTCTGTTGAGATTAAGCAGAAAGCTACTCTATTAGAAATAGATGGGGTCTTATTTAGGCTTACAAATAAGAAAGGAAAGAAAGTCTGTGTGTGTTCTCAGTTGGGAAAGGTACTGTATCAGCTTACTTTGCTAAACCAATATGATTAAAGAGAGCTAAATTGGAGTGTGGCTTAGACAAGATAAAAGCAGGTGACTCAAATTTCATCTTCCTATTGCTAGCCTTTTTACTTACTAAAAGTAGGAGGAGAAAGAGCTTAATTGGGGGTCTGGCTTAGACAGGATAAAAGTAGATGACTCAAAATACAAATTCCTATTGTTAACCTTTTCTATTACTATAAGTAGGAGGTGGGAGAGCGCTTAATTGGGGGTGCGGCTTGGACAAGATAAAATCAGGGAGTTAAATTACAACTTCTTCTAGCTAACTTGTAGAGCAGAAAGCAGGTAACTAAAAAAACTACCATTTTCTTCTAATTTAACACTTCTATCTCTGCAGGAGTTAGGGTCTGTTCAGATTAAGCAGACAGATTCTTTATTAGCAGTAGAAGGGGTCTTACTTAGGCTTAAATAAAGAAAAGAAAGAAAGTCAGTGTGTGTTCTGTGCTGGGAAGGGTACTGTATCAAGTTACTTCGCTAAACCAGAAGAAGGAGAGAGAGCTTAATTGGAGGTGCAGCTTGGACAAGATAAAAGCAGAGACTCATATTACAACATCCTGTTGCTAGCTTGTAGAGCAGAAAGCAGCTAACTAAAGAAATTATCATTTTCTGCTAATTTAACTCTTCTATCTTAGTGGTAGTCAGGGTCTGTTGAGATAAAGCAGACAGATACTTTATTAGAAGTAGAAGGTGTCTTATTTTGGCTAAAAAAAGAAAAGAAAGAAAGTCAGTGAGTGTTCTGTGCTGGGAAGAGTACTATATGGACTTGGAGAGAGAGCTCAATTGGGTGTGTGGCTAAGACAAGATAAAAGCAGGTGACTCAAATTACAAGTTCCAATTGCTAGCCTTATTTTTACTAAAAGTAGGAGGAGAGGGAGCTTAATATGGGGGTGTGGCTTGGACAAGATAAAATCAGGTGACTCAAATTACAACTTCATGTTGCTAGCCTTTTTTCTTACTAATAGTATGAGGAGAGAGAGCTTAATATGGGGTTGTGGCTTAGACAAGATAAAATCAGGTGACTCAAATTACAACTTCAAGTTGCTAACCTTTTTTCTCACTAAAAGTAGGAGGGGAGAGAGAGGGTAATTGAGGTGTGGGTTACACAAGATAAAATCAGGTGACTCAAATTACAACTTCCTGTTGCTAGCGTGTAGAGCAGAAAGCAGCTAACTAAAAGAAAATACAATTTTCTTCTAATTTAACACTTCTGTCTCAGCAGGAGTCAGGGTCTGTTGAGATTAGGCAGACAGCTACTTTCTTAGATATAGATAGGGTCTTATGTAGGCTTAAAAAAAGAAAAGATTAATCAGTGTGTGTTCTGTGCTTGGAATGGTACTGCACCAACTTACTTCACTAAACCAGTAGGGGGGGAGAGAGAGCTTAATTGAGGGTATGGCTTAGACAAGATAAAAGCAGATAACTCAAATTAAAACTTCCTGTTGCTACCCATTTTTCTTAAAAAAAGTAGGAGGAGAGAGAGAGCTTATTTGGCGAGTGGCTTAGACAAGATAAGAGCAGGTGACTCAAATTACAACTTCCTGTTGCTAGCCTTTTTTCTTACGAGAAGTTGGAGTAGAGAGAGCTTAATTGGGTGTGTGGCTTAGATAAGATAAAAGCAGGTTATCCAAATTACAACTTTCTGTTGCTAGCTTTTTTCTTTCAATATGAGAGAGCTTAATTGGGGAAGAGGCTTAGACATGCTAAAATCAGGTGACTCAAATTACAACGTCCTGTTGCTTCCCTTTTTTCTTACTAAAAGTAAGTGGAGAGAGAGCTTAATTAGGGATGTGGCATAGACATGATAAAAGCTGGTGACTCAAATTACAAGTTCCGGTTGCTATCCCTTTTTCTTACTTAAAGTAGGAGGAGAGAGATCTTAGCTAGTAGAGCAGTAAGCAGCTAACTAAAAAAACTACCATTTTCTTCTAATTTAACACTTCTATCTCATCAGAAGTCAGGGTCTTTTGAGATTAAGCAGATGGCTACTCTATTAGAAGTGGATGTGGTCTTATTTAGGCTTACAAATAAGAAAGGAAAGAAAGTCAGTGTGTGTTCAGTGTTGGGAAAAGTACCGTATCAACTTACTTCGCTAAACCAGTATGATGAGAGAGAGCTAAATTGGGTGTGTCTTAGACAAGATAAAACCAGATGACTCAAATTAAAACTTCCTGTTTGATAGCCTTCTTTTTTTACTAAAAGTAGGAGGAAAGGGAGCTTAATTGGGGGTGTGGCTTAGACAAGATAAAAGCTGATTACTCAAATTACAACTTCCTGTTGCTAGCCTTTTTTCTTACTAAAAGTAGGTGGAGAGAGAGCTTAATTGGGGATGTGGCTTAGACAAGATAAAAGCATATGATTCTGATAACCACTTCTTCTTGCTAGCTTGTAAAGCAGAAAGCAGCTAACTAAAATAAAATACAATTGCCTTCTAATTTAATACTTCTATCTCAGCAGGATATATGCTCTGTTGAGATCAAGCAGAAATATACTTTAGTAGAAGCAGATGGGGTCTTATTTAGGCTTAAAAAAAGAAAATAAGGAAAGTCACTGTCTGTTCTGTGCTCGGAAGGGTACCGTATCAATTTACTTCGCTAAACCAGTAGGAGGAGAGAGAGCTTAATTGGGGGTGTGGCTTAGACAAGATAAAAGCAGGTGACTCAAGTTACAACTTCCTTTTGCTACCCTTTTTTCTTACTAAAAGTAGGAGGAGAGAGTGCTTAATTGGGGTGTGGCTTAGACAAGATAAACGCATGTGACTCACTTTACAACTTCCTGTTGCTAGGTTGTAGTGCAGAAAGCAGCCAACTAAAAGAAACTACAATTTTCTTATAATCTAACACTTTCTTCTCAACAGGAGTCAGGGTCTGATGAGATTAAACAGGTAGCTACTTTATTAGAAGTAGATGGGGTCTTAAGTAGGCTTAAAAAAAGAAAAGAAAGAAAATCAGTGTGTGTTCTGTGCTGGGAAGGGTACTGCATCAACTTACTTCAATAAACCAGTAGGAAGAGAGAGAGCTTAATTGGGGGTGTGGCTTAGACAAGATAAAAGCATGTGACTCAAATTACAACTTCCTGTTGCTAGCCATTTTTCTTACTAAAAGTAGCAGTAGAGAGAGCTTAATTGGGGCCATGGCTTAGACAAGATAAAAGCAGGTGATCCAAATTACAACTTTCTGTTGCTAGCCTTTTTTGTTACTAGAGGAGAGAGAGCTTAATCAGGGTTGTAGCTTAGACACGACAAAAGCAGGTGGCTCAAATGAAAGTTTCCTGTTGCTAGCATGTAGAGCAGAATGCAGCTAACTAAACAAAACAACCATTTTCTTCTAATTTAACACTTCTAACTCAGCAAGAGACAGCATCTGTTGAGATTAAGCAGACAGATACTTTATTAGAAGTAGAAGGGGTCTTATTTAGGCTTAAAAAAGGAAAGAAAGAAAATCAGTGTGTGTTCTGTGCTCTGAAGGGTAATTTATCAACTTACTTCCCTAAACCAGTAGGAGGAGAGAGAGAGAGAAGGAGCGCGCTAAATTGGGGGTCTGGCTGTAGACAAGATAAAAGCAAGTGACTCAAATTACAAGTTCCTGTTGCTACCCTTTTTTCTTACTAATTGTAGGAGGAGAGAGAGCTAAATTGAGGGTGTGGCTTATACAAGATCAAAGCAGGTGACTCAAATAACACCTTCCTGTTGCTAGCCTTTTTTCTAACTAAAAGTAAGAAGAGAGGGCGCTTAACTGGGTGTGGCTTAGACATGATAAAAGCAGGTGACTCAGATTACAACTTCCTGTTGCTAGCTTGTAGAGAAGAAAGCAGCTAACTAAAGAAACTACCATTTTCTTCTAATTTAACAATTCTATCTCAGCAGATGTCAGGGTCTGTTGAGATTTAGCAGACAGCTACTCTTTTAGAAATAGATGGGGTCTTATTTAGGCTTATAAATAAGAAAGGAAAGAAAGTCAGTGTGTGTTCTGTGTTGGGAAAGCTACTGTATCAGCTTACTTGTAAACAATATGAGTAGAGAGAGCTAAATTGGGGTGTGGCTTAGACAAGATAATAGCAGGTGACTCAAATTACATCTTCCTATTGCTAGCCTTTTTACTTACTAAAAGTATGAGGAGAGAGACCTTAATTAGGGGTCTGGCTCAGACAGGATAAAAGTAGGTGACTCAAAATACAAATTCCTTTTGCTAGCCTTTTCTCTTACTAAAAGAAGGAGGTGGGAGAGAGCTTAATTGGGGGTGCAGCTTGGACAAGATAAAAGCAGGGACTCAAATTACAGCTACTTCTTGCTAACTTGTAGAGCAGAAAGCAGCTAACTAAAAAAACTACCATTTTCTTCTAATTTAACACTTCTATCTCTGCAGGAGTTAGGGTGTGTTAAGATTAAGCAGACAGATTCTTTATTAGAAGTAAAAGGGGTATTACTTAGGCTTAAAAAAGAAAAGAAAGAAACTCAGTGTGTGTTCTGTGCTGGGAAGGGTACTGTATCAATTACTTGCTAAACCAGTAGAAGGAGAGAGAACTTAATTGGGGGTGTGGCTTAGACAAGATAACAGCAAGTGACTCATATTACAACTTCCTGTTGCTAGCTTGTAGAGTAGAAAGCAGCTAACTAAAGAAACTATCATTTTCTTCTAATTTAACACTTCTATCTCAGCAGGAGTCAGGGTATGTTGAGATAAAGCAGACAGATACTTTATTAGAAGTAGAGGGTGTCTTATTTTGGCTAAAAAAGAAAAGAAAGAAAGTCAGTGAGTGTTCTGTGCTGGCAAGTGTACTGTATCAACTAACTTTGCTAAACCAGTAGGAGCAGAGAGATCTTAATTGGGGGTGTGCCTTAGACAAGATAAAAGAGGTGACTCAAATTGCAAGTTCCAGTTGCTAGCCTTATTTTTACTAAAAGTGGGAGGAGAGGGAGCTTAATTTGGGGTGTTGCTAAGACAAGATAACAGCAGGTGACTCAAATTATAACTTCCTGTTGCTAGCCTTTTTTCTTAATAAAAGTAGGAGGAGAGAGAGCCTAATTGGGTGTGTGGCTTACACAAGACAAAAGCAGGTGACTCAAATTACAACTTCATGTTACTAGCCTTTTTTCTTACTAAGAGTATGAGGAGAGAGCGAGATTAATTGGTGGTGTTGCTTAGATAAGATAAAACCAGATGACTCCAATTAAATCTTCCTGTTGCTAGCCTTTTTTTTTACTAAAAGTAGGAGGAGAGGGAGCTTAATTATGGGTGTGGCTTAGCCAAGATAACAGCAGGTGACTCGTATTACAACTTCTTGTTGCTAGCTTGTACAGCAGAAAGCATCTAACTAAAGAAACTACCAGTAGGTGGAAAGGGAGCTTAATTGGGGTTGTATCTTATACAAGATAAAAGCAGGTGATCCAACTTACAAGTTTCTGTTGGTAGTCTTTTTTCTTACTAGAGGAGAGAGTACTTAATTGGGGGTGTGGCTTAGACAAGATATAAACAGGTGACTCAAATTACAACTTTCTGTTCCTAGCCTTTTTTCTTACAAAAAGAAGGAGGAGAGAGAGACAGCTTAATTGGGGGTGTGGCTAAGACAAGATAAAAGCATGTGACTCAGTTTACAGCTTCCTCTTGCTAGCTTCTAGAGCAGAAAGCAACTAACTAAAAGAAACTACCATTTTCTTCTAATTTAACACTTCTGTCTCAGAAGGAGTCAGGGTCTGTTGAGACTAAGCAGACAGCTACTTTATTAGAAGTAGATGGTGTCTTATATAGGCTTACAAATAAGAAAAGAAAGAAAGCCATTGTGTGTTCTCTGCTTGAAAAGGTACTGTATCAGCTTACTTCACTAAACCAGTAGGAGGAGAGAGAGCTTAACTGGGGGTGTTGCATAGACAAGATAAAAGCATGTGACTCAAATTACAGCTGGGTGTTGCTAGCCTTTTTTCTTTCGAAAAGTAGGAGAAGATTGAGAGGGACAGCTTAATAGGGGGTGAGGCTGAGACAATATAAAGGCAAGAGACTCAAATTACAACTTCCTGTTGCTAGGCTTTTTTCTTACTAAAAGTAGGAGAAGAGAGAGCTTAATTGGGGTGTGGCTTAGACAAGGTAAAAGCAGGTGACTAAAATTACAACTTCCTGTTGCTAGCCTTATTTCTTAGTAAAAGTTGGAAGAGAGAAGGCTTTATAGGGTGTGTTGCTCAGACAAGATACAAGCAGATGACTCAGATTAAAACTTCCTGTTGCTAGCAATTTTTTTACTAAAGGTAGGAGGAGAGGGAGCTTAATTGGGTGTGTGGCTTAGACAAGATAAAAGCAGGTGACTTAAATTACAACTTCCTGTTGCTACCCTTTTTCTTACTAAAAGTAGGAGGAGAGAGAACGTAATCGGGGTGTGGCTTAGACAAGATAAAAGCAGGTGACTTAAATTACAACTTCTTGTTGCTAGCTTGTGGAGCAGAAAGCAGCTAACTAAAAGAAAATTCACTTTTCTTCTAATTTAACACTTCTATCTCAGCAGGAGTCTGGGTCTGTTGAGATTAAGCAGACAGCTACTTTATTTGAACTAGATGGGCTCTTTTCTAGGCTTAAAAAAGAAAAGAAAGAAAATCAGCGTGTGTTCTCTGCTGGGAATGATACTGCACCAGCTTACTTCACTACACCAGTAGGAGGAGAGAGAGCTTAACTGGGGGTGTTGCATAGACAAGATAAAAGCATGTGACTCAAATTACACCTTGGTGTTGCAAGCCTTTTTTCCTTTGAAAAGTAGGAGAAGATTGAGAGGGACAGCTTAATAGGGGGTGAGGCTGAGACAATATAAAGGCAAGAGACTCAAATTACAACTTCCTGTTGCTAGACTTTTTTCTTACTAAAAGTAGGAGAAGAGAGACCTTAATTGAGGGTGTGGCTTAAATAAGATAAAAGCAGGTTATCCAAATTACAACTTTCTGTTGCTAGCTTTTTTGTTACTAGAGGAGAGAGAGCTTAATTGGAGGAGTGGCTTAGACAAGGTAAAAGCAAGTGACTCAAATTACAACTTCCTGTTGCTAGCTTGTAGAGCAGAAAACATCTAACTTAAAGAAACCACCATTTTCTTCTAATTTCACACTTCTAGCTCAGCAGGAGTCAGGCTCTGTTGAGATGAAGCAGACAGACACTTTATTAGAAGCAGAAGGGATCTTATTTAGGCTTAAAAAAGAAAAGGATGAAAATCAGTGTGTGTTCTGTGCTGGGAAGTGTACTGTATCAGCTTACTTCACTAAACCAGTAGGGGAGAGAGAGTTAGCTTAATTGAGGGTCTGGCTTAGACAAGATAAAAGCAGGTGACTCAAATTACAAGTTTGTGTACCTACCCTTTTTTCTTACTATAAGTAGGAGGAGAGAGATCTTAGCTTGTAGAGCAGAAAGCAGCTAACTAAAAGAAAATTCAATTTTCTTCTGATTTAACACTTCTATCTCTGCAGAAGTCAGGGTCTGTTGAGATTAAGCAGACAGCTACTCTATTAGAAGTAGATGTGGTCTTATTTAGGCTTACAAATGAGAAAGGAAAGAAAGTCAGTGTGTGTTCTGTGTTGGGAAAGCTACTGTATCAGCTTACTTTGCTAAACCAATATGAGTAGAGAGAGAGTTAAATTGGGGTGTGGCTTAGACAAGATAATAGCAGGTGAATCAAATTACATCTTCCTATTACTAGCCTTTTTACTTACTAAAAGTAGGAGGAGAGAGACCTTAATTAGGGGTCTGGCTCAGACAGGATAAAAGTAGGTGACTCAAAATACAAATTCCTTTTGCTAGCCTTTTCTCTTACTAAAAGAAGGAGGTTGGAGAGAGCTTAATTGGGGGTGCAGCTTGGACAAGATAAAAGCAGGGACTCAAATTACAGCTTCTTCTTGCTAACTTGTAGAGCAGAAAGCAGCTAACTAAAAAAACTACCATTTTCTTCTAATTTAACACTTCTATCTCTGCAGAAGTTAGGGTGTGTTGAGATTAAGCAGACAGATTCTTTATTAGAAGTAAAAGGGGTATTACTTAGGCTTAAAAAAGAAAAGAAAGAAAGTCAGTGTGTGTTCTGTGCTGGGAAGGGTACTGTATCAAGTTACTTCGCTAAACCAGTAGAAGGAGAGAGAGCTTAATTGGGGGTGTAGCTTAGACAAGATAACAGCAAGTGGCTCATATTACAACTTCCTGTTGCTAGCTTGTAGAGTAGAAAGCAGCTAACTAAAGAAACTATCATTTTCTTCTAATTTAACACTTTTATCTCAGCAGGAGTCAGGGTCTGTTGAGATAAAGCAGACAGATACTTACAAATAGGCTTACAAATAAGAAAGGAAAGAAAGTCAGTGTGTGTTCTGTGTTGGGAAAGGTACTGTATCAGCTTACTTTGCTAAACCAATATAAGGAGAGAGAGCTAAATTGAGGTGTGGCTTAGACAAGATAAAAGCAGGTGACTCAAATTACATCTTCCTGTTGCTAACCTTTTTTCTTCTTAAAAGTAGGAGGAGAGAGAGCTTAATTGGAGTGCAGCTTGGACAAGATAAAAGCAGGGACTCAAAATACAACTTCCTTTTGCTAACTTGTAGAGCAGAACGCAGCTAGCTAAAAAAACTACAGTTTTCTTCTAATTTAACACTTCTATCTCAGCAGGAGTTAGGGTCTGTTGAGATTAAGCCCACAAATTCTTTTTAGAAGTAGAAGGGGTCTTACTTAGGCTTAAAAAAAGAAAAGAAAGAAAGTCCGTGTGTGTTCTGTGCTGGGAAGGGTACTGAATCAAGTAACTTCGCTAAACCAGTAGAAGGAGAGAGAGCATAATTGGGTGTGTGACTTACACAAGATAACAAACAGCAGGTGACTCATATTACAACTTCCTGTTGCTAGCTTGTAGAGTAGAAAGCAGCAAACTAAAGAAAGTACAATTTTCTTCTAATTTAACACTTTTATCTCAGCAGGAGTCAGGGTCTGTTGAGATAAAGCAGACAGATACTTTAGTAGAAATAGCAGGTGTCTTATTTTGGCTAAAAAAGAAAAGAAAGAAAGTCAGTGAGTGTTCTGTGCAGGGAAGGGTACTGTGTCAACTTGGAGAGAGAGCTTAATGGGGGGTGTGGCTTAGACAAGATAAAAGCAGGTGACTCAAACTGCAAGTTCCAATTGCTAGCCTTATTTTTGCAAAAAGTAGGAGGAGAGGGAGCTTAATTTGGGGTGTTGCTTAGACAAGATAAAAGCAGGTGACTCAAATTACAACTTCCTGTTGCTAGCCTTTTTTCTTAGTAAAAGTAGTAGGAGAGAGAGCTTAATTGGGTGTGTGGCATTTACAAGATAAAAGCAGTTGTCTCAAATTACAACTTCATGTTGCTAGCCTTTTTTCTTACTAAAAGTACGAGGAGAGAGAGCTTAATATTGGAGTGTGGCTTAGACAAGATAAAAGCCTATCACTCAAATTAAAACTTCCTATTGCTAGCCTATTTTTTTACTAAAAGTAGAAGGACAGGGAGCTTAATTGGGGTGTTGCTTAGACAAGTTAAAAGCAGGAGATACAAATTACAACTTCCTGTTGCTAGCCTTTTTTCGTACTAAAAGTAGGAGGAGAGAGAGTTTAATTGGGGGTGTGGCTAAGACAAGATAAAAGCAGGTGACCCAAATTTCAACTTTCTGTTGCTAGCCTTTTTTCTTACCAGAGGAGAGAGAGCATAATAGGGGGTGTGGCTTAGACAAGATAAAAGCATGTGACTCAGATTACAACTTCATCTTGCTATGTTGTAGAGCAGAAGGCAGCTAACTAAAATAAACTACCATTTTCTTCTAATTTAACACGTGTGTCTCAGCTGGAGTCAGGGTCTGTTGAAATCAAGCAGACAGATTCTTTATTAGAAGTAGAAGGGGGTCTTATTTAGGCTTCAAAAAGAAAAGAAAGAAAGACAGTGTCTGTTCTGTGCTGGGAAGGGTACTGTATCAATTTCCTTTGCTAAACCAGTAGTAGGAGAGAGAGAGCTTAATTGGGGGTGTGGCTTAGACAAGATAAAAGCAGGTGACTCAAATTACAACTTCCTGTTGCTACCCTTTTTTCTTACTAAAAGTAGGAGGACAGAGAGAGAGAGAGAGAGATAGATAGCTTAATTGGGGTTGAGGATTAGACACAATAAAACAGGTGACTCAAATTTCAACTTCCTTTTGTTAGCCTGTAAACGAAAAAGCAGCTAACTAAAAGAAACTACCATTTACTTCTAATTTAATACTTATATCTCAGCAAGAGTCAGGGTCTGTTGAGATTAAGCAGACATATACTTTGTTAGAAGTAGAAGTGGTCTTATTTAGGCTTAAAAAAAGAAAAGAAAGAAAATCAATGTGTGTTCTGTGCTGGGAAGGGTACTGTGTCAACTTACTTCACTAAACCA
This sequence comes from Neoceratodus forsteri, assembly GCA_016271365.2. NCBI lineage: Eukaryota > Metazoa > Chordata > Ceratodontiformes > Ceratodontidae > Neoceratodus > Neoceratodus forsteri. The sequence goes on along the minus strand of CM057450.1, from coordinate 100,048,296 downwards.
GTAGGAGGAGAGAGAGAGAGAGAGAGAGCTTAATTGAGAGTGTGGCTTAGACAAGATAAAAGAAGGTGACTCTAATTACAACTTCCTGTTGTGAGCTTGCAGCGCAGAAAGCAGCTAAATTAAAGAAACTACAATTTTCTTCTAATTTAACACTTTTATCTCAGCAGGAGTCAGGGTTTGTTGAGACCAAGCACACAGATACTTTATTAGAAGTAGAAGGGGTCTTATTTAGGCTTAAGAAAGAAAATAAAGAAAATCAGTGAGTGTTCTGTGCTGGTCAGGATACTGTATCAACTTACTTCACTAAACCTGTAGGAGGAGAGAGAGAGCTTAATTGGGGTTGTGGCTTAGACACGATAAAAGCAGGTGACTCTCATTACAATTTCCTGTTTTCTAGCCTTTTGTCTTACTAAAAGTAGGAGGAGACAGTGCGTAATTGTGGGTATGGCTAAGACAAGATAGAAGCAGGTGACTCAAGTTACAACTTAATGTTGCTACTCTTTTTTCTACAAGAGGAGAGAGTGCTTAATTCAGGCTGTGGCTTAGACAAGTTAAAAGCTGGTGACTCAAATTACAACTTCTTGTTGCTACCCTTTTTTCTTATTAAAAGTAGGAGGAGAGAGAGAGCTTAATTGGGTGTGTGGCTTAGACAAGATAAACCATGTGACTCAGATTACAACTTCCTCTTGCTAGCTTGTAGAGCAGAAATCAGCTAAATAAAAGAACCTACCATTTTCTTCTAATTTAGCACTTCTATCTCAGCAGGAGTCACGGTCTGTTGAGATCAAGCACACATATACTTTATTAGAAGCAGAAGGGTTCTTATTTAGGCTTAAAAATAGAAAAGAAAGAAAGTTGGTGTCTGTTCTGTGCAGAGAAGGGTACTGTATCAATTTACTTCACTAAACCATTAGGAGGAGAGACAGCTTAATTGGGGCTGTGGCATTGACAAGATAAACCATGTGACTCAGATTACAACTTCCTCTTGCTAGCTTGTAGAGCAGAAAGCAGCTAAATAAAAGAACCTACCATTTTCTTCTAATTTAACGCTTCTATCTCAGCAGGAGTCAGCGTCTGTTGAGATTATGCTGACAGCTACTTTTTTAGAAGTAGATAGGGTCTTATATTTATTTATTTATTTAGATTTTGTTTACCGGGTAAGCCCACTGAAAGCAAAGGTCTCTTTTTCAGGGGCAACCCGGGATTAGTTACAGAAAGGACACTGAGAACAATAATTACAGCAAATAAGTTAGTTACATTTGTTACATCACAGTAGAGTAAAGTCATTTGTACAGGGCTAGCAGGAGGGTTCGCATACAGATCCATATTAAAATCAATATGTTACAATCTCACACATTATATACAGTATGTGCATATGTTCAGCCAGAAATCAGAGACCACATTAGCATTTCAGGTACAGTCAGAGATAAAGATTAACCAGTGAAGGGGCCCAGGGGACTGGTCTAGGGAGCTAGCGGTTACAGCCACAGAGACTAAGATTTAGAATATATAGTTTGAGCCCATTTTTATACTGAGTGAGAGTGGTTGAAGTTGTCAGACCAGGTGGTAGGGAGTTCCATAGGTGAGGGGCAGCAAATTTGAAGGAACATTTGCCATGGGTTGAGCGTATTTTAGGGGTGACAAGAGGGTGACTTGCAGATGAGCGCAGGGTTCTGGGTAGATTTCTGTGTGAAAGAAGTCCTCTGAGATGGGGAAGGGGACCTAGGTAAGTAAATTTGAAAACTAGGCAGGCAACAGGATAGAATAGCTTGTGCTGGAGAGAGGGCCAATTTAGCTCTTTTAGGGCATCACAGTGATGTTTCCTAGGGGAGGAGTTAGTGGCAAAATGGGCCACACGGTTATAGAGCACAGAGAGCTTATTAAATTCTGTCTCACAGAGGAACTGCAGGAGAGGAGCTCCATATGGGGCCGGATGGAAGGAATTGCAGCAAGCAGTACGATGTGCAGAAGGGATAGGAGTTCCCCAGTCGGTGCAGGAGGCCAAGCTTTTGATGGGTGGACTTGGTTATTGGTCGGCAGTGGACTTGGTGGGTCATTTCCTGGTCTGGGTGGACCCCAAGGTATTTGAAACTATGCATGACCTCGACTCTTTCCTTGGTTGGTACTGATCTAGGAGCTGGCCTCTGTCAGAACACAATCGTCTTGATCCAAACAGTACCGCTTTGGTTTTCATCATTAAGTTTAAGGAGTTCACGGAGAACCAGGTCTCAAGAGGGAGGAACTTTTCTGCAGCTTAGTGGAGATGACACTGGGTTGTGGGTCACTGCAGTAAATGACAGTGTCGTCAGCATACAGAATGAGATTGCTGCAGAGTCTGCTTCCCTCAATATTATTCAGAAAGAGAGAGAAAAGCAGGGGGCCCAGGATTGAGCTCTGAGGAACCCCAGCAGAGACCGATCTAAGACCCAGACTGTGCGCCCTTCCAGTGGACCTTTTGGGACCGGTCCCTCAGGTAGCTCTTGAACCAAGAATGAGAGTGGAGATCCAGTCCCAAGGTCTGGAGTTTAGAGAGGAGGAGGTTATGGTTGACCAGGTCAAAGGCCTTAGATAGGTCAATGAAGAGGGCCCCCCTTGGGGAACCTTGGTCCATGTAGGAGAGGATGTCCATAGTGAGTCGGATAAGCGCAATGTCAGTACCATGGCCCTTTCTAAAACCATGCTGAATGTCGGCCATGACAGAGTGCAGCTCCAGGTAGTCTTGGAGTTGATTTGAGACTAGCCTTTCCTGAATTTTCCCCAAGGGACTGAGAAGGGAAATTGGTCTATAATTTCCCAATTTGTCTCGGGGGCCACTTTTTGTGGACAGGTATAATGGTCGCAACCTTCCACATTTCTGGGACCTTGCCTTCCTGAAGTGACCTATTTATAAGTAAGGTGACAGGATAGGCAATAGCCGGGGTGGTCATGCCCTAGTGAGGAAGAAGGTTTAATTCTGCATAGGAGAGGTAGCACCTCTGCCTGTTTGACTAGCTTTAGGTGAAATTGGGGCTGAGGGTGAGCCCATTCATCACCAGAGTATGGGTTAGGCTCATGGGGGACCAGAGGGGGAGACCCACTGGGGTAGAGTAGGAGGCACAGAAAGCCTCAGCAACTATGGCTGGGTCATTTATCAGAGAGTCCCCCACTAAGAGGGAGTCCATTTGATTGGCAGAGGAGCCCTTAATAAGTAGGTTTAGGTGACCCCAGAATTTTTTTGGGTCCCGTAGGTGCCTTGTTTGAAGGTCATTTAAATATTGAGACTTGGCTTTTTTCGATGATCTTTTGCACTGATTTCTCAGTTCTCTGTACTTTTCCCAATCTGTTGATCTGCCAGAGGATTTGAAGATACCCCAAGCTCTGTCCCAGAGGAGCATGGTGTGTTTGGGACAAGGGCTCAGCCATTTATAACATTTGCCCTGTACTCTGAGCCACTTTATCGGGGAGTGAGTGTTATATATAGACAAGAAGGTCTGAGTGAAGTACTTGAGAGCCTCGTCGAGTGAGGGGAGAGAGGTAATAGGGGCCCAGTCAGAGTTCAACAGCTGGGTACAGTAGTCTGCAGGTACAAACCTACTGAAGTTTCTCGCCTCAATGATCTTTGCAGCAATTTTGGGGGGCTTGTTGGACCATGTGCAGAAAGTAGGCGAGTGATCACTCAAGGAGTTGGCCATTATCCCTGCAGGCAGAACATGGCCTGGGCATGAGACGATGATCCAATCAATGAGGGAGTGGTTTCCAGACTTGGTATTGTGTCTTGTGGGGAGGTCAATGATCAGGGTAAGAGGTGAATCAAGTAATGGGTTCTTAGTAGAGGAGGAGAGTAGGGATGGCCAGTGAAGATTGAAATCCCCGAGTAGTATATAGGCTCACAAATAAGAAAAGAAAGAAACTCATTTTGTCTTCTCTCCTGGAAAAGGTACTGTATTGGCTTACTTCACTAAACCAGCACGAGGAATGAGAGCTTATTTGGGGTGTGGCTTAGACAAGATAAAAGCAGGTCACTAAAACTTCAACTTCCTGTTGCTAGCCTTATTTCTTAGTAAAAGTAGGAGGAGAGAAGGCTAAATAGGGTGTGTGGCTCAGACAACATAAAAGCAGGTGACTCAAATTACAACTTACTGTTGCTAGCCTTTTTCTTACTAAAAGTAGGAGGAGAGAGAGCTTAATTGGGTGTCTGGCTTAGACAAGATAAAAGCAGGTGACTCAAAATACAACTTCCTATTGCTAGCCTTTTTTTCTTACTAAAAGTAGGAGGAGGGAGATAGCTTAATAGCGTGTGTGGCTTAGACAAGATAAAAGCAGGGACTCAAATTACAACTTACTCTTGCAAACTTGTAGAGCAGAAAGCAGCTATCTAAAAAAACTACCATTTTCTTCTAATTTAACACTTCTGTCTTTGTAGGAGTCAGGCTCTGTTGAGATTAAGCAGACAGATACTCTATTAGAAGTAGAAGGGGTCTTATTTAGGCATGAAAAAGAAAAGAAAGAAAGTCAGTGTGTGTTCTATGCTGGGAAGGGTGCTGTATCAACTTACTTTGCTAAACCAGTAGGAAGAGCAGAGAGAGTTTAATTAGGGTGTGGCTTAGACAAGATAAAAGAAGGTGACTCAAATTACAACTTCCTGTTGCTAGCCTTATTTCTTAGTAAAAGTAGGAGGGGAGAGAGCTTAATTGGCTGCGTGGCTTAGACAGGATAAAAGCAGGTGACTCAAATTACAAATTCCTGTTGCTAGCCTTTTTTCTTACTAAAAGAAGGAGTAGAGGGAGCTTAATTGGGGGTGTTGTTAGACTTATTTCTTTGTAAAAGCAGGAGGATAGAAAGCTTAATTGGGTGTGTGGCTCAGGCAAGATAAAAGCAGGTGACTCAAATTACAACTTTCTATTACTAGCCTTTTTTCTTACTAGAGTGGAGTGAGCTTAATTGGGGGTGTGGTTTAGACAAGATAAAAAATGTGACTCAGATTACAACTTCATCTTGCTATCTTGTAGAGCAGAAAGCAGCTAACTAAAAGAAACTACCATTTTCTTGTAATTTAATGCTTCTGTCTCAGCAGGAGTCAGGGTCTGTTGAGAACAAGCAGACAGATATTTTAATAAAAGTAGAAGGGGTCCTATTTAGGCTTAAAAAAAGAAAAGACAGAAGTCAGTGTCTGTTCTCTGCTGGGAAGAGTACTGTATCAATTTACTTTGCTAAACCAGTAGGAGGAGGAGAGAGAGCTTAATTGGGGCATGGCTTAGACAAGATTAAAGCAGGTGACTATCTCAGCAGGAGTCAGGGTCTGTTGAGATTAAGCAGACAGAAACTTCCTTAGAAGTAGACGGGCTCTTATTTAGGCTTAAAAAAAGAAAATAAATAAATTAAGTGTGGTTCTGTACTGAGAAGGGTACTATATCAACTGACTTCACTAAACCAGTAGGAGAAGAGACAGCTTAATTGGGGTCCAGCTTAGACAAGATAAAAGCAGGTGACTCAAATTACAAGTTCCTGTTTCTAGTCTTTTTTCTTACTAAATGTAGGAGGAGAGACAGCTTAATTTGGGGTGTGACTTAGACAAGATAAAAGCAGGTGACTCAAATTGCAACTACCTATTGCTAGCATTATTTCTTACTAAAGTCAGAGGACAGAGAGCTTAATTGGGTGTGTGGCTTAGAAAAGATGAAAGCAGGTGACTCAAATAACAACTTCCTTTTGCTAGCCTTTTTTCTTACTAAAAGTAGGAGGTGAGATTGCTTAAATGGGGTGTGGCTTAGACAAGATAAAAGCAGATGACTCAAATTAAAACTTCCAGTTGCTATCCATTTTTTTACTAAAAGTAGGAGGAGAGACTACTTAATTGGGGGTGTGGCTTAGACAAGATAAAAGCAGGTGACTCAAATTACAAATTCCTCTTGCTACCCTTTTTTCTTACTAAAAGTATGAGGAGAGAGAGCTTAAATGGGGATGTGGCTTAGACACGATAAAAGCAGGTGACTCAAATTAAAACTTCCTGTTGCTAGCTTGTAGAGCAGAAAACAGCTAACTAAAAGAAACAACCACTTTCTTCTAATTTCACACTTCTAGCTCAGCAAGAGTCAGGGTCTGTTGAGATTAAGCAGACAGATTCTTTATTAGAAGTAGAAGGGGTCTGATTTAGGCTTTAAGAAAGAATAGAAAGAAAATCAGTGTGCGTTCTGTGCTGGGAAGCATACTGTATCAACTTAATTTGCTAAACCAGTAGGGGGAGAGAGAGGTAGCTTAATTGGGGGTGTGGCTTAGACAAGATAAAAGCAGGTGACTCAAATTACAAGTTCCTGTTGCTATCATTTTTTCTTACTAAAAGTAGGAGGAGAGAGATCTTAGCTTGTCGAGCAGAAAGCAGCTAACTAAAAGAAACTACAATTTTCTTCTAATTTAACACTTCATTCTCAGCAGAGTCAGGGTCTGTTGAGATGAAGCAGACAGCTACTTTATTTGAAGTAGATGGGGTCTTATTTAGGCTTCAAATAAGAATCGAAAGAAAGTCAGTGTGTGTCCTGTGATGGGAATGATACTGTAGCAGCATACTTCGCTAAACCAGTATGAGGAGAGAGAGAGAGAGAGATTAATTGGGGTGTGGTTTAGACAAGATAAAAGCAGGTGACTCAAATTACAACTTCCTGTTGCTAGCCTTTTTTCTTACTAAAATTAGGAGTAGAGAGAGCTTAAGTGGGGGTGTTGTTAGCCTTATTTCTTAGTAAAAGTAAGAGGAGAGAAAGCTTAATTGAGTGTGTGGCTTAGACAAAATAAAAGCAGGTGACTCAAATTACAACTTCCCGTTGCCTTTTTTCTTACTAAAAGTAGGTGGAGAGAGCTTAAATGGGGATCTGGCTTAGAGAAGATAAAAGCAGATGACTCAAAATACAACTTCCTATTGCTAGCTTTTTTTCTTACTAAACATAGGAGGAGGGAGGGAGCTCAATTGGGTGTGTGGCTATGACAAGATAAAAGCAGGTGTCTCAAATTACAACTGCATGTTGCTAGCCTTTCTTCTTGCTAAAAGTATGAGGAGAGAGAGCTTAATTGTGGGTGTGGCTTAGACAAGATAAAAGCAGATGACTCAAGTTAAAACTTCCTATTGCTAGCTTTTTTTTACTAAAAGTAGGAGGAAGGGAGCTTAATTGGGGGTGTGGCTTAGGCAAGACTAAAGCAGGTGACTAAAATCACAGCTTCCTGTTCCTAGTCTTTTTTCTTACTAAAAGTAGGAGGAAACAGAGAGTTTAACTTAGGGTGAGGTTTAGACAAGATAAAAGCAGGTAAGTTAAATTACAACTTCCTCTTGCTAGACTTTATTCTTACTAAAAGAAGGAGTAGAGGGAGCTTAATTGGGTGTGTGGCTTAGACAAGACAAAAGCAGGTGACCCAAATTGCAACTTTCAGTTGCTAGCCTTTCTTCTTACTGGGGGACAGAGTGCTTAATTGGTCATGTGGCTTAGACAAGATAAAAGCAGGTTACTCAAATTACAACTTCCTGTTGCTACCATTTTTTTAACTAAAAGTAAGAGGAGAGAGAGCTTAATTGGGTATGTGGCTAAGACACGATAAAAGCAGGTGACTCAAATTAAAACTTCCTGTTGCTAGCTTGTAGAGCAGAAAACAGCTAACTAAAAGAAACCACCATTTTCTTTTTTCTTATTAAAAGTAGGAGGAGAGAGACAGCTTAATTGGGGTGTGGCTTAGACAGGATAAAAGCATGTGACTCACCCTACAACTTCCTGTTGCTATGTTGTAGAGCAGCCAACTAAAAGAAAATACAATTTTCTTCTAATTTAACACTTCTATCTCAGCAGGAGTCAGGGTCTGTTGAGATTAAGCAGACGACAGGAACTTCATTAGAAGTAGAAGGGCTCTTAATTAGGTTTAAAAAAAGAAAAGAAATAAATTAAGTGTGTGTTCTGTACTGGGAAGGGTACTATATCAACTTACTTCGCTAAACCAGTAGGAGAAGAGACAGCTTAATTGGGTTGCAGCTTAGACAAGATAAAAGCAGGTTACTCAAATTACAAGTTCCTGCTGCTAGCCTTTTTTCATTGTAAGAGTAGGAGGAGAGACAACTTAATTGGGTGTGTGGTTTAGACAAGATAAAAGCAGGTGACTCAAATTACAAGTTCCTGTTGCTAGCCTTTCTTCTTACTAAAAGTAGGAGTTGAGGGAGCTTAATTGGGGGTCTTGTTAGCCTTGTTTCTTTGTAAAAGTAGGAGTAGAGACAGCTTAATTGGGTGTGTGGCTTAGACAAGATAAAAGCAGGTGACTCAAATTACAACTTCCTGTTGCTTGCTTTTTTTTCTTACTAAAAGTAGGAGGGGAGAGAGATCAAATGGAGATCTGGCTTAGAGAAGATAAAAGCAGGTGACTCAAAATACAACTTCAAATTGCTAGCCTTTTTTCTTACTAAAACTAGGAGGACAGGGAGCTTAACTAGGGGGTGTGGCTTAGACAATATTAAAGCAGGTGACTCAAATTACAACTTCCTGTTCCTAGGCTTTTTTCTTACTAAAAGTAGGAGGAGACAGAGAGCTTAACTTGGGGTGAGGCTTATACAAGATAAAAGCAGGTGACTCCAATTACAACTTCCTGTTGCTAGCCTTTTTTCTTACTAAAAGTAGGAGTAGAGGGAGCTTAATTGGGGGTGTGGCTTAGACAAGATAAAAGCAGGTGACCCAAATTACAACTTTCAGTTGCTAGCCTTTTTTCTTACTAGAGGGGAGAGATCTTAATTGGTGGTGTGGCTTAGACAAGATAAAAGCAGGTTCCTCAAATTACAACTTCCTGTTGCTACCCTTTTTTCTTACTAAAAGTAAGAGGAGAGAGAGAGAGAGCTTAAGTGGGGGATGTGGCTTAGACACGATAAAAGCAGGTGACTCAAATTAAACCTTCCTGTTACTAGCTTGTAGAGCAGAAAGCAGCTAACTAAAAGAAACTACCATTTTCTTCTAATTTAACACTTCTATCTCAGCAAGAGTCAGGGTCTGTTCAGATTAAGCAGACAGCTACTTTATTAGAAGTAGATGGCATCTTATTTAGGCTTACAAATAAGAAAATAAAGAAATTAAGTGTGTGTTCGGTACTGGAAATGGTACTATATCAACTTACTTTGCTAAACCAGTAGGAGAAGAGGCAGATTAATTGTGTTGCGGCTTAGACAAGATAAAAGCAGGTGACTCAAATTACAACTTCTTGTTGCTAGCTTGTAGAACGGAAAGCAGCTAACTAAAAGGTAGTACCATTTTCTTCTAATTTAACACTTCTATCTCAGCAGGAGTCAGGGTCTGTTGCGATGAAGCAGACAGAAACATCATCAGAAGTAGAAGGGCTCTTATTTAGGCTGAAAAAAAGAAAAGAAAGAAATTAAGTGGGTGTTCTGTACTGGAAAGTGAACTATATCAACGTACTTTGCTAAACCAGTAGCAGAAGAGGCCGCTTAATTTGGTTGTGGTTGAGACAAGATAAAAGCAGCTGACTCAAATTACAACTTCTTGTTAACAGCCTTTTTTCTTACTAAAAGAAGGAGGAGAGACAGCTTAATTGGGGTGTGGCTTTGACAAGATAAAAGCAGGTGACTCAAATTACAACTTCCTATTGCTAGCCTTTTTTCTTACTAAAAGTAGGAGGAGAGAGAGCTTAATTTAGGTGTGGCTTAGACAAGATAGAAGCAGGTGACCAAAATTACAACTTTCTGTTGCTAGCCTTTTTGCCTACTAGAGGACAGAGTGCTTAATTGGGGGTGTGGCTTGGACAAGATAAAAGCAAGAGACTCAAATTACAAGTTGCTGTTGCTTCCCTTTTTCCTTAGTAAAAGTAGGAGGGGAGAGAGAGCTTAATTGAGGGTGTGGCTTAGACAAGATTAAGACAGGTGACTAAAATTACAGCTTCCTATTGCTACCCTTTTTTCTTACTAAAAGTAAGAGGAGAGAGAGAGCTAATTTTGGATGTGGTTTAGGCACGATAAAAGCAGGTGGCTCAAATTAAAACTTCCTGTTGTTAGCCTGTCGAGCAGAATGCAGCTAACTAAAAGAAACTACCATTTTCTACTAATTTAACACTTCTATCTCAGCAGGACCTAGGGTCTGTTGAGATTAAGAAGACAAATACTTTATTAGAAGTAGAACATGTCTTATTTAGGCTTAAAAAAAGAAAGAAAGTCAGCGTTTGTTCTGTCCTAGGAAGGGTACTGTATCAACTTACTTCGCTAAACCGGTAGGAAGAGAGAGAGCTTAATTGTGGGTGTGGCTTAGACAAGATAAAAGCTGGTGACTCAAATTTCAACTTCCTATTGCTAGCCTTATTTCCTAATAGAAGTAGGAGGAGAGATAGCTTAATTGGGTGTGAGGCTTAGACAAGATAAAAGCAGGGGACTCAAATTATAACTTCATGTTGCTAGCCTTTTTTCTTACTAAAAGTAGTAGGATAAGGAGCTTAATTGGGGTGTGGCTTAGACAACATAAAAGCAGGTGACTCAGATTACAACCTACTGTTGCTAGCCTTTTTTCTTACTAAAAGTAGGAGTGGAGAGGAGAGAGAGCTTAATTTGGGGTGGGCCTTAGACAAGAAAAAAGCAGGTGACCCAAATTACAACTTTCTGTTGCTAGCCTTTTTTCTTACTAGAGGAGAGGGAGCTTAATTAGGGGTGTGGCTTAGACAAGATTAAAGCAGGCGACTCAAATTACAACTTCCTGGTGCTATCATGTAGAGCAGAAAGCAGCTAACTAAATGAAACTACCATTTTCTTCTAATTTAATAATTCTGCCCCAGCAGGAGTCAGGGTCTATTGAGATCAAGCAGACATATAGTTTATTAGAAGTAGAAGGGGTCTTATTTAGGCTTTAAAAAAGAAAAGAAAGAAAGTCAGTGTCTGTTCTGTGCCAGGAAGGGTACTGTATCAATTTACTTCACTAAACCAGTAGGAGGAGAGGATCTTAATATGGGGTCTGGCTTATACCAGATAAAAGCAGGTGACACAAATTACAACTTCCTGGTGCGACCCTTTTTTCTTGCAAAAAGTAGGAGGAGAGAGAGAGCTTAATTGGGGTGTTGCTTTGCCAAGATAAAAGCAGGTGACTCAAATTACAACTTCCTGTTGCTAACTTGTAAAGGAAAAAGCAGTAAACTAACAGATACTACCATTTTCTTCTAGTTTATCACTTCTATCTCAGCATGAGTCAGTGTCTTTTGAGATTAAGCAGACATACTTCATTAGAAGTAGAAGGAGTCTTATTTAGGCTTAAAAAAAGAAAAGAAAGAAAATCAGTGTGTGTTCTGTACTGGGAAGGGTACTGCATTAATTTACTTCACTAAACCACTAGGAGGAGAGAGAGAGCTTAATTGGGGGTGTGGCTTACACAAGATAAAAGCAGGTGACTCAAGTTAAAACATCCTGTTGCTAGCCTTTTTTCTTACTAAAAGTAGGAGAAGAGACAGCTTAATTGGGGTGTGGCATAGACAGGATAAAAGAAGGTGACCCAAACTTCCACTTTCTGTTGCTAGCCTTATATCTTACTAGAGGAGAGAGAGCTTAATTGGGGGTGTGGCTTAGATAAGATAAAAGCAGGTGATTCATAGTTCAACTTCCTGTAGCTAGCCTTTTTTCTTACTAAAAGTAGGACGAGTGAGAGCTTAATTGGGGGTGTGGCTTAGACACGATAAAAGCAGGTGACTCAAATTACAATATCTTGTTGCTTGCATGTAGAACAGAAAGCAGCTAACTAAAAAATACTACCATATTCTTCTAATTTAACACTTCTATCTCAACAGAAGTCATGGTCTCTTGCAATTAGGAGGACAGAAACTTCATCAGAAGTGGAAGAACACTTATTTAGGCTTAAAAAAAGAAAAGAAAGAAATTAACTATGTGTTCTCTACTGGGAAGGGTACTATGTCAACTTACTTTGCTAAACCAGTAGGAGAAGAGGCAGCTTAACTGGGTTGCGGCTTAGACAAGATAAAAGCAGGTGACTCAAATTACAACTTCCTGTTGCTAGCCTTTTTTCTTAATAAAAGTAGGAGGAGAGACAGCTTAATTGGGGATGCGGCTTTAACAAGATAAAAGCAGGTGACTCAGATTGCAACTTCCTATTGCTAGCCTTTTTCCTTACTAAAAGTATGAGGGGAGAGAGAGCCTAATTGGGGGTGTGGCTTAGACAAGATAAAAGCAGATAACGCAAATTAAAACTTCCTATTGCTAGCCTTTTTTTTACTAAAAGTAGGAGGAGAGGGAGCTTAACTGGGGGTGTGGTTTAGGTAAGATAAAAGCAGGTGACTCAAATTACTACTTCCTGTTGCTATCCTTTTTTCTTACTGAAAGTAGGAGGAGAGAGAGAGAGAGAGCTTAACTTGGGGTGAGGCTTAGACAAGATAAAAGCAGGTGACTCAAATTATAACTTCCTGTTGCTAGCCTTTTTTCTTACTAAAAGTATGAGTAGAGGGAGCTTAATTGGTGGTGTGGCTTAGACAAGATATAAACAGGTGACCCCAATTACAACTTTCTGTTGCTAGCCCTTTTTTCTTACTAGAGGCGCGAGAGCTTAAATGTTGGTGTGGCTTAGACAAGATAAAAGTAGGTGACTCAAATTACAACTTCCAGTTGCTACCCTTTTTTCTTACTAAAAGTAAGTGGAGAGAGAGAGCTTAATTGGGGATGTGGCTTAGACACGATAAAAGCAGGTGACTCAAATTAAAACTTTCTGTTGCTTACTTGGAGAGCAGATAGCAGCCAACTAAAAGAAACTACCATTTTGTTCTAACACTTCTATCTCAGCAGAAGTCAGGGTCTGTTGAGATTCATGAGACAGCTACTTTATTAGAAGTAGATGGGGTCTTATTTACTCTTACAAATAAGAATAGAAAGAAAGTCAGTGTGTGTTCTGTGATGGGAAAAGTACTGTATCAGCTTACTTCACTAAACCAGTACGAGGAGAGTGAGCTTAATTGGGGTGTGGCTTAGACAAGATAAAAGCAGGTGACTCAAATTACAACTTCCTGTTGCTAGCCTTATTTCTTAGTAAAAGTAGGAGGAGAGATAGCTAAATTGGGGATCTGGCTTAGAGAAGATAAAAACAGGTGACTCAAAATACAACTTCCTATTGCTAGCCTTTTTTCTTACTAAAAGTAGGAAGAGAGAGGGAGAGCTTAATTGGAGGTGCGGCTTTGACAAGATAAAAGCAGGTGACTCAGATTACAACTTCCTATTGCTAGCCTTTTTCCTTACTAAAAGTATGAGGAGAGAGAGCCTAATTGGGGGTGTGGCTTAGACAAGATAAAAGCAGGTGACTCAAATTATAACTTCCTGTTGCTAGCCTTTTTTCTTATTAAAAGTAGGAGTAGAGGGAGCTTAATTGGTGGTGTGGCTTAGACAAGATATAAACAGTTGACCCCAATTACAACTTTCTGTTGCTAGCCTTTTTTTCTTACTAGAGGTGAGAGAGCTTAATTGTTGGTGTGGCTTAGACAAGATAAAAGTATGTGACTCAAATTACAACTTCCAGTTGCTACCCTTTTTTCTTACTAAAAGTAAGTGGAGAGAGAGCTTAACTGGGGATGTGGCTTAGACACGATAAAAGCAGGTGACTCAAATTAAAACTTTCTGTTGCTTACTTGGAGAGCTGATAGCAGCTAACTAAAAGAAACTACCATTTTGTTCTAACACTTCTATCTCAGCAGAAGTCAGGGTCTGTTGAGATTAATGAGACAGCTACTTTATTAGAAGTAGATGGGGTCTTATTTACTCTTACAAATAAGAATAGAAAGAAAGTCAGTGTGTGTTCCGTGATGGGAAAAGTACTGTATCAGCTTACTTCACTAAACCAGTACGAGGAGAGAGAGAGAGCTTAATTAGGGTGTGGCTTAGACAAGATAAAAGCAGGTGACTCAAATTACAACTTCCTGTTGCTAGCCTTATTTCTTAGTAAAAGTAGGAGGAGAGAACGCTAAATTGGGGATCTGGCTTAGAGAAGATAAAAACAGGTGAGTCAAAATACAACTTCCTATTGCTAGCCTTTTTTCTTACTAAAAGTAGGAAGAGAGAGGGCGAGCTTAATTGGGTGTGTGGCTTAGACAAGGTAAAAGCAGGTGACTCAGAATACAACTTCCTGATACTAGCTTTTTTTCTAACTAAAAGTGTGAGAAGAGAGAGCTTAATTGGGGGTGTGGCTTAGACAAGATAAAAGCAGATGACTCAGATTAAAATTTCCTATTGCCAGCCATTTTTTTACTAAAAGTAAGAGGAGGGGAGCTTAATTGGGGGTGTCGCTTCGAGAAGATAAAAGCAGTTGACTCAAATTACAACTTCCTGTTGCTAGCTTTTTTTCTTACTAAAAGTAGGAGGAGAGAGAGCTTAATTGGGGGTGTGGTTTAGACAAGATAAAAGCAGGTGACTCAAATTACAGCTTTCTGTTGCTAGCCTTTTTTCTTACTGGAGGAGATCAAGCTTAATTAGGGGTGTGGCTTAGAGAAGATAAAAGCATGTGACACAGATTACAACTTCGTCTTGCTTTCTTGTAGAGCAGAAAGCAGCTAACTAAAAGAAACTACCATTTACTTCTAATTTAATGCTTCTGTCTCAGCAGGAGTCAGGGTGTGTTGAGATCAAGCAGACAGAAACTTTATTAAAAGTAGATGGGGTCCTATTTGGGCTTAAAAAAAGAGAAGAAAAAAAGACAGTGTCTCTTCTGTGCTGGGAAGGGAACTGTATCAATTTACTTTGCTAAACCAGTAGGAGGAGAGAGAGATTAATTGAGGTGTGGCTTAGACAAGATAAAAGCAGGTGACAAATTACAACTTCCTGTTGCTACCCTTTTTTCTTACTAAAAGTAGGAGGAAAGAGAGCTTAATTGGGGTGTGGATTAGACACGATAAAAGCAGGTGACTCAAATTACAACTTCCTGATACTAGCTAGTAAAGCAAAAAGCAGCTAACTAAAAGAAACTACCATTTTCTTCTAGTTTAACACTTCTATCTCAGCAGGAGTCAGGGCCTTTTGAGATTAAGCAGACATATACTTCATTAGAAGTAGAAGGGGTCTTATTTAGGCTTAAAAAAGAAAAGAAAGAAAATCAGTGTGTGTTCTGTGCTGCGAAGGGTACTGTATCAATTTACTTCACTAAACCACTAGGAGGAGAGAGAGAGAGCTTAATTGGGGGTGTGGCTTACACAAGATAAAAGCAGGTGACTCAAGTTACAACTTTCCTGTTGCTAGCCTTTTTTCTTACTAAAAGTAGGAGAGACAGCTAAATTGGGGTGTGGCATCGACATGATAAAAGAATGTCACCCAAACTACCACTTTCTATTGCTAGCCTTTTTTCTTACTTGAGGAGAGAGAGCTTAATTGGGGGTGTGGCTTAGACAAGATAAAAGCAGGTGACTCATATTATAACTTCCTGTTGCTAGCCTTTTTTCTTACTAAAAGTAGGACGAATGACAGCATAATTGGGGGTGTGGCTTAGACAAGATTAAAGCAGGTGACTCACATTACAACTTCTTTTTGCTTGCTTGTAGAACAGAAAACAGCTAACTAAAAGATACCAGTATTTTCTTCTAATTTAACACTTCTATCTCAGGAGGAGTCAGGGTGTGTTGCGATTAAGCAGACAAAAACTTCATCAGAAATAGAAGGGCTCTTATTTAGGCTTAAAAAAAGAAAAGAAAGAAATTAAGTGTGGGTTCTGTACTGGGAAGGGTACTATATCAACTTACTTTCCTAAACCAGTAGGAGAAGAGACATCTTAATTGGGTTGTGGCTTAGACCAGATAAAAGCAGGTAACTCAAATTACAACTTCCCTTTGATGGCCATTTTTCTTACTAAATGTAGCAGGAGAGAAAGCTTATTTGGGAGTGTGGCTTTGACAAGATAAAAGCAGGTGACTCAAATAACAACTTCTTATTTCTAGCCATATTTCTTATTCAAAGTCGGAGGAGTGAGAGCCTAATTGGGTGTGTGGCTTAGACAAGATAAAAACAGCTGACTCAAATTACAACTTCATTTTGCTACCCTTTTTTCTTACTAAAAGTATGAGGAGCGACATCTTAAATGGGGGTGTGGCTTCTACAAGATAAAAGCAAATGACTCAAATTAAAACTTCTGGTTGCTAGCCTTTTTTCTTAATAAAAGCAGGAGAACAGACAACTTAATTGGGGTGTGTCTTAGACAAGATAAAAGCAGCTGGCTCAAACTACAACTTCCTCTTGCTAGCCTTTTTTCTTATTAAATGTATGAGAGAGAGCTTAAATGGGGGTGTGGCTTAGATAAGATAAAAGCAGATGACTCAGATTAAAACTTCCTGTGGCTAGCCTTTTTTTTACTAAAAGTAGGAGGAGAGAGAGCTTATTTGGGGGTGTGGCTTAGACAAGATAAAAGCAGGTGACCAAAATTACAACTTTTTGTAGCTAGTCTTTTTTCCTACTGGAGGATGGAGTGCTTAATTTGGGGTGTGGCTTAGACAAAAAAAAGCAGGTGACTCATATTACAAGTTTCTGTTGCTTACCTTTTTTCTTAGTAAAAGTAGGAGGAGAGAGAGCTTTATTGATGGTGCGGTTTAGACAAGATTAAAGCAGGAGGCTCAAATTACAACTTCCTGTTGCAAGCCTTTTTTCTTACTAAAAGTAGTAGGAGAGAGAGCTTATTTGGGTGTGTGGCTTAGACAAGATAAAAGCAGGTGACTCAAACTACAACTTCCTGTTGCTACCCTTTTTCTTACTAAAAGTAAGAGTAGAGAGAGCTTAATTGGGGATGTGGCTTAGATATGATAAAAGCAGGTGACTCAAATTAAAACTTCCTGTTGCTAGCTTTTAGAACAGAAAGCAGCTAACCAAAATAAACTACCATTTTCTTCTAGTTTAACACTTCTATCTCAGCAGGAGTCAGGGTCTGTTGAGATTAAGCAGACTGCTACTTTTTTAGCACTAGATGTTTTCTTATTTAGACTTACAAATAAGAAAATAAAGAAAGTCAGTGTGTGTTCTGTGATGGGAAAGGTACTGTATCAGCTTCCTTCTCTAAACCAGTACGAGGAGGGAGAGCTTAATTGGGGTGTGGCTTGGACAAGATAAAAGCAGGTGACTCAAATTACAACTTCCTGTTGTGAGCCTTATTTCTTAGTAAAAGTAGGAGATGAGAAAGCTTCATCTGGTATGTGGCTTAGACAAGATAAAAGCAGGTGACTCAAATTACAACTTCTTGTTGCTAGCCTTTTTTCTTACTAAAAGTAGGAGGAGAAAGAGCTTAACTGGGGGTGTGGTTTAGGCAAGATAAAAGCAGGTGACTCAAATTACTACTTCCTGTTGTGAGCCTTATTTCTAAGTAAAAGTAGGAGAAGAGAAAGCTTCATCAGGTGTGTGGCTTAGACAAGATTAAAGCAGGTGACTCAAATTACAACTTCTTGTTGCTAGCCTTTTTTCTTACTAAAAGTAGGAGGAATGAGCTTAACTTGGGGGTGTGGTTTAGGCAAGATAAAAGCAGGTGACTCAAATTACTACTTCCTGTTACTTGCCTTTTTTCTTACTGAAAGTAGGAGGAGAGAGAGCTTAACTTGGGGTGAGGCTTAGACAAGATAAAAGCAGGTGACTCAAATTATAACTTCCTATTGCTAGCCTTTTTTCTTACTAAAAGTAGTAGAGGGAGCTTAATTGGAGGTGTGGCTTAGACAAGATAAAAGCAGGTGACCCCAATTACAACTTTCTGTTGCTAGCCTTTTTTTCTTACTAGAGGCAAGAGAGCTTAATTGTTGGTGTGGCTTAGACAAGATAAAAGTATGTGACTCAAATTACAACTTCCTGTTGCTACCCTTTTTTCTTACTAAAAGTAAGAGGAGAGCTTAATTGGGGATGTGGCTTAGACACGATAAAAGCAGGTGACTCAAATTAAAACTTTCTGTTGCTTACTTGGAGAGCAGATAGCAGCTAACTAAAAGAAACTACCATTTTGTTCTAACACTTCTATCTCAGCAGGAGTCCGGGTCTGTTGAGATTCATGAGACAGCTACTTTATCAGAAGTAGATGGGGTCTTATTTACTCTTACAAATAAGAATAGAAAGAAAGTCAGTGTGTGTTCTGTGATGGGAAAAGTACTGTACCAGCTTACTTCACTAAACCAGTACCAGGAGAGAGAGAGAGCTTAATTGGGGTGTGGCTTAGATAAGATAAAAGTAGGTGACTCAGATTACAACTTCTTGTTGCTAGCCTTATTTCTTAGTAAACGTAGGAGGAGAGAAAGCTGAATTGGGGATCTGGCTTAGAGAAGATAAAAACAGGTGACTCAAAATACAACTTCCTATTGCTAGCCTTTTTTCTTACTAAAAGTAGGAGGAGAGAAAGAGCTTAATTGGGTGTGTGGCTTATACAAGGTAAAAGCAGGTGACTCAGATTACAATTTCCTGATGCTAGCCTTTTTTCTAACTAAAAGTATGAGAAGAGAGAGCTTAATTGGGGTGTGGCTTAGACAAGATAAAAGCAGATGACTCAAATTAAAACTTCCTATTACAGGCCATTTTTTTACTAAAAGTAGGAGGAGAGGGAGCTTAATTGGGGGTGTGGCTTAGAGAAGATAAAAGCAGTTGACTCAAATTACAACTTCCTGTTGCTAGCCTGTTTTCTTACTAAAAGTAGGAGGGGAGAGAGCTTAATTGGGGGTGTGGCTTAGACAAGATAAAAGCAGGTGACTCAAATTACAGCTTTCTGTTGCTAGCCTTTTTTCTAACTGGAGGAGATCAAGCTTAATTGGGGGTGTGGCTTAGAGAAGATAAAAGTGTGTGACACAGATTACTACTTCTTCTTGCTGTCTTGTAGAGCAGAAAGCAGCTAACTAAAAGAAACTACCATTTACTTCTATTTTAATGCTTCTGTCTCAGCAGGAGTCAGGGTGTGTTGAGATCAAGCAGACAGAAACTTTATTAAAAGTAGATGGGGTCCTATTTGGGCTTAAAAAAGGAAAGAAAGAAAGAAAGTCAGTGTCTCTTCTGTGCTGGGAAGGGAACTGTATCAATTTACTTCGCTAAACCAGTAGGAGGAGAGAGAGATTAATTGGGATGTGGCTTAGACAAGATAAAAGCAGGTGACTCAAATTACAACTTCCTGTTGCTACCCTTTTTTCTTACTAAAAGTAGGTGGAGAGAGAGCTTAATTGGGGGTGTGGATTAGACACGATAAAAGCAGGTGACTCAAATTACAACTTCCTGGTGCTTGCTTGTAAAGCAAAAAGCAGCTAACTAAAAGAAACTACCATTTTCTCCTAGTTTAACACTTCTATCTCAGCAGGAGTCAGGGCCTTCTGAGAGTAAGCAGACATATACTTCATTAGAAGTAGAAGGGGTCTTATTTAGGCTTAAAAAAAGAAAAGAAAGAAATTCAATGTGTGTTCTGTGCTGCGAAGGGTACTGTATCGATTTACTTCACTACTTGCTTACACAAGATAAAAGCAGGTGACTCAAGTTACAACTTTCCTGTTGCAAGCCTTCTTTCTTACTAAAAGTAGGAGGAGAGACAGCTTAATTGGGGTGTGGCATAGACAGGATAAAAGAAGGTCACCGAAACTACCACTTTCTATTGCTAGCCATTTTTCTTACTAGAGGAGAGAGAGCTTAATTGGGGGTGTGGCTTAGACAAGATAAAAGCAGGTGACTCATATTATAACTTCCTGTTGCTAGCCCTTTTTCTCACTAAAAGTAGGACGAATGAGAGCATAATTTGGGGTGTGGCTTAGACAAGATTAAAGCAGGTGACTCACATTACAACTTCTTGTTGCTAGCATGTAGAATAGAAAACAGTTAACTAAAAGATACCATCATTTTCTTCTAATTTAACACTTCTGTCTCAGCAGGAGTCAGGGTGTGTTGCGATTAAGCAGACAGAAACTTCATCAGAAATAGAAGGGCTCTTATTTAGGCTTAAAAAAAGAAAAGAAAGAAATTAAGTGTGGGTTCCATACTGGGAAGGGTACTATATCAACTTACTTTGCTAAACCAGTAGGGGAAGAGACAGCTTAATTGGGTTGTGGCTTAGACAAGATAAAAGCAGGTGACTCAGATTACAACTTCCTTTTGATGGCCTTTTTTCTTACTAAATGTAGCAGGAGAGACAGCTTATTTGGAGGTGTGGCTTTGACAAGATAAAAGCAGGTGACTCAAATTACAACTTCCTATTGCTAGCCTTATTTCTTAGTAAAAGTCAGAGGAGATAGAGACAGCTTAAATGGGGTGTGGCTCAGACAAGATAAAAGCAAATGACTCAAATTAAAACTTCTGGTTGCTAGCCTTTTTTCTTAATAAAAGAAGGAGGACAGACAACTTAATTGGTGGTGTGGCTTAGACAAGATAAACGCAGCTGACTCAAATTACAACTTCCTCTTGCTAGCCTTTTTTCTTACTAAAAGTATGAGAGAGAGCTTAAATGGGGGTGTGGCTTACCTAAGATAAAAGCAGATGACTGAAATTAAAACTTTCTGTGGCTAGCCTTTTTTTACTAAAAGTAGGAGGAGAGAGAGCTTAATTGGGGGTGTGACATAGACAAGATAAAAGCAGGTGACCAAAATTACAACTTTCTGTTGCTAGCCTTTTTTCCTACTTGAGGAGGGAGTGCTTAATAGGGTGTGTGGCTTAGACAAGATAAAAGCAGGTGACTCAAATTACAAGTTTCTGTTGCTTACCTTTTTTCCTTAGTAAAAGTAGGAGGAGAGAGAGCTTTATTGATGGTGCGGCTTAGACAAGGTAAAAGCAGGCGACTCAAATTACAACTTCCTGTTGTTACCCTTTTTCTTACTAAAAGTAAGAAGAGAGAGAGCTTAATTGGGGATGTGGCTTAGATATGATAAAAGCAGGTGACTCAAATTAAAACTTCCTGTTGCTAGCTTTTAGAGCAGAAAGCAGCTAACCAAAATAAACTACCATTTTCTTCTAAGTTAACACTTCTATCTCAGCAGGAGTCAGGGTCTCTAGAGATTAAGACAGACAGACTTTATTAGAAGTAGAAGGGGTTTTATTTAGGCATAGAAAAAGAAAAGAAAGAAAGTCAGTGTGTGCTCTGTGCTATGAAGGGTACTGTATCATCTTACTTCTCCAAACCAGTTGGAGGAAAGAGATCTTATTTGGGGGTGTGGCTTAGAGAAGATTAAAGCAGGTGACTCAAATTACAACTTCCTGTTGCTAGCTTGTAGAGTAGAAAGCAGCTAAATAACAGAAACTACCATTTTCTTTTCATTTAACACTTCTAGCTCAGCAGGAGTCAGGGTCTGTTGAGATTAAGCAGACAGATACTTTATTAGATGTTGACGGTGCCTTATTTAGGCTTAAAAAAATAAAACAAAGAATGTCAGTGTTCGTCCTGTGCCAGGAAGGGTACTCTGTAAACTTACTTCGCTAAACCAGTAGGAGGAGAGAGAGCTTAATTGGGGGTGTGGCTTACACAAGATAAAAGCAGGTGGCTCAAATTTCAACTTAGTATTGCTAGCCTTTTTTCTTACTAAAAGTAGGAGGAGAGGGAGCTTAATAGGAGGTGTGGCTTAGACAACATAAAAGTAGATAGCTCAAATTACAACCTCCTGTTGCTAGCCTTTTTTCTAACTAAAAGTAGGAGGAGAGAGAGCTTAATTTGGGGTGTGGCTTAGACAACATAAAAGCAGGTGACCCAAATTACAACTTTCTGTTCCTGGCCTTTTTCTTGCTAGAGGAGTGAGAGCTTAATTGGGGGTGTGGCTTAGACAAGATTAAAGCAGGTGACTCAAATTACATATTCCTGTTGCTATCTTGTAGAGCAGAAAGCAGCTAACTAAAAGAAACCAAAATTTTCTTCTAATTTAACACTTCTGTCTCAGCAGGAGTCAGGGTCTGATAGTTTATTAGAAGTAGAAGGGGTCCTATTTAGGCTTAAAAAAAGAAAAGAAAGAAAGAAAGGCATTGTCTCTTCTGTTCTAGGGAGGTTACAGTATCAATTTACTTCACTAAACCAGTAGAGCAGAGAGATCTTTATAGGGGGTCAGGCTTAGATAAGATAGAAGCAGGTGACTCAAATTACAGTTTCCTTTTGCTACCGTTTTTTCTTACTAAAAGTAGGAGGAGAGAGATCTTAATTGGGGTGTGACTTAGACAAGATAAAAGCAGGTGACTCAAATTACAACTTCCTGTTCCTAACCTTTTTTCTTACTAAAAGTAGGAGGAGAGAGAGCTTAACTGGGGGTATGGCTTAGACAAGATAAAAGCAGGTCACCCAAATTACAACTTTCTGTTGCTAGGCTTTTTTCTTACTAGAGGAGAGAGAACTTAAGTGGGCGTGTGGCTTAGACAAGATAAAAGCAGGTGACTCAAATTACAACTTCCCGTTGCTAGCCTTTTTTCTTACTAAAAGTAGGAGTAGATTGATCTTAATTTGGGTGTGGCTTGGACACGATAAAAGCAGGTGACCCAAATTACAAGTTTCTGTTTGCTAGCCTTTTCTCTTACTAAAACTAGGAGGAGACAGTGTGTAATTGGGGGTGTGGCTTAGTCAAGATTGAAGCAGGTGACTCAAATTACAAATTCCTCTTGCTAGCTTGTGGAGCACAAAGCAGCTAACTAAAAAAATACAATTTTCTTCAAATTTAAAACTTCTATCAAAGCAAGATTCATGGTCTATTGAGATTAAGCAGACAGAATACTTTATTAGAAGAAGATGGGATCTTGTTTAGGCTTAAAAAAGAAAGGAAAGAAAGTCAGTTTGTGTTCTGTGCTGGGAAGGGTACTGTATCAAATTACTTTGCTAAACCAGTAGGAGAAGAGAGAGCTTAATTTGGGGGTGTGGCTTAGACACGAAAAAAGAAGGTGACTCAAATTACAACTTCCTGTTGCTAGCCTTTTTCTTACTAAAAGTAGGAGGAGAGAGAGCTTAATTCAGGATGTGGCTTAGACAAGAGAAAAGCATGTGACTCAGATTACAACTTCCTCTTTCTAGCTTGCAGAGCAAAAAGCATCTAATTAAAAGAAACTACCATTTTCTTTAATTTAACACTTCTGTCTCATCAGGAGTCAGGGTCTGTTGAGATTAAGCAGACATATACATTATTAGAAGTAGAAGGGGGTGTCATTTAGTCCTAAAAAAGAAAAGAAAGAAAATCAGTGTGTGTTCTGTGCTGGGATGGGTACTATATCAACTTATTTCACTAAACCAGTAGGAGGAGCGAGAGCTTAATTGGGCGTGTGGCTTAGACAAGATAAAAGCAGATGACTCAAATTACAACTTCCTGTTGCTAGCCTTTTCTCTAACTAAAAGTAGGAATAGAGAGAGGTTAATTGGGTGTGTGGCTTATACAAGATAAAAGCAGGTCACCCAAATTACAGCTTTCTGTTGCTAGCCTTTTTTCTTACTAGAGGAGAGAGAGCTTAATTGGGCGTGTGGCTTAGGCAAGATAAAAGCAGGTGACTCAAATTAAAACTTCCTGTTGCTACCCTTTTTTCTTATTAAAAGTAAGGGGAGAGAGAGAGAGCTTAATTCGGGATGTGGCTTAGACACGATAAAAGCAGGAGACTCAAATTACAATTTCCTGTTGCAAGATTGTTGAGCAGAAAGCAGCTAACTAAATGATACTACCATTTTCTTCTAATTTAACACTTCTAGCTCATCAGGAGTCTGGGTCTTTTGAGATTAAGCAGACAGATAATTTATTAGAAGAAGAAGGGGTCTTATTTAGGCTTAAAAAGAAAAGAAAGAAAATCAGTGTGTGTTCTGTGCTGGGAAGGATACTGTATCTACTTACTTCACTAAACCAGTAGAAGGAGAGAGAGAGAGAGAGAGAGAGAGAGAGAGCAAGAGAGCTTAATTGGGGGTGTGGCTTTGACAAGATAAAAGCAGGTGACTCAAATTACAACTTCCTGTTGCTACCCTTTTTTCTTAGTAAAAGTAAGAGGAGAGAGAGCTTAATTCGGGATGTGGCTTAGACACGATAAAAGCAGGTGACTCAAATTATAATTTCCTATTGCTAGATTGGTGAGCAGAAAGCAGCTAACTAAATGAAACTACCATTTTCTTCTAATTTAACACTTCTAGCTCATCAGGAGTCTGGGTCTTTTGAGATAAAGCAGACAGATAATTTATTAGAAGAGGAAAGGGTCTTATTTAGGCTTAAAAAAGAAAAGAAAGAAAATCAGTGTGTGTTCTGTGCTGGGAAGGATACTGTATCAACTTACTTCACTAAACCAGTAGGAGGAGAGAGATAGAGGGAGAGAGTGCTTAATTGGGGGTGTGGCTTTGACAAGACAAAAGCAGGTGACTCAAATTACAACTTCCTGTTTATACCCCTTTTTCTTACTAAAAGTAGGAGGAGAGAGAGAGCTTAATTGGGGTGTGGCTTAGACATGATAAAAGTAGGTGACTCAAATTACAACTTCCTGTTGCTAGCTTGTAGAGCAGAAAGCAGCTAACTAAAAGAAACTACCATGGTCTTCTAATTTATCATTTCTATCTCAGAAGGAGTCAGGGTCTGTTGAGATTAAACATACAGCTACTTTATTAGAAGTAGATGGTGTCTTACTTAGGCTTACAAATAAGAAAAGATGAAAGTCAGTATGTGTTCTGTCCAGGGAAGGATACTGTATCAACTTACTTCACTAAACCAGTAAGAGGAGAGAGAGAGAGAGAGAGAGAGAGAGCTTAATTGGGGGTGTGGTTTAGACAAGATAAAACCAGGTGACTCAAATTACAACTTCCTGTTGTTTCTCCTTTTTCTTACTAAAAGTAGGAGGAGAGAGAGCTTAATTGGGTGTGTGGCTTAGACATGATAAAAGTAGATGACTCAAATTACAACTTCTTGATGCTAGCCTTGTTTCTTACTAAAAATAGGAGGAGAGAGAGAGAGCTTAATTGGGGTGTGGCTTAGACAAAATAAAAGCAGGTGACTCAATTTATAACTTCCTGTTGCTAGCTTGTAGAGCAGAAAGCAGCTGACTAAAAGAAACTACCGTGGTCTTCTAATTTAACATTTCTATCTCAGAAGGAGTCAGGGTCTGTTGAGATTAAGCAGACAGCTACTTTATTAGAAGTAGATGGTGTCTTACTTAGCTTACAAATAAGACAAGATGAAAGTCAGTGTGTGTTCTGTGCTGGGAAAGGTACTGTATCAGCTTACTTCGCTAAACAGTACGAGAAGAAAGAGCTTAATTGGGGTGTTTCTTAGAGAAGTTAAAGGCAGGTGACTCAAATTACAACTTCCTGTTGCTAGCCTTATTTCTTAGTAAAAGTAGGAGGAGAGATAGCTTAATTGGGGTGTGGCTTAGACAAGATAAAAGCAGGTAACTCAAAATATAACTTCCTATTGCTAGACTTTTTTCTTATTAAAAGTAGGAGGATGGAGAGAGCTTAATTGGGGGTGTGGCCTAGACAAGATAAAAGCAGGTGACTCAAATTACAACTTCATCTTGCTAACTTGTACAGCAGAAAGCAGCTAACTAAAAAACTTCCTTTTTCTTCTAATTTAACACTTCTATCTCAGCAGGAGTCAGGGTCTGTTGAGATTAAGCAGATAGATACCTTATTAGAAGTAGAAGGGGTCTTATTTAGGCTCAAAAAAAGAAAAGAAAGAAAGTCAGTGTCTGTTCTGTGCTAGGAAGGGTACTGTATCAATTTAGTTTGCTAAACCAGTAGGAGGAGAGAGAGCCTAATTTGGGGTGTGGCTTAGACATGATGAAAGCAAGTGACACAAATTACAACTTCCTGTTGCTAGCTTGCAAAGCAGCAAGCAGCTATATATGAGAAACTACAATTTCTTCTAATTTAACACTTCTATCTCAGCAGGAGTCAGGGTCTGTTGAGATTAAGCAGACATTTACTTTGTTAGATGTAAATGGGGTTTTATTTAGGCTTAAAAAAGAAAGGAAAGAAAATCAGTGTGTGTTCTGTGCTGGGAAGTGTACTCTATCAACTTACTT
Source organism: Neoceratodus forsteri (assembly GCA_016271365.2). Lineage (NCBI taxonomy): Eukaryota > Metazoa > Chordata > Ceratodontiformes > Ceratodontidae > Neoceratodus > Neoceratodus forsteri. The sequence continues at coordinate 100,022,405 of CM057450.1, read as the reverse complement.
CACTTAACCAGTAGGAGGAGAGAGAGCTTAATTGGGGGTGTGGCTTAGACAAGATAAAAGAAGGTGACAAATTACAACTTACTGTTGCTAACCTCTTTTTCTTACTAAATGTAGGAGAGGAGAGAGAGCTTAATTGGGGGTGTGGCTTAGACCAGATAAAAGCTGGTGACTCAAATTACAACTTCATGTTGCTAGCCTTTTTTCTTATTAATTGCCCTCTATCCCACCCGTCCACCCACCCACACTAAGCCAGATCTACTTTTATGGCCACTATATTTTACTGCCAACAGGAACTTCCTGTTTGGCAGTAGGAAGGGAAGAATCATAGAGAAACATTAGTTTTGTCAACCCTAAAGGAAAAAAGTAGATTACTCTCCCCTCCAGCTGCTGGTGGTCTGGCACTGAACAAGGAAGAAGAAGGCTACTGAAGAATAAAGGAAGTTGTTATCCCAGAACAGGAAGGGTGACAGTTGTAAGGAGAGGAGAGAGTAAGTATACAGAGAAACAGAAGAGGAGACAAAAATGAAGACATGATACGAGTAGTGCAGTGCAATGGCTGTGGGCGGCAGTGTTCCAGGAGACATTCTGGAGGCTGTGATGCTGCCCTATTTGCAGGCACCTGTCTGGTCTGAGGGAGGAGGTTTCTCATCTCCTGGCTGACCTGGCTAGGATTTGAGAAACCTCCTCCCCCTCCCAGGGACCACCAGGGCCAATGCCACTACCTAAGAGGTTGTCAAGAACGAGGAGATGCTGGACCAGAGTTGGCTCAGGGATGGAGAGGGTGGTGGAATAGAGTTGCATCCCTCCTGCTGTACCTCTCCACAATTCATACACTCTTCTGGTGGATAGTGATTCTTCTATGGAGACACCTGCCGGGAGATCTAGGAAGATGCTGGGAACCTTCATGAAGGAGACCCACAGGAGGGTGGCATGGGACCTCACAGGGGTCAAAAATAACTCCTGGTGGGGGACTCAATCATTAGGAGGGTAGAAGGGGGGGAGGAAGAGGTGAGGGAGGTAAGGTGCCTGCCTAGCACCATGGCTTGGAAGTAAAGGAAGCAAATCCTTAGGATTGTGGGAGCAGCTGCATGAGAGAAGGAGCTGGATGTCATTGTCCACCTGAGGACAAATGACCTGGCTAGGAATGGGATTGGACCAGTGCAAGAAGAGTTTGTAGAGTTGGGGAGGGGCTTTAGACAAGTAGAGCATATGGTAACCTTCTCGGAGGTGCTGCCTGTCTATAGCAAGTGATGCTAGGGTACTCCTCACCAGGGAATTAAATGAATGGTTGAAAAACTGGTGTGGAGCTCAGAGTTTTGGTTTCATTGGGGACTGGGGAGCCACCTGGAAGGAAGCAGACCTATACTGGCACGATGGTCTGCATCTGTCCAGTGGGGGACCAGAATCCTAGGTGAGAGGTTTAAATGCTTCATTGGCAAACATTTAAACTAGCCTAGGGAGGAGGCACTGAAAAGGAGCAGGGAAATCCCAGCCCCCCCCACAAAACACAGTAATTAGTGAGGTAAACACCAAGGTAGAGAAGTCAGTAGGGAGCAGGACAGATGTAAATGTAAAAAAAAGACAAAGGCAGTAAGGACAGGGATGGGGCTAAAAGGGGTAAGGCCATCAAAATGTGGAGGGTGATGAGTATCAATGCCCACAGTCTGTGTAACAAGCTCCCTGAACTGGTGGCCTTGATGGAAGGGGGTTGCCTGGATATTGTGGCAGTCACAGAAACATGGTACACAGAGAACCATGACTGGGATGTCAACATACCAGGATACACAATTACAGGAGGGACAGGGAGGGTAAAAGAGGAGGAGGAGTAGCTCTCTATGTAAAAGAAGGGATCAAAGCAACAGAACTAAAGAGTAAATAGGGAGCAGATGAGGCACTCTGGGTCACCCTGGAGACAGGAAATGGCACCACAATCCGCATGGGGGTTGTGTACAGACCCCCATCTCAGGGGGAGGGAATGGACAAGGAAATGATAGAAGGCATCCTTTCAATTGCAGAAAAAGGGGAGATATTGTTGATGGAGGACCTGAATATGCCAGATGTTAACTGGAGCACCTTTGCTGCAGCCAATCCAAGAGCAGGGTCATTCTTGATGCCCTACAAAGGGCATGCCTCAGACAGTTAGTATTGGAACCCACTCAGGAGAGAGCAATCTTAGACCTGGTACTCTCAAATGGGGATGGAGAAAGAATCTCAGATTTAGAAGTGGGTAGCCATCTGGGAACAAGCAACCACCAAACAGTTTGGTTCATGATAAACACAGCCATACAATCAAGCCATACAAAAGCAAGAGTATTGGACTTTAGAGGGCTGACTTTGGGAAAATGAGAGAGTGCCTCAGAAAAGCATTAGCAAACAGGCAAGAAGGAGGGGTGGAGGAACAATGGGGAGTAATCAAAACAGCCATCACAGAGGCAACAAGCCTTTGTGTAAAGCAAATCAACAAAACATAAAGAAGGAATAACCCGCTATGGCTCTCAAAAGAGGTGGCAGGGAAGGTTAAGGAGAAAAGGAAAGCATTCAGGAAATATAAGGAAACACTGAAGGAGCAGGACAGAGATCTTTATCAGTTAAAGCAGAAAGAGGCAGGGAAGACAGTCAGAATAGCAAAAGCCCAAACCAAGGAAAGGATACAGTAGCTAGCTCTGTTAAGAAGGAGGATAAGACCTTTTATAGGTACATTAGGGAGCGAAGAAAGACCAAAGGAGGGATACTGAGGCTTAATAAAGGGGAGGTAATGTGGGCAGAGGGTGACAGTGAAAAAGCAGGGATACTGAATGAATATTTCTGTTCAGTATTCACAAGGGAAGAGGAAGTGGAGGTACCTAAACCAAACAAGAGAAACACTCTGAAGAAGGGGGTCGATACCAGCCCATTTATAGAAGAAAGAGTTCTGAAAGAACTAATAAAATTGAAGGTGGACAAAGCAATGGGGCCTGATGGGATTCACCCCAGAATTCTAAAAGAACTAAGGGTAGAACTAGTGACACCACTGACTACTGTCTTTAACAAATCATGGGAGGATGGGGTGGTACCTGAGGACTGGAGGAGGGTGGATGTGATTCCTCTTCACAAAAGTGGGAGCAGGACAGAGGCAGAAAACTAGAGACCAGTTAGTTTGACCTCAGTGGTAGGGAAAATGATGGAATCACTTCTGAAGGAAATAATTGTTGAGCACCTAGAGGTCAGTGGGGCACAGGACCCAAGGCAGTATGGATTCATGATGTGAAGGTCATGTCAGATGAATCTAATAGATTTCTTTGACTGGGTGACCAAAGTAATTGACCAGGGAGGGGCTGTGGACATGGTCTACCTAGATTTTAGCAAGGCATTTGATACAGTCCTACACAAAAGATTAATACACAAGTTAGCCAGCCTTGGAGTGGGTCCCAAGATGGTAGCCTGGATAAAAAATTGGCTAGACAACAGGATGCAAAGGATAATAGTAAACAGAGTCCACAGTGAAGAAAGGAGGGTTACTAGCAGGGTACCACAGGGTTCAGTACTGGGACCGGTCCTTTTTAATGTCTTTATAAGTGACATTGCAGAGGAACAGGAAGGAAAAGTATGTCTCTTTGCAGACGACACAAAGATCTGCAACAGGATTGATACACAAGATGGAGAGGAAAGGATGAGAAGGGACTTGGCAAGGTTGGAGGAATGGTCAAATCTATGGCAGCTCAGATTCAATGCAAAAAAGTGCAAGGTAATGCACCTGGGAAACAAAAACCCAGAGGAACATTACACAAGGGGTGGGGGGGAGATACTGACAACAGTAAAAATGGAAAGGGACCTGGGGGTAATTATATCTGATGACCTAAAGGGGGGAAACAATGTGAGAAGGCAGTAAGGAAGGCTGGGGGGATACTGGGATGCATAGGGAGAGGCATCAATAGTAGAAAACAGGAAGTTGTTATCCCTTTGTACAGACAATTGGTGAGACCCCATCTGGAGTACTGTGTGCAGTTCTGGAGACCCCATCTCCACAAAGACATAGACAGAGTGGAGGCTGTCCAGAGGAGGGCAACCAAAATGGTGCAGGGTTTGCTCCAGAAGACATATGAAGAAAGACTAAAGAAGCTTAATATGTATACCCTTGAGGAAAGAAAGGAGAGAGGGGACATGATAGAAACTTTCAAGTACCTCAAGGGAATCAACAAAGTCCAAGATGGTAGCATCTTTCAGAAAAAGAGATGAGCAAGAACAAGGGGGCACAATTTGAAAATAGATGGGGGATGGCTCAGAGGTAATGTGAGGAAGTATTTTTTCATGGAGAGGGTTGTGGATGCATGGAACAGCCTCCCTGAGGAGGTTGTGGAGTCAAGAACAGTGGTTGAATTCAACAATGCATGGAACAGACATAAGGCAGTCCTAGTGGGGGTAGGAGGAAGTAAGCTGTTGGTTAACTAGGATCTGCAGCTTATCTGTTAGGTAGGAAAATGGGCAGACTAGGTGGGCCAAACGGTCCTTATCTGCCATCAAATTCTATGTTTCTGTTTCCCCACCAACTATGACTAAGCTTAAGGTGCTCCTGCTGTAAGACATGTTTCCTGCAATATACCAGTGTTGCATTTCATACTATTTAGCTCCCTTAACACCCATGCCCTCTTCACCACTGATCCCAGTCCAAAAATACTGTAGGACACAATAATTAAGTCACCAGTTGAGTATAATACCACAACTGTTTTACCACATTTTTTCAATACCAACATAAATATATCTGAACCACCTATTTATAAACGCTTGAAATATCTGCACCATTTTGCTTATATAAACTGGCAGGACTTTTATTTATCACCCTCAGTACATGTTGCATACAAAAATTTACTCAAGTACTAAAAATATAAATCAGTTTGCCCCATTACTAAACCTAAAACAAAAAATAGAAGCTTTAACTACTTTTTCAGTGAATTAAAACAAGGTCTGAGGGATAAATATTTGCACTGGGCTAAAGCTAGAACTGCCAAGACAACACAGGATTGGACTACCTTTAAGCAAAAGGGAAATCAGTGTACCAAATGAGTTTTCTTGGCCAAGGCAAATTACTATCTAACCATGCTGGATGAAGATAAGACTGATCCCTCAAGATTTTGCAAAGCTATAAATGACATGGACGGAGGGTCTGCCTCATCATCCCTACCTAGGCACTTAATATTGGAACCAAATTAACTACTGACAAACAATAATAGTGGAGGAATTAAATGCACACTTTGCTTCTGCAGGGAAGGCTTTCAAAAATTATCCTTTAGCCAGCATTCCATTACCTGACCAAAAATCACCCAATTTGACAACCACCAGTTCAGACCTATTCCAACTCAAGGCATTCCCCTTTATGGAAGTGGAGAAGCTTTTTCAGAACCTGGATTCCACCAGAAAGGTGCTGGTGCGAATAATATTGAACCCATATTCCTGAAAATTAATTATTCTATCCTCATCATTCCTATGACCTTTCTTTTCAACTTCTCAATAGAAAATTGTGAATCCCAACATTTTGGAAATTTTAACTGAGTTGCATAAGTGTTGCTGGATTCAGTACAAAACCTTGCTCAAACCGTTTCTTAAGAGTTATATCTCAGTTTTGCATTGGATTGTGATTGGACATAAGCTGTATTCCAACTGAGTAGCAAAAACATTTTAAAAACATTGTTCCTGAGCTGGTTAAGTGTTAGAAAATGATGCAATATGAGTTGCCTGTTCTCTGCCAATTGTAAAAAACAATGATAAACCAACTCATTGGCAGGATAGCTTAATGTGGCTTGTACTGTAGGTTTGTTTAGTTGTAGGCTCACCTCTTCTTTTACTATTAAGTCTCAGAATTCCCTGCAGTTAACATCAGAACAGTAATCTTCAGTGGGCATTCAATAGCCTGCAGTGCATGTTAGAACTTTTATAATCTCTGATCAGGGGCCAGATACTAAAAAATGGACAAGGCAGAGTGCAAATGGTTGTGCTGTGCTTGCCTGTTGCCCACAACCCCGAAGATGCTGTATTCCATTAGATAGCACACCAGTGCTATCCAACTGAATATAGGTGATGTCAGTGCAGCACTAAGCCAAGAAGCATTGCCCAACTTGGATTATGGCAGTGCAGGGAACAGTACCCCCACACCCGATAGCACTTGTAGCTCCCACTATAATATTCAGACTGCACAATGAAAATGAGCCCATTGGGCATGCAAGGCACTAAGGGGCCATTTGCATTCCCATTATAAGCACATTTTCATGGAAGAGGCAGCAAGTTTGCTCCCCTGCAAGAAGCTCCCCCTGCCCACTCTGATTGCCTGGTCCTGTAAAATGGACATATTCCCTGGTTTCTAGTAGCACCCCTCACTCTGAAATCACTGTCCCAGTAGATTGAAATAATGTCCCTGGTGTCTAATGGTCACCCAACCTCCAATCACCAGCCCCATGTGAACATGATTGTCCTGGTGCCCGGTGGCCTCTCCCACCTCTGATCACCAGTCCCATGTGTAAATCATAATGCCTTGGTGCCTAGTGGTCCACCCACCCACCCTCTGATCACTGGCCCCATGTGAAAATTGACTGCCCTGGTGCCTAGTGGTCCCCCCCACCCTCTGATTGCCATTCCTGTGAAATTACAGAAATGTCCCTGGTGCCTAGCAATCCCCCTGTCCACCAAATATCAGCCCCAGTATACTAACTGATATCCCAGGTGTCCAGTAGCCTCCCCACACACACACTCTGATCACCATCACTGTCAAATTACAGGAATGTACTGGTGCCTAGTGGCCTCCCGCGCTCTGATTGCCAGCCCCAGAATATCAAATTATATCCCTGGTGTTCAGTGTTCACCCCTCAATCACTGTCTCTGTTAAATGACAGAAATGAAATGTCCCTGGTGCCAGTGGTCCTCCACCCTCTGATCACCTGCCCCACTATACAACATGATATCCCTGTGGTCCAGTGGTGCCACCATCCTTTGATCAGTGATGCAGTATGATATTTCATGTTCTCTGGCACCTAGTGGTACCAACCACCCACCAATTTTAATTCTTACTGACTCTACTTTTGAATCTAGTGGCCCCACTGCTGAGACATAAGCTGTATTCCAACTGGGAATTCGATCTCCTGAAAGAAACCCTTCTAAAGATTTGACACACTTCTTTAAAAAACACATCAAAATGAAGTATGTTCAGGATTAAGATGTGAAGGAGTATCTCTCCTTGACAGCAGCTTGTGAGAAAAACTACACTCGCGCTGACATGTTCCTAGAGCCAATTCAAGTTGCTGTCACTCACACTCACAAGAATGAGCACGTCTGTGAGCATTTGGATGTCTGAACACATGTGTAGATGAAATAACGGTGGGTACCCCGAGTTAGCAGTCTTTAACTCACATCACTTTGACTTGGGCTCCAGTGTTCCATGCAGTCCTGATTTTTATTTTCAGACAGAAAACCCACAGCAACAGGGGTATATAGTAACATCTGTGGAGGGACTCTGGTGTAAATATTCAAAAAATAAAACACCCAGACAGAAGCAGAAGACAATTCTTTATTAGTAAAGAAACATCTGTGCCTATATATAAAAAAAAGAGAAAATAGTGAATACTTGCTCTTTAAGCTCCTTTAGTCTCTCCTTGTATGGCTTCTCTTGCAGACCCTGCACCATTTTAGTTGCCCTCTTCTGGACTGCCTCTATCCTGTCTATGTCCTTGCAGAGATGGAGTCTCCAGAACTGGATGCAGTACTCCAGATGGGGTCTCACCAGCTGTCTGTACAGAGGGATAACCACTTCCTGTTTTCTGCTGGTGATGCCTCTCCCTATGCATCCCAGTATACCCCCAGCCCTCCCTACTGCCTTCTCACATTGTTTATTAATTTTAAGGTCATCTGATATGATTACCCCCCAGGTCCCTTTCCTTTTTTGTTGTTGTTACTACCTCCCTCCCATTGTGTAATCTTCCCCTGGGTTTTTTGTTTCCCAGGTGCATTATTTTGCACTTCTTTGCATTGAATCCTAGCTGCCATACTTTCAACCACTCCTCCAACCTTGCCAAATCCCTTCTCATCCTTTCCACACCTCCTTGTGTATCAACCCTGTTGCAGATCTTTGTGTCATCTGCAAAGAGGCATATTTTTCCTTCCAGTCCCTCTGCAATGTCACTTATAAAGACATTAAAAAGGACTGGACCCAGTACTGAACCCTGTGGTACCCAACTAGTAACCCCTTTTTCTTCAGAGTGGACTCCATTTACAATTACCTTCTATGTCCTGTTGTCCAGCCAGTGTTTTACCCAGGCTACCACCCTGGGACCCACTCCCAGGCTGGTAAATTTTACTATTAATCTTTTGTGTGGCCTGTGTTAAATGCCTTGCTAAAGTCTAGGTAGGCCATGTCCACAGCCCCTCCCTGGTCTACTACTTTGGTCACCCAGTCAAAGAAATCAATTAGATTCATTTGACATGACCTTCCCACTGTGAACCCATGCTGCCTTGGGTCCTGTGCGCCACTGGCCTCTAGGTACTCAACAATTCTTTCCTTAAGAAGTGATTCCATCACTTTCCCTACCACAGAGGTCAAACTGACAGGTCTGTAGTTTCCTGCCTCTGTCTTAGTCCCACTTTTGTGAAGGGGATTCACATCCACTTTCCTCCAGTCCTCGGGTACTACATCATCCTCCCATGATTTGTTAAAAAGTGTAGTCAGTGGTTTCACTAGTTTTCCCCTTAATTCTTTCAGAATTCTGGGGTGAATTCCATCAGGCCCCATTGCTTTGTCCACCTTCAGTTTTAGGAGTTCTTTCAGAACTCTTTCTTCGGTGAAAGGACTGGGATTGACCCCCCTATCAAGAGTGCTTCTGTTAATTGGATTTGGCACCCCCCCTTTTGTGAATACTGAGCAGAAATATTCGTTCAGTATCCCTGCTTTTTCACTGTCCCCCTCTGCCCACCCACCGTTCATTCTATTCATCCTCAGAATCCCTCTCTTTGTCTTTCTATGCTCCCTGATGTACCTATAAAAGGTGTTATCCCCCTTCTTAACCGAGTTGGCTATCTTTTCCTCAGTTTGGGCCTTTGCTATTCTGACTTCCCTCCCTGCTTTCTTCTGCCTTAACTAGTACAGCTCTCTGTCCTGCTCCTTCTGTGTTTCCTTATACTTCCTGAATGCTATATTTTTCTCCCTGACTTTCCCCACCACCTCTTTCGAGAACCATAGTGGCTTTTTCTTTCATTTTGATTTGTTTATTTGCTTCACACAAAGGCTTGTTGCCTCTATGATGGCAGTTTTGATGATTCCCCATTGTTGCTCCACTCCTCCTTCTAGCCAGTTTGCTAGTGCTTTTCTGAGGCACTCTTCCATCTTGCCAAAGTCAGCCCTGCTGAAGTCCAGTACCCTCACTTTTGTATGGCTTGACTTTGTAGCTGAGTTTAACGTGAACCACACGGTTTGATGGTCACTTGTTCCCAGATGGCAACCAATTTCTAGATCTGAGATCCTCTCACTGTCCCCATTTGAGAGTGCAAGGTCTAAGACTGCTCCCTCATGAGTGGGTTCCGAAACTAGCTGTTTGAGGCATGCCACCTGTAGGGCATTGAGAATGGCCTTGCTCTTGGATGTGGCTGCAGCAAATGTGCTCCAGTTAACATCTGGCATATTCAGGTCTCCCATCAACAGTATCTCCCCTTTATCTGCCATCCTAAGAATGCCTTCCATCATATCCTTGTCCATTCCCTTCCCCTGACATTGGGGTCTGTACACAACCCCTGTGTGGATTGTGGTGCCATTTCCAGTCTCCAAGGTGACCAACAGTGCATCCTCTCCTCCCTGTTTACTCTTTTGTTCAGTTGATTTTATCCCTTCCTTTATATAGAGAGCTACTCCTCCCCCTCTTCTCTCCTCCCCTTCCCTCCCTGTCTCTCTCCTGTAGGTTATGTAACCTGGTATGTTAACAACCCAGTCATGGTTCTCTGCGTACCATGTTTCTGTGACTGCTATGATATCCAGGCATCCCTCTTCCATCAAGGCCACCAGTTCAGGAAGCTTGTTGCCCAGACTATGGGCATTGGTACTCATTACCCTCCATTTCCTGATGGCCTTACTCCTTTTTGCCCCATCCCTGTCCTTCTTGCCTTTGTCACTTTCTCCATTTACCCCTTCCCTTCTCCCTATCAACATTTCTATGTTGGAGTTTACTGCACTTACTACCCTGACTTTTTGGGGGGGCTAGGATTTTCCTGCTCCTTTACAGTGCCTTTCTCCTTGGCTAGTTTAAATGCTTGTCAATGAAGCATTTAAACCTATCACCTAGGATTCTGGTTCTCCTCCTGAACAGATGCAGCCTACCATGCCAGTATAGGCTTGCATCACTCCAGGTGGACCCCCAGTCCCCAATGAAGCCAAATCCCAGAGATCTGTACCAGTTTTTCAACCACTGATTGAATCCCATGGTGTGGAGCACCCTAGCCTCTCCTGTGCCATAGACAGGCAGCACCTCCGAGAAGGTTACCATGCGTGCTACTTGTCTGAGGCCCCTCCCCAATTCTACAAACTCTTCCTGCACTGCTCTGATCCCTTTCTTAGCCAGGTCATTTGTCCCTATGTGGACAATGACATCCAGCTCCCTCCCCTGTGCAGCTGCTCCCGAAATCCTGAGGATTCGCTCCCTGTCCCTCCAAGCCATGGCACCAAGCAGGCACCTTACCTCCCTCTCCCCTTCCTCCCCCAGTTCTACCTTCCTAACTATTGAGTCCCCCACCATGAGTTGTTTCCTTCCCCTGTGGGGTCCCATGCCAGCCTCCTGTGGGTCTCCTTTTTGGTGGTTCCCAGCATCCTCCTTGGTCTCCACTGTGGGTGCCACCATAGAGGAACCACTCTTTGCCAGAACGGCATAGGAATTCTGGAGAGGTACAACTGGAGGGATGTGCCTCTGTTCCACCACCCTCACCTTCCCTAAGCCCACTGCGGTTCAACCGCTCCTCTTTCTTTGCAACCTCTGAGGCAGTGACAGTGGCCCTGGTGGTCCCTGGATGGAAGAGGAGGTCCCACAAATCCTGGCCAAATCAGCCTGGAGATGAACAACCTCCTCCCCTCAGCCCAGAGAGGTGCATGCAGATGGGACAACACCGCATCCTCCAGAATGTATCCTGGAAGACTGCTGCTCCACAGCCACTGTACTGCACCACTCCCATCATGTTTTATTTCTGGCCCCTTCACTATTGTTTAGAATCCTTACTCTTTCCTCTGTTTTTTTTGTTTTGTTTTTTATTTCTTCTCTCTCTACTTACTTACTGTTACTGTGCCTTTCAAGCTCTGGATTGTCTAGTTCTGAGACAAGAAGATCCTATATTTCTCAGTAGACCCCTTACTTGCTCAGATGCAGACCTCCAGCAGCTAAAGGGGGCCAGAGAGCTACACTTGCCCTTCTAGGATGGTGCGTCTTTGGTGGCTCTGTGATCACTCACTTCCTGTTCCCAAACAGGAAGTTCCTGTTGTCAGTCAAATCCTGTGCCTATAAAAGTAGAACTAGCTTTGGGTGGGAGAAGAAGGAAATGGAGGAGGGCAGGAGAAGAAGGGAAGAAGGAAGCAAATATATGAATTACTTATAAAGTTTTAGAGGGATGGAAATATAGGTGTTGCAAGTAAGTACATACTTATGCTTTTAAATTAGGTTGAAGTTGCAGGATATGCAGTAGAGAAGGATCACCTAGTCCCAGACTATGGGGGGGACGGTAAGGGACTGCGGTCCCTGTGTTTGTCTTTTATTGTGAGTGGGGTGGTTAGATGGGTGAGGGTTTCAAAGTGGCAGTTTTCTCTGGGTATCATAATCACTATGTTACTTTGTAACACTAGGATGGGTGATTACTTTGATTAGCAGTGTTGGAATTGTACTTCCAAAACTAGGGGGCCCTAACATTTTGGAGCAGGGACAGAGGCACATGCAGGAGCAGTGAATGAGGGGGTAGAAATTGTGACAAAGCTAGAGGGGTCTGGGGACATGCCCTCAGGAAATAAAAAACAAATTATTGTAAATAGTGCATTTTCCTGCATTTTAGAGTTAGGCAAGATACATTACAGCCCAGCATGATGAAGCACTATGTTATAAGGATGCTACAGTTTCTTACATCAGGAGAGGAGACTTGTATCCCCCTTCCCCGAGAATCAAGTATGTAGGCAAAGCAGCCTGTCACCAGGTAAGGTCAACAGTGTGTGTACCAGCCAATGCCATCTGTCCCTGTCACTTGACCCCACACCCATCTGCCTATGAGGCACCCTACCTTTTTCCCATCCCTGTCCCCTGCAAACTGGATCATGCCAGACTCCAGCACCACAGGCTACAGTGGCCAGTATCATATCACTGGTGGACCTGAGGAGACACAGGATCAAGCAATTGTATCAGCACAGTAGCCAATGGAGTGTGCCCTTTTGCACAGTAATGCTCCTGATGCTGAAATGCACCTGATGTCAGGAGTCTTTATGCCTTTCCATCAATCAGTTCCCAATACAGACAAGGCTGGGCACATGTGGGTGGAACTGGGACTAAAGATATGCTTGTGTGTATGGCTGTTTGGTTTTGACTACTTAGGCTAGAAGTTAGAAACCCCATGTGCATCAGTATTTATTTTACATAATGGCATTCATAAGGATGTGAGTACATAAGGATAGCACATGACAGCATGTGTATTTATAAGGGAATAATAAATGCCTTGGGTGGGTGTTAGGCATGAGGGCATGAGGTGTAGCCAAGTGATGAAACCACCCAAGAAAATGCATTATTTCCCTTATCATGGCACATCCTGGAGTGTCTTAGCCTACTTATAAAATGGGCTTTTATTTGTTAAAAAAAACATAATTCAGGTGTGGTGTGTGATTGTCAGAAAATAATGGATGATAACATCACAATGTGTAGCCAGTGAGGTTACAGGAATTTCCTGGCACATTCTAGAAGTAAGAATCAGAAACAAAATCAGACTAACTAGCTCTGCAAGATGCTCCTCCATTTTGCAACAGTTACACTGGCAATGATACTCTGAATGATGGCTGCGTGCTATTAAAGTACGGTGCTACTGAGTGGAATATACCTAAAAGGTACAAAATGCATACAAAAGACAGCACACTCAAGCATCGTTCAAAAATGTTTTCGCCGACTACATTCTTTGAAAACTGTAATCAGTGCTTTCTCGAGTAAGTCCCATATAGAGTCAAGGCGTGTTATATGGGACTTGCCTAACAATCCCAGTGATCTAATTTTGCACATAAGAAAATAAGTGAAAACATTATTCTACAGATCTCGAGTGCACTATCTTTTGTAACTGTTCTCAGCACTTATAACACCAGGGATCAGCTCCCTCATCTATTCATCTAAGTTAGTCTTAAACAAATATAGTGATCATGACTCTACTACCTCACTTGGAAAGCTATTACACTTTTCCATCACTCTCTGTGTGAAGCAATGCTTCATCCATTTTTGAATTTTATTTATTTTTTAAGTTTCTGTAACCAGGATTTCCCAGTGGAGTGTCACATCCCATTAGCAGTGGGTAAGGACTACCCATTTGTCCAGCTGGGGAGGAATTGCAGCATGACAGAGGTCATGTGACTTACACAATGAGACAGTGATTCTGGCAGGATTTAAAACCAGAGAATCATCCAGTTTTGCAGGTCTGTAGTCCAACCACTGGCCTACACTGCTTCCCTTACTGAGTCAAGATTTGAGATTTCAGTAAAGCAGTAAGGGTCTGTAGGAATGAATCCCAATCAGTTGATTCACACAGGACTGAGAGGAGACAGATAACTAAGCTCCCTTGCTAGAGGAAGACTGCAACACCTGAGGCAGAAGAATCACACACCCAGTGCAGTATTTCTGGAGAGGGACAGAGAAAGGAATCCCGACACCCATCCCAGCAATCTGCCACCTCTTAAAAATACAACTTGTTGCATTTTGGTACTCTTTCTGGCAGTTCTGGCCCAAGCTGTCTTTATTTTAGCTTCCATCAGGGGCCAGGCAAGCACCGGGCTTTTGTCCACCTTCCTGCAGAGGAGAAGAGCAGTGCTATAGACATTAGACACTCCTCCACCCAGCTGGCCCTCTGACACCCTGGGATAGGCTCCCTTCTGAACCTGGGTTGTTAGCATCACAAACCGTAGAGCTACTGCTGTGCTGGCTGGCTGGCTTACATTATATTTTAACCCAAAACCAACTAGTGCCACAACAGACTTGTCCCATTAGGCTCACAAGGAACAAATGCCTGTTTATAGGGACAACCAGGGAGCACTGGGAAGGTTAAGTGACCTGGTCAGATTCATACAGTATGCAAGTGGAGATTGTGGGAATCACAGCATGTTACTCTAACCTTCAGGCTAAACTGCCAGCTCAACCATATATATACAACTGCTCATCCCCTGTCTCATCCATGCCATGGCCATGTCACTCATATGGGTCTCGACTTTTCTGGTTCTCTAATAATTAAAAAAAATACTTTTTTTCCGCTCCAGCCAGTAATGCGTCTAGTAATGGAGGCCAGCTAGATGAATGCAATGTAGGCAGTAGAGAAGCTTAGTGACTTGAGAGGATGGACTGTACAGGTGAGGACCAGAGGCCAAGGTGTTCTTAGCAAGGAATTGATAGCTCAGTCAGTGGCACGTCGAAAGCTGCTGATAATACGGCACTCAATAAGATCTGACTCACTCTGAACAAGGCCTGTAGACTCTTGAGCAGTGCCCCCAGGCTCACCGACACCTGTCATCTCTATTCCACTGCTAATCTCCTCAACCTCAAAGAAAGATTCCACGACCAAACTTGCCTAGTAGCCAAGAAAATTCTGCTTGGGCTCTCTCCCCCCCCCAGGGTATCTGCCTCCCTTCAACATACCTCCCCCACAGTCTCCACCCACAGCTCTGACAAGGCTACTCTACTGGTACCCAGAACCAGGACCTCCCTAGCTCAGAGATCCTTTTGCTACAGGGCTCACTCCTGGTATAACTCTCTTCCTATAACCATCACTAATACTCCCAAAATCACCTCTTTTAAAACTGCTCTTCAGAACCATCTGTTCAATGCCTGCTGTTGTAATTGTCACTAACAGGTTGCTCACATGCTACTAAGTGCACTTTTTATTGACAAAGTCCACCAGACTGCCTCCAACTGCCTCCCACCCCTCTCCTCCCAACTGGTTCTTTTAATCCCTCCCCTGCCAGATATCTGTATATCAGAGACCTCCTAAACTGATCATATGTAACTAATGTGTATAAATTGCACAAAATATTTGTAACTATGTCTGTATACAAACTGTTTAAAATCTGTGTAACTCTGTATGTCAGCATTCTGTAACCTTGTGCCACTGTTGTCCTCTCTGTGCTGAGGTACTTTTGTAAATGAGCCTCTGGCTCATAGGTTGTAAATCCGATTGTACAAATAAATAAAAAAATATAAATAAAAAAAGGATAAGTGACACAAAGCAGTAGGCTTCTCTTCCTTCTCTGAGTAAACTGAAACACACTGGTCCAGCATTACACAGATCTGTATGAATGTCAAGGTCAGCAGTAAATCTCTGATTACAGCAGACAGTTGCAATGTTAAGAATGCAAGCCAGGAGTATGTGTTCTTGTTCAATTTAACCCCTTCACACCTGAATTAAATAGAAGTCAATGCAAAGTGAGCTTCAAATTTGGCTCTTTTGTAGCTGTGAGGGGTTATCCTTAAAAACAGCTACTGGGGCCATAGCCCCAGCCCCACTGCATAGATTTATTTTTCGTAGTTGCCAGGAGTCCTTGGCTATATATCGGAGTTTAGCCCTTGCAAGCCCCGGCATAATTCAAACAGTGGTGATTAATGGGAGGGAGTTTTCTGGGGGGGTTAATGATAGGGAGGGAAGGGGTTGAAAAAAGTTCAGAAAACAGTTTATTCATATTAATCAAACAAAAGTGAATATGAGAATTCTAATGTTATTTCTTAATATAAAAGTTTTATATTTTGGTGAAAAGTAAGGGAGTCACAATGATGATTTATAGCACTTTTCTCAAATAACTAATTTTATTAAATGTATGTCTTAGGACCTGAAGTGAGTAAGAGAAAGCATAAAGCTAAGAACAAAATGTTAACTATGTAAAAAGATGACAAATAAACTGCTTATTTTTGCAAGAAACATGCCTTCAGGAACAAGACATTAAATAATTTTTAAAATTATATGGAGGTTGGAGTTTATACCCTATGCCAGAGAGATTCCAGCTGGGTTGCTATTTTATTTAAGAGATATTTTTAAAGGAAAATGAGAAGAAAACATATAGAATAAGGATGTGGCTACATAATTATAAAAATAAAACAGAAACAGCAATATTATATGGTGGTAGATGTATATGCTCCTAACCATGATGACCCAGATTTTTTTATAATCTTTTTTAAACATGGTTAAAGTTCTATCTCTACATGCATTGGCAGGAGACTTAACAATATTCAATATGGACAGATCATTTGGTTCAAAGGAAATATGAATAATGCTATTAAAAATCTTGCAGATTTGATCAAGGAAATTAACCTTGTAGATGTATTTAGGTACTGCTTCCCCAGCAAAGAAAAATATTTTTTTCAGATGTTCATAAATCCATCTCGAGAATAGATACATTTATGATTTCAAGAGCTGTGATACACAAAATATCATATATGGAACAGGAAAACATTCATATTTCTGACCATACCCCCTGAATATTTACTTTGGACCTACAAGAAGTAGAAGTTAGGGAAAAGAAAATTGTTTCACCAGGAAAGGCACACTAAGCCAAAGCTCCAGGTGTGACCTGGGAGCACAAGGAAATTAATTGACTTGTTCAGGGTCACAGAGTATGCAAGTTGGGGGTGATGGAATTCAAACCCAGGTCTCCAGGTTTACTGCTCAGTGCAAGAAGCCACTATGCAATACTACCTCCTAAGGCACCATATATGGAGGATAAATGGGTCTTTGCTTAAAAACATAGTTTATGTCACTCTAATTAGAAATACAATTCAGGAGTTTGGCTATTTTAATGACTCTAGGAGGACTAGTTATAATACTACTGAGATCTTCTAAAAGCTGTGATTAGGATATTACAGAAAACACATAATAAAAAATGAAATATATTCTAAACAGGGAATTAATAGTGAAACAACAGCAACTGGCACAGACACAGCCAGGCTATATAAAGTCATCAGCTGAGACAGATTTATTTTTAATACTTAAAACACAAAATGAAGATAACAAAGAAGTGGCTAGACAGGCTCAGCCAGATTTATTAAGATCAAGGATCAACTACTGTTTCATGTGGGAGGGGACAGATAAACTTTTAGCTCTGCAGTTAAGGGTAGAGAGATCAAACAAAACACAGGGCCCATGCACTGCAATGCTTGTGGGTATATAGATGAAATAGCAGTTACCATAAAAGCACAAAAGTTGTGCCACTCAGTGCAAAAACTATAACATATTAACTGATTTGGTACCAAAACAGAAGAACACAAGTCCCAGAAATCTGTGTAAGATCCATGAAACTAACTCAAGAATAGAGGAAGTTAAGTATTTCCTAGATTACATTTCTCTCCCTTTGGTTCCACATAAAAAGACAAAGGAGTTGGATAAATTAATTGAAGAATCTGAAACATAGGAGGCCATAAATGATTGAAAAAATGCCAAATCTCCAAAGGCACAATGGTATAATGAATGGATTCTACAAAGCATTTAGGGTGAAGTTAGTCCCTATTCTTCGGATCCTATTTCATCAATTTAGAGAAGCTGGAAAATTGCCACCATCCTTCATGAAGCCTGGATAACCCTCATTTTGAAGCCTTAAAAATATCTGGAAGAGTATAAATTCTATTGTCAGATTTTACTCTTGACTAATAAGTACAAACATTTTGCAAAAATGTTAGCTAAAAGTCTGGAAGAGGTAGTCAAAATGTTAGTACATGAGGCTCAGTTGGGTTTCATTGGAGGAAGGGAGCTTCACCATAATATTAGGAAAACTTTGAACCTGATGTATAAATTTAAGGCTAGAGATACGGTATTGATGGCACTAGATGCTGAAAAGGCATTTGACAGTCTCCTGGGAGTTCTGATGAAAACCATGTCAAAGGCTGGAGTGTTACTAGCATACATAAAATCTGTTGAAATTATATATACATCACCAAAAGCAAGGGTACAAACAAACTTAGTACTCTCTGGCTTGTTCTTTCTGTGCCATATAACAGACAAGGGTGCCCACCATCTCCAGTGCTCTATAGGATTTACATGGAGCCTCTAGCAAAGGCCATAAGAAATTTAATATTTATTAAGGGTACTGGCATAGGGGCCAAATAGTATAAGATCCTGCTTTAAGCAGGCAATACGTTAATGTTTTTAAATATATTTTTGAATCCCCACAGCCATTAATGGATACTCTAGCATCATACAATAACTGGCTAACTATAAAATCAACTTGAATAAGTCAGTGAAATTACCTCTGAATAAAGACCACAGTTATAACCCACCTCAGAACTCTATTTCTGGAGACTATAAAACGCTTAAATATTGAGGGGTAAAACAGTCTGTACATATTCAGGTTTGGTTGATTTGAATTTCCTCCTCCTTCTAAAACTGAAAAAAAGGACCTTGATAGATGGGTACTTCTTTGACTCTGACAAGAAGGGATAATGCAATAATGTTGAATGTTTTGCCTACACTTTTGTTTTTGTTTCAGGCCCTTCTTATCAGTGTCATGACGAGCTTCTTTAGTGAACAGAGAAAACTTTATAAAATTCTCAGGAGAGCAAAGCAGGTAAGTGTGTGCCTGGACAAATTATATGCACCTGAGCAATTGACAGGATTACAGGTACTTAATCTGTGATGGTTTACAGTGTGTGCCAGTTTGAGGCAACATTATACTAGTTCAGTGAGGAAGAGATTTCACCTGAGTAGGCATGAACTGAGCAGTTGATTTTAGATAAGTGGTCATTAAAATCTGTTCTATACTTATATTCTTATATTATTAAAAACAGTATGTGGAGACCCTTTCATCTTTTACTAGAAATGTAGCAGAAATGTGGACATACTTTCATAGGATTTGGGATTATACAAATACCATGTCTTATTTCACATCACTGTGGGATAATGAGATTATCTCTCCCTTGAAGTTTAGTTTGATTATGCACATCTAAAAGTCTAAAAGGATAACATGTCTTGACCATTTACTTAAGAAATATAGGTTAAGGAGGTTTATTGCCTGGTTGAAAGGCAGGCCCATTTGTTCCAGGGTTCTTACCCAAGGTGAATCAGTGGCAAGTAGTGGGGAGAGGGGTTGTGGAGCCAGGGGAGGAGTCAAAGGGGGAGAGAAAGGACAAAATGACATCACTGGGAGAAGGCAGAGTTAGGAAAGCACAAGAGGGGAGTAGGAAAGAGGAAAAGAGAGAGAGAGAGAGAGAGAGAGTGAGGGGATGGGGATTTAAAAGGGGCTGCTCTGAGCAGGCTCCTCACAGTTTTGCTGGCTAGTAAGTTTCCACCCACCCAACCCCTGTTTTTAAGAGAGGAGAGGGAATTAATTAAAAGGATGGGAAGAGGAAATTTGGGGTGGCAGACTGCTGAAGGTGAACAGCAATTTTGTCAAGTGAAGATACAGGGAGAAAAAAAAACCCTAATGGGGACATCTAAATCATCCCATTCCAAGGCAAAAATATAGGACTTCAGAGGAGCTGACATTGATAAGATGGCCAACAGAGTTAAGCTAGCCCTGGCAAAAAGAAACACAGGCGAGGGGGTACAGGCAAAGTGGGCAAGCATTAAGGATGCAATACTTGAAGCAACATCCCATTGTGTTAGACAGAAAAGGAAGTGCAAAAGAAGAAAGAAACCACTTTGGTTCTCAAATACAGTAGCAGAAAAGGTCAGAGCCAAAAGGCAGGCCTTCAGGAAATATAAGGGAACACAGCGGGATGAAGATAGGGAGGCATACCAAACTAACCTAAGGGAAGCAGGGAAGGCAGTAAAGCAGGCAAAGTCCCAAACTGAGGAAACACTAGCATGAACAGTAAAAGAAGGTGACAAGACTTTCTATAGATACATTAGTGAAAGGAGAAAGTCCAGAGGAGGTATTGCTAAGCTCAAAGGAGAAAAGGGGGCATGTGAGGAGGAGGACCCTGTAAAGCATCTATCCTAAATAGATACTTTTGCTCAGTATTTACTGAAGAGAAGGTAGGACAGGGCCCACAGCTCAGCACCATGGACACGGGGGGAGGAGGGAGGTGAGCACTACTCCCTTCACAAAAGAAAGGGTCCTACAAGAGCTTGCTAAGCTCAGGGTGGACAAGACAATGGGACCTGATGGCATACATCCCAGGGTACTTAAGGAGCTAAGGGTGAAACTAGCAGAGCCATTAGCAGAACTGTTTAGTGAGTCTCTGAGTACAGGAGTGGTCCCAGAAGACTGGAGAAGGGCTCATGTGACCCCGCTCCACAAGAGTGGTAGCAGGGAGGAGGCAGGGAACTACAGGCCAGCCAGTCTTACCTCAGTAGTGGGCAAGATTATGGAGGCACTCCTTAAGGAAAGGATAGTACAACACCTGGAATCCATAGGGGCACAGGATCCAAGACAGTATGGGTTTACAAAAGGAAGGTCCTGTCAAACTAATCTCATAGATTTCTTTGACTGGGTAACCAGAGTGGTGGACCAAGGGGGAGCAGTTGATGTCACCTACCTTGACTTCAGCAAAGCTTTCGACACTGTTCCACATAGAAGATTGATAAATAATCTGGGTAGGCTCAGGGTGGGTCAGAAGTTGGTCAACTGGGTGGCAAACCGGTTGACGGACAGAAAACATAGAGTGGTGATAAATGGTATACAGTCAGAAGAGATGCAAGTCACAAGTGGGGTACCTCAGGGATCAGTCCTGGGGCCAGTCCTATTCAGTATCCTCATTAGTGACATTGCAGATGGATTAGAGGGTAAGGCTTGTCTGTTTGCAGATGACACCAAGATCTGCAACAGAGTAGATGATCCAGATGGGGTGGGCAGAATGAGAAGAGATCTGGATAAACTAGCAAAATGGTCAGAAGAGTGGCAACTGGGATTTAATGCAAAGAAGTGCAAGATCATGCATATAGGGGAGAGAAACCCTGAAGCCACCTACATCCTGGGAGGGGAGTTGCTGGCAGTCACAAAGGAAGAAAGAGACTTGGGCATCATCATCACCGATGACCTGAAATCATCCAAGCAGACCTCTAAAGCAGTAGGTAAGGCTAGGAGGATGTTAGGGTGTATTAGTAGGGGTATCACAAGTCATAAGAGGGAGGTAATAATTCCTCTTTACAAGACACTGGTTAGGTCCCATCTGGAGTACTGCGTGCAGTACTGGAGGCCACACCTTCACAAGGACATTAACCAAATTGAGGCAGTCCAGAGAAGGGCAACCAAATTGGTGCAGGAACTGCATCAGAAGACACATGAAGACAGAATAACAGAGCTCAGTATGTATACCCTTGAGCAAAGGAGGGAGAGAGGTGATATGATCAAAACATTCAAACACCTTAAGGGCATTAACAAGGTGAAAGAGTCTAACATGTTTAAATATAAGAAAAATAGCAGGACAAGAGGACAAAGCATGAGAATAGAGGGAGGCCAATTAAGGGGGAATGTGAGGAAATTCTTTTTCACAGAAAGAGTGGTGGATGCATGGAACGGACTACCTCAGGAAGTGGTGGCTATGAATACAGTGCAGGGCTTCAAACATGCATGGGATAGGCATAAGAGAGCAATACAGATGAATATGGATAGATAGGTCATTGACAGTGTAAAGGAGTGTGGCACATTCATAAGATAGAAAAAATGGGCAGACTGGGTGGGCCTTGTGGTCCTTATCTGCCATCAACCTCTATGTTTCTATGTTTCTATATAATGGTATGCCAAAGGTGGATGACAGAGAGATTACAAGAGGTTTAAGGTTTTGGAAGAAAAAAGAAAGGGTGTGGGGGTACATATATGAACCCGGCCTGGGTGTACACCAAGACTGTGGGGGGCAGGCAGCTTTGTGTGTACACCCAGAGGGCCACAGAGCAGAAGAGGGGTATGAGTGTACTTATGTACCTATCAGGGGAGATGAGCAACAGAAGATGATGACCCCAGATATACATCTGGGGGAAAAGATGAATGATTTAAGATGATTCAAGAATTTGAAAGCAATATAAACTTGTTTGGAATGTGTAAGAACTTTAGTGCATAAATACAGGAGATTTGTGAATAAAATATTTGCCGACTGAGCAACCACATAAAATGTCTTAGTGTACTTATTGGGAAGGGGATCCAGGAACAATGACTTCTGAAGATATAGAGCTAACATATAATCTCCCTAATGGTGATTATTTAGGTTATTTGCAAGTGAGATTTATTATTTAAAAGGTGGGACATGAAATTATGCCAGACACTTCATTATTGTCCTTAAGGATAACAGAAGAAGCACAATCCAAAAAGATAATTGGCGAGATCTCGTCTTTAATTCTTGATAAAAAGACAAATATATGGTTGAAGTTACAAAATGCCTGGACCAAGGATTAGGGGATACACATTAAAGAGGCATGCTGGAAAAAAATATTACAGATAGCAATGCAGGTATGTAAACATATAAAACTCTGTTCAAATTCAGTTTATTTATTTATTTATTGAAATGTTTCACCAGGAAAGCACACTGAGTGACCTCATCTCCCGGTACGACCTGGGGGGAAGGGGTACAATAGGAGTGAGACATTAAACAATCAAGTTACAAGATCAACATTAACATACAATTGTAAGGCAGGAGTTACAAGCAGTGTTACTACAGTGTTGCACATAATAGGTAGAAGAGTGGACAATAATAAGTGTTGGGTTAATAAGTAAACAAGAGCTTACATGAAAGAAAAGGGATGAAAGGAGAGGGAGGGGTGAGGTGGGGAGGAGAAGAGTCGAGTTCAAGTTACATTCAAGTTACAAGAGTAACATTAACATACTGTTGTAAGGCAGGTGTTACAAACAGTGTTAATACAGTGTTGTGCATAATATATAGAAAGAGTGGACAATAATAAGTGGTGGGTTAATAAGTGAACAAGTGCTAACATGAAGGAGAAGGGGAAAAGGAGAGAAAAGCATGAGGTGGGAGAGGGAAAGAGTCAAGTTCAAGTTACATTCAAGTTCCAAGATCAACATTAACATACAGTTGTAAGGCAGGTGTCACAAACAGTGTTAATACAGTGATGTGCATAATACATAGAAAGACTGGACAATAATAAGTGCTGGGTTAATAAGTAAACAAGTGCTTAGGTGAAAGAGAAGGGGGAAACGGAGAGGAAAGGGTGAGGTGGGGGTGGTGGAAGAGTCATGTCCCTGGAGACCACTTCGGGATGAGAGGAACCCTGCAAGGGGACTGGGGGAGACCAGAGATAAGGGGATAGGCAGTGTCCCAGAAAAAAACCCTTCAGGATGTGGGGAACACTGCAAGGGGGCTATGAGGCTAGACAGAAAGGGGATAAGGCTGTAGGGATTAAAGAGGGAGGAGAAAGAGAAGGATGAGATGTGACTCAAATGCTGGGGGGGGGACAGGACCTAACCCAAGAAAGAACCCTTCAGGATGCAGGGTACCCTGTTTGGGGGTTGGGGAAAAGTCAGTAGACAGGGGTTAAAAGAGTGACAGGAGAGGCAGAGAGTGAGAACTGAACCCTTGAGGGGGAAAGAATTTGTACCTTTGGAGGGGATGGGACCTAATCAATAGTCCATCAGGATGCATGGGGACCATTCTCAAAGGATGCATTTTCTTTCTAAGACTCTTTCATGTTTTTGCCCTAGAAACTGTACCTTTTTACAGCACATTTTTACAGCACTATTGAACCCTGTGTCAGCCTTTCAGATGTTTGAAATTGAAGGCTTGTTTCTCCCATATTACATTTTGGTCACATGTGACTCACAATTCTTACCTTTGTAGTCCTTATTTCTTCAGATGGACACCTAAGGTTAGCAATGTATTTTTCCCAAGGGCTCATAGGCTCTTCTACTGTTTCTTAGCTCAGAGAGGTACTCCTTTCCTTGTAACCCACTCCTTAACTGGTCCTTGACATTCATAGGCCAGGCTCCCTATTGGGAGTCAGCTACCCTCAGAGGGTGCCAGACACCGCTTTGTTAAAGCTGAGAGCAAGCCAGCTTTTCTGACACTCTTGTTTTCAGCCAAGAAATTCAGGGTCCCCCCTCTCCCTTTCTGCTGTCCAGTTGTCCTGATCATCCTTGGCCAGTTCTAAGACCATCTGCCCAGAATCTTCTTATTCTCTGGTCAGTTTTAATTTTTTTGTTCCTTTTATATCCTATATACTTGTTTCTGTCCTTTGGGCTCCCTTGTCCCAAGCTTTCTTTTCTCTTACCCTTTCTTCCTCTTCTATGTGAACAGAACAGAGGAGGCTGGGGGACCAGCGTTGGTTACTTGCCAGTCCACAAGTGCCACATCATACATCGGCCTCATGGGCAGCACTGTCTCAGACCTCAGCCCCCTTCCTCCAAAACTTTAAAAGGCATACGCTCCTGCAGGGTCCTAGTGGCTCTGGGCTGAGACCCAGTAGTGATTAATGGTGAAAATATTCTGGAAGATCAAGAATTATGGTGAGTACATACATTTTTTTTTACCAGGAGAGACTCACTAAGCTGAAAACTTATTTACAAATGCAACCTGGGAGCACAAGGAAGTTAAGTGACTTGCTCAGGGTCACACAGTATGCAAATGGGGGCTGAGGTATTCAAACCCAGGTCTCCAGGTTTGCAGCTCAGAGCCTTAAACCACTGAGCTATACTACCTTTCCTGGTCCCTCTGGGGACAAGGTCTTCAGGATGCAAGGTGCCTGCACCAAAAGGAATTGCCACAAGTGGCACCTTGTGCCAAATTTTGTGTCACTCCTGATTTTGAAACACAGGCTGCATTGAAATTGGGATGCTTTGCACTGAAGCTGTTCGGCAGCAGATATGCCAGTGTACAAGGTCACGAGGGAGCTTATGCCATGCGGGGCTACACCATCCCCTTATTTGGAATTTTAAAAGCCCTGCCATGGTCACATGAAGAGGCTGAGGTTAGATCAGCCATGAGTGGTCTAAGGGTTCTGCACCACTGGCTTGGATGGAGATGACTGGAGGTGGAGCCTGCAAGATCAGAATCGGGCACAAATGAACCAGTGGAGGTGCTATGCTGGATAATGGGAGCATGGTGGCAGTGGCAGGGTTCAGAGGTGGCACCCATTGGAGGTGCCATGGCCAGTGGGACTTTGCCATGAGACCTGGGTACACTGAAGTAGGCATAGATGGACCTTATCCAAGACCCCAAGGGGACAACAGCCCTGGCACCTGCAGCATAGGTGACACAGTCCCCTACATGCAGCAAGTGGCATTGGCTGCAGAGAACGAGGTGCAGTTGGTAGATGGGGTCATCCCCCTGACATCACAACATTCCCTGGCTAAACAGCCTACCTTGTGGCTCCAGGCTGATGCCCAACTACACTGTTAGGGACTGTGTCACATATGAGGCAGGGGCCAGGGCTGTTGCCACCTGAGGGTTCAGGACAGAGTCTGTCCCTGCCTACGTTGGTGTACCAGGGCTTAGCAACTCTGTCCCTCTGGACATGACACCTACACTATGTACCATCTCTGAACCGTGCTACTGCCTCCATGTCCTGATCACCCCTTATGGCACCCCCACTGATCCCTCTGCCCCAGGTCTTGACCTTGCAGGCATCCCCCTCCCAACTTTGCAATTGCACCAGAGTTGAACAGGCTAGGGGGGAGGCTTGACGGGAGCCCCCATTAAACCCTTCCAGTGCACCAAAGGTTTGCAGCAACATTGCACCAGTGGCAACTCTTGGGACTTTAGCTCAGAGGCCTCTTTTTTCTGAAATAGGTCACAGGGTCATTTATGGACCTGGAGTTTGCCACAGTCATGAATTAGCACACCATGTGCTGATCTAGTGGCCAACTGAAAATTGAGCCCACAGTCTCTAAGTATTGCCGATCACCATTAAATCCATCTGCTGGTGTGGCTTCTTATTTCACATCACTGTGAGGTGTGGACTCCCTAAGAGACTTCAATGCATTTCTTTCTTTTATCTAAACACATTTAAGGAGCTGAAAACAGTCAAAAACAGAAGGCATTGAGTTATATGTTGTATGATATTGAATCTGTCATTTAAGCCTAAAGGAACATTGACAGTATCAAATTTAAATATCCACAATGTTTCACATCTCAGCAGCATATTCTTGAGGTTGCCACCTCTTTTATGAATTCTACACCAGTCTGTCCCCATGAAATTAAATTCATGAGTAGCATCATTTTCTTTGATATGTTTAGCTAAAGCAATATATGTATTCCCTCTCTCAATATCATGCAAATGCTCCTCTATACTTAATTTAAATTTCCTCTTGGTTTTACCTACATACATGTAACCCCACCGCCCAAAAAAAATCGACGGGCTTACCTTGGGTGTCTTCTTGGGCTCCAGTGATGCCCACTGCCAGGCAGACATCCTGCAGAGATAATGAATCCATGGTTGTTGGTGTCCTCCTGTTGATCAGCGTGAGAGTGCCATAATGTGTCTTCGCACTATCCTTTGATTGCCACAGCCAGTGTGTATACTATAAATGGCCTGGGCTGGGTCCAAGTGTTCCAGAGCTTGCAGCCAGCCAGGCACTTCCCTGAACTGCTCCACTGTGCTATCACTAACAAAGAAGAGGGAGCCCTGCATGGTATTGTAAATATTTACTTTTAATTTGTTGCTGTATTTAAAATAGAGATTTTTGTCTAACCTGCCTTCTTTGCAGCTTCCATTTCTCAGTGGGAGCTGTCATGTTTTGGACCAGGACTTCCCAGTTTGGACTAGTTAGGACACAGGAGACCTTGAGGAGTACCTAGCTCAGATGCCTTGTGGGAGGGACTGTGAACTTTAGTGTATGGCGCCTAAAGGAGCCAATGGGAACATAAGGCTTTGACTGACAGCTCCCATAGCCAACTGGATTGCAGGAAAACCAGACAAGTCTGAGAGCTATTTTAACAAAGAGAGGGGTACAGCTCAAGCATTCAAATAGAGAAGAGCGTCTAAGCTCTGTTGGGTCCTACGTAGCAAATGTTCCTCTTTACTAAATTTAAATTACCTGTTGGTTTTATCTACATATATGTAACCCCCCCCCAAATTGGGGGGCTTGCCTTGGGTGTCTCCTTGGGCTCCAGCGACGCCCACTGCCAGGCGGACATCCTGCAGAGATAATGAATCCATGGTTGTTGGCATCCTTTGTTGATCTGCTTGAGAGTGCCATAATGTATCTTCGTACTATCCCTTTGAGTGCCACAGCCAGTGTGTAGACTATAAATACCCTTGACCTTGTGCTGGCAAATGGGGACTTTATGAGAGAACTTACAGTGGAGTAACCGCTGTCAAGGAGTGACCACCACTCAGTATGACTCATATTGGATATGGGCAAGGAAGGAGTGCAATCTGGCACAAGAGGGCCGACTTCAGGAGGGCCGACTTTGGAAGGATGGGGGAAGTGGTAAAAGGGTACCTGGCCAGAATTCAATCTAGTATGGACATGAACCAGAGGTGGGAGCTCATAAAGCTGGGGATAGTGGAAGCAACCAAAACCTGCTGCAAGGCCCAGAGCAAGAAGAGTAGTGCTAAGAAACTGAGCTGGTTGAGCAAGGAGGTCATGGAAAAGGTAAGGAGGAAAAGAGCTGCCTTTAGGAAGTACAAGAAAACAGGGAGGGAGAGGACAGGGAGGAGTACTTGACGGAATCAAAGGAGGTGACAAGGGCAGTAAGGGGAGCCAAGCATCTATGGAACTCAGGCTGGCACAAGGCATTAAGAAGGGGGAAGGACTTTTAGGTACATCAGGGAGAAAAGAGCTGTAGAACCACATAGTAAGGATTAGGAAGGAGGCGGGGGTTGGGTGGAAGCAGGGTGCGATAAGGCAGAAGCACTAAATGAGTACTTCTGTTCAGTATTTACTAAAGAGAAGAGGGGGTGACACCCAAGGGGGGGAGAAATGGCAGAAACAGGGAGGAGGGGGTGACAGATGGGGAAATTATGGAGGGCAGTGTTCGGGAGGGTTTGAAGGCACTGAGGGTGGATAAGGTGCCAGGCTCAGATGGCATCCACCCCATGGTACTGAAGGAGCTGGCAGAGGTCCTTGCAGGACATTTGGTAGACCTATTTAATGCCTCACTACATTCAAGGTGTGTACCTCAGGACTGGATGATGGCTCATGTGGTGCCCCTCCACAAGAGCGGCCCCAAGGATGAATCGGGAAACTACAGACCAGTGAGCCTCACATCCATCTTGGGTAAGCTAATGGAGACTATCCTGAAGGAATGGCTGGTGGCCCTCCTAGAGGCCAAAGGACTATAGGACAGCAGACAGCATGGCTTCATATGATTCTGCCAAACCAACCTGGTGGAGTTCTATGACTGGGTAACTTGGCAACTGGACAGGGGCCATGCAGTGGATGTCCTGTATCTGGACTTCAGTAAGGCATTCGACTTGGTGCCACATGGAAGGCTGGGAAGTAAGTTAGTAGGCACAGGGACGGGTGCAAAACTGGAGAGATGGGTAGGGAACTGGCTTCAGGGAAGGCAACAGAGGGTGGTGGTGGGTGGGGAGCTCTCACACCCAAGGGTAGTGACGAGTGGTGTTCCACAGGGCTCGGTGTTGGGACCAGTGTTATTTGGGATATTCATTGCAGATATATCATTGGACATCAAGAGCAAGATCAGTCTGTTTGCTGATGATACGAAGGTAGGAGCAGTGGTGGATGACCTAGGGGGATGGTAGGGGTTGCAGGATGATCCGGCAAAGCTTGAAACCTGGTCATACACCTGGCAACTGGGGTTTAATGCCCAAAAATGCAAGGTGCTGCATTTTGGGATGAAGAACCCAAGGAGGAGTTACCAGCTGGGGGAAGTGCAGCTAGCCCAGACAGAGGAGGAGAAGGATCTGGGGGTGCTCATTACAGAGTCAATGAAGAACTTGGCACAATGTAGGAAGGCAGCTGCAAAGGCCAACAAAATGCTGGGTTGCATTGCAAGGGGTATATCCTCAAGGAGGGAGGAGGTGATTCTACCACTGTATAGGTCATTAGTGAGACTGCACCTGGAGTACTGCATGCAGTACTGGTGCCCGTATCTGAAGAGGGACATTAAGTTACTGGAGGGGGTGCAGCACAGGGCAACAAAGATGATCAAGGGGCTGGGGGACTTATCATATGAGAGGAGGCTGAGGGAGTTGAACATGTACTCGCTGGAGGAGCGGGGGAACAGGGGGATATGATTGAAACCTTTAAGTACATGAAAGGAATAAGCAAGACAGGTACAGAGGGGCTGTTCAAAGTAAGGGATGGGAGGGAAACCAGGGGCCATGATATGAGACTGGAGGGAGGAAGGTTCAGGAGGGAGATGAGGAGACACTTTTTTACAGAGAGGGTGGTGAGTGGGTGGAATGCGTTACCTGTAGAAGTGGTATTCAGTAGAACAGTGGACTGCTTCAAAAGGGGATGGGACAGAATGGGGGGGTCAATGAAGGGGAAGGGTGGAAGGGAGGGGCAGCTGCAGAATAAGGGGTGCTAGCTGCACATTCGAGCAGACTTGATAGACCTCTAGGCCTTTACCTGCTGGCAAATTTCGTATGCTCGTATGTTCGTAAATGGCCTGGGCTGGGTCCAAGTGTTCCAGAGCTTGTAACCAGCCAGGCACTTCCCTGATCTGCTCAACTCTGCTGTTGCTAACAAAGCAGAGGGAGCCCTAAATGGTATTGTAAATATTTACTTTTAATTTATTCCTGTATTTAAAATAAAGACTATTGTCTAACCTGCCTTCTTTGCAGCATGCATTTCCCAATGGGAGCTGCCATGTTTTGGACCGGGACTACCCAATTTGGACCAGTTAGGACACAGAGGACCTTGAGGGATAATTAGCTCAGGTGCCCTGTGGGAGAAACTGAACTGTTGTGTTTGGCACCTAAAGGAACCAATGGTAACATAAGACTGTGACTGACAGCTCCCATAGCCAACCAGACTGCAGGAAAACATCTCCAGAGATCCACTCAGATCCCAAGAGGGGATTGAATTTAAGAATACTGCCTTTTTGCAGACTAAGAGGGTTGCTCAGCAAGGCAGCTGATATTGCAACCAGGTAGAGAACTGCAACAGAAGAAAATAGAGAGTCTAGTGCTTCTTCAGGTAACAGTGCTGAGGCCTACTGTGTGTGAGGAGACTGTTATACAGGGACTCATGTTTGCCAAAAAAAGGAGCCAGCCTCATGCAGAAATAAACTTGCCTGCCAGCTGGAGGTCTCTTCTGAAGAAGAATTAAACCCTACAGAGACATTTTCCTGCATGTGAGCCATTGCCAATTAGGCCAATGGTACGTGTTCTTGTTCCAGAGACAGTTTTCCAGCCAGAGACCCATCCTGGGGATTCAGCTCCTGCACAGCAGATCAACGCAGGTTGTGGCAACCTACAGGAAAGGGTCGAGAAGTGGAGGTGAGTTGTGTCTGCTCAGTTTACCCATGCAAGGCAACTCCAAGCCACTGGTCTTCATTTTGACAGGCCTTTATCAATTCATTGGGAACAGTGAGTAAATTCAGGGTAGCTCCCTGCAACAAATGTGTTTATTTAAACATGGTACCACCTGATTGTATTCAGCCAGTGTTCAAGTGTTTCAATAGACTAGACCAACCAGCCATGGATACAGTTGATTTGCTTTGCATTACTAGTGTTAATAGTTTCTTCATCAAGGGCCCGAACAGCAGCTGCAATGACCCTGGACACCGATTCTGGCCAGCCAGTATTACATCCTGGGTACCCAGTAGCTGCAAGACTGTTTTTACAAAGGGACTAAATTAATTTCATGCAAAGTAACCTGGTACAAACCAGAGAGTAATCATTTGCTTAAATTCACATCCGCCCTCCTTGTTCACGTCCTCTTAATAAACCAGATTTGCTGTTTACTGTTAAGCTGACTCGTGAACATATCATTGTTTGGGTTAAACTTACTGTGGCCTGGGTAAAGGCATT
Organism: Neoceratodus forsteri; assembly: GCA_016271365.2. NCBI lineage: Eukaryota > Metazoa > Chordata > Ceratodontiformes > Ceratodontidae > Neoceratodus > Neoceratodus forsteri. Next base: position 99,991,382 of record CM057450.1, on the reverse strand, counting down.
GGAAGGTGTATGCTTGCATTTAATATTGTTTTACAGGTGGTTCAAGAGTGTTTGTCAGAAGACCAAACCCTGGTGGTAAGTACAAGATTTGTGAGTATGTTATTAATGCCTATTGCAAAATGTCTAGTTAATGCTGCTAATGGTTATTGTCAGTTCATAGGTACTTGGTCATTAGGTGGAATTGTGGGTGGTTATAGCTTCCCAGAGGCCTTTACCAGTCTAGATAGATACCCACACAAACCGTACTCTGGGTGGAAGCACCAATCCACTGTGTTTGCTGGTAAGGGTAGGGGTAGGAGTACACCAGTATTTGCTAATTTGGAACCCATGCCCTTCAACCTGTTTCTAGGAAGACAGGCAGGGGTAGTCGCCCTTGGAATAGTGCCACATAGGGGTTACATCTTGGAGGCACTGCTGGCATTACTGCCCCCTAGTAGCCAAAATACAAAATTTTAGGTTTTGGTTAAATTAGCATCAAATCAAAAATGGAGAACCTTGCTAATGCTAAACTTGAGATTACTCCTAACAAAATGACTGTGCACCACCTGTTGGGGTGGAGTGAGGCAGAAGATGTTGACCCTCACCGTGCTTTAATGCTATTGGACATGCCATTGGGGGCTACCAAAGCTGCTATAGAGGAAGCAGTGAGTCAAGATAAGTGTCTGGGTAAAACCACAGTACAGGGGCAGTATGCTGACTTATTTTCTCAGACAATAGTGGTTCTTATTCCATGCAGTGCTTCTATAGGCCCAGAGACTGTACCCCTTCGTTATTATGCCTGAGGGATACCAGGTGAGTTGGAGGATTATTTTATTTATTTATTTAATATTTCAGAAAGACCTTTGAGCGTGAGCTCCTTTACAAAGGTTTCATGTCAGCGAGGACAAATAAGACAATACACATATACAGTGGTTACAGAATGCCAGCTCATTGGTAATTAAGAGCAATTACATGAGAGTTGGACAAACTGGAGAAAAAAACAGAGTAATAATAACAGAGTAGAAGCTGTTTCAAAAATTAATTGCACCATTTTGCCCGCCCCAAGCAACCTCCAGATTTTAGACTAAGGTTGAGCGGACTGCATAGGGGTTAAACGTTTACTCAGATGGCAGTGGGCTGGGTGTCAGTAAAACAAGAGAGAAGGGTTTGAACCTATTCTCAGAGAGCGAGGGGAGAGAGCAGCTTCAATAGGACCTTGTCGATTAGGAGGTGGTAGGGGGAATAAGGAGAGGTATTATCTATGTGCGGTTAGAGTGGATTGAATAACTTACTTACACTCTTGGCTAGGCTGGAAAAGGAGGCAGGATCCTCTAGGTATTCCCAATTGGGTGCTACCTAGGGTGAAAGCCTAAAACTTTCAGGTGGTGCCTGAGCAGCAGGTACACTTTGAGCAAGACATGACAAGCTGTTTGATTATCTCTATGCATAGTGGAGTGTCTTCCCCTGTGAGGTCACCCAAAGTGGAAGGATTAAAGGAGAAGTGGAACCTTGTGGTATGCCAAAGCAGACATTTCTTTGGTCATTCAAGACACTGGAACTTTTTACACACTGAGTTCAATCATCCAGGTAGTTTTTGAACCAAAGCATTACTTCTTTTGACATGCCAGTGTTGGTTAATTGCTGCAGATGCAAAGAGTGGCTGACAGTGTTAAATGCTTTTGTTAGGTCAGTGAAGGCATCACCCACAAGATTCCCTTGGTTGAGAGCATGGTGTATGTATCCAGTAAATTCCAGGAGGGCAGTTATGGTACTGTGCCCTTTCCTGAAACCATGCTGTTGCGGGCACTGAATGGATTATTTTTCAAGGTATTCAATTAGTTGATCAGCAACTAACTACTCCAGCACTTTGGACAATGGGGGGAGGATGGAAATAGGTCTATAGTTGATACGTGAGGTCTGATCACCCAGTTTGTGGATAGGGGTAACTTGTGCTGACTTCTAAATGAAAGGGAATTGGGATAGCCTTAGGAACAGGTTGAAAATACTTGTGATAGGGGCTATAATCTCATCCTGGGTAAGAGCGATAAATTTTAAGTCAAGGGAATCACCACTATTCCAAGACTTACCTAGGACCTTGCGCATGTATCTTTTAACAAGGGGGACATTTACTTTCTTAAAATAAAAAGGTTGGGATAGGGTTTCAGTTCCTGTCATGTTCATGAGAGGCCCTGACTGTTGATTGCTCAGGGGGAGGTGTGGATTAATTCAAAAAGTCAGGTGGGAGGACACCACTAAGGTTCATGAAAGCATTATTGAAGATATTTGCAATGGTGAGGGGGTCCATAGTTGAAACACCATCTGTGTCAATCATTGAGGGGTCAACCTTTGGGAGTTTTCCAGAGACATCTGTTAAGTTGGACCAGAAATTTCTATTCCCCTATGACCTGGCAAACAATTCTTTATGATGTTTGCATTTTTCTAACCTAATCTCCTGCATACAGGAATTCCTAGCAGTTTTATAAGCTTGCACATCATCAGGATTCCCAGAAGCTTTAGTCCGCAACCACAGGAAATCACGTTGCTTCTTCTTGGACAGAAGCTCTGCCATAATCCAGGAATTTGACATGCCTCAGACTTTCTGAGTTTTCATCAGAGCATGCCTATTGCAGGACTCATTGAAGCATGACAGGAAAAGCTGTAGGGCATGATTTACATCTACTGCAGTGTGAATATTGGACCAATCGATGGAGCACAGTTGTAGCTTTAGGGGATCAAGGTGCCCACATTTTAGTACTCTGTTTCTTACAGTTAGTAGAGGAGGCTTGGAGAATTTATTTGTCCAGGAGCATGATACTGGGGAGTGATCACTGAGGGAGTCAGAGTGAACTATTACATTAGTAATGTGTTCAGGGTGGTTTGATAGAATCAAGTCTATTTAAGTGCTTGTTCTTGTTCTATAGTTGTGTCTGGCTGGCAGTCGTACAAGTTGTGAGAGGCGGAGGGTAGATAGGGTATCCTTTGTGGAGCTGTGTGAGGACACAAGACAGTTTTGGTTAAAATCACCCAAAAGTATAGCCTCAGTAGTGAAAAGGTTCCACCCCATGAATTCCAGTAGGCTCCACAGGCCATCGTCTTAATTTTTAGGAAGAATACAGATTGAAAACACAGACAGTGCTTTGTTATGTTCACCAAGGAGTATTTTGATGGCTAAGGCCTGAACATGGTACTCTAGGCATATTACCGGGAAGGCATGCCCCATAAATGTGTCTTTTAAATATATAACACAACCCCTACCTCTTTTGGCCTGTCTATCAAACCTGAAGATATTATATCCTGGAAGAGTAATGGCCGAGTCTGGAAAAGACGGGGACAGCCACGTTTCCACTACAGACAAGACATCAAGTTTATGGAGGGTGACCCAGTGAAGTAGGGAGTCCATTTCTTGGAGAAGGCTGCAAATATTTAATGATGCTATGGAAATAGTACCATTTCTGCTATTTGTGTGGTTAGGTATAGATCCAATAGGGCCTGGGCTTGGATGGACATTTCCCGAGCATAGAATTAGCATTTGGATGCGCAAACGATGTAGTCCATTTAATTTCCGGGGCATCAGATACATTTTTAGCCTTATTCCTTGCTTCAATTTTTTATAGATATCCAGGAAGGAGTGAGCAGTGTGAAAGATAGGGTTGCCATCATTATAATAACCACCATTTACTGCCCAGTTGAAGTACATTACAAGTTGATTTCAATTGAAAATGTTGATACCCGATGGTAAGTCAAAAGCCAAAAAAAATTATCAACTGCTGAGGTCCAGAGTCAGAGAATGTCTTGGAATTCCTGAAAGTGATGAACTGTGCCTGTGCGTATGCAGAATGTGAAATCCTTTTGTCTGTATGCTTCCTTTGCTATTCAAAGAAGTTGTTGAGAAGCCCACATACAGATCCTTTAGGAACAGGTCAGAAGAAAATGTGGATTCAGAGCAGGACCCAGAGTCACTGAGTTTGTCAGACTTAGTCGCTTGACTCATGTTTTGCTTGGGATAGCTTCCAAAAAGTTGATTTTGAAATGAAAATGCAGATACCTAGTGGTGATGTTTTGCAGAAATCCAGTTCGGAAGACTTTCACAGATTTAGTGGACAAGAATGGTGTAGTTATTCCAAGCAGAATAACATGTAAATCCACAAAAAACTAAGCTACAGACACAGACAAAAACAAACAGCCACCCACACAGATCCACACAGATCCAGGAGAAGGAAGATTCTGTCTGCCTTAAAAGGAATTTGTGGTACTACTGAGTAAGGAGAAGACTTAATGTGGAAGTTCAAATCCACTAAGCAATGGAAAAATGACTCGAGTAGAGAGGGCTCTTCAGAGAGCACACCGCTAGTGATCTAAACAGCATGACTTGAACACATCCTCAAGTCAGCTCAGTACTCTAGTGTGCTTATGCTAAAGCTGAAATTTCAGGATCGAAGGATAATCCCCCAGCATATTGATGGATGATGAAAGAAATAAGAGAAGCAGTGAATGAGGATGATTGTTGGGACCTTTACATAGACACCGCCAGGACTGCCCCTGGCATCTGAGAAATCCAGTGAAGGAGATAATGCTCTTCATTCCCAGCAAATCAGTAACCTGCTAAGAGAGTTGAAAGAGTTGTGAACTAGTGCACAGACCACAGCAGATATAGTAAAGAGTCATTTTACTTGTGCTTCCAATACTGAGGCTAGTCATGAAGCTCAACTGACTGTGAAAGGGGCCAGTGCTCAAGTTCCTGAGAGCAGACTAGACAGTGACATAATGAAAGAGATGAGGGAGCTGTGAGCTGTGGTGAGAGATCTTATTCACTTGTCTCATAGCCCTTGCCCTGGAGAAAGTATGGTAAAGCTGACGAGGCCCAAGAGTACCATCTGCACCTCCTGACAACCATAAACCCAGGGAAGACCCTGCTGGAACTCCTGAGTCCAGATCACAAGTATTCTGTTATCATTGTGGGAAAGATGGGCACACCAAGAAGGCCTGCCATTCTCCCGAAGATTTGCATAAAGTAACTGCCAAGCTGTTTAACCAGGTCAAAGTAAAATAAAGGCTCATTTCAGGGCTGCACCCAAGTCTTTTGGGTCTAAGGCCACTGTTCCATGACCTGCAAATACTACACCTCCTGACTGGTTCAAAATGGCAGATCCTTCAATGAAGACCACTATACATATTGACAGAATCTCGGCCCAAGCCATGTTGGACAGTGGATCTCAGGTCACCATAATATTTAAAGACTGGTATGACCAACATCTGTTGGACCACCCTCTACAACCCCTAGATGGACTGCACATGTGGGGTTAAAGTGATAAATCTTACTCATACCTTGGCTTCTTAAGAGTATGGCTTTCTTTTCCATCTACTGTGGCAGGCATGGATGAACCAGTGAAGACATTGGCCTTGGTCTGCCCTCTGACTGGCTTATATGATGGGATTCCCTTATTGATTGGCACTAATGCACACATGTTTGGCTGCCTAGCATAGATGTGTTGAGAGAAGCATGCCCAAAAGACCAGATGAGCTTTACACATTCACGCAATGGTACAGAAGGTTTGTGAGATGCAGATGCAGGCCAAAGAGGATGATAAGGATGAACCATTGGATTTGTCTGGAAGAAGGACCCATCACCTCTTGTCTTACCACCAAATGCACAATGCTGTGTTAGTGAAGAGGTGCACATGCACAAGGATGTGTCCAACAAAATACTCATGCTGGATGCCCCAGAAGAGGGAAGATTGCCTGATGGACTTCTGGTTAAACCAAGTGTGCTACCAGTTCATGCTCATGCCTATACCAAAAGAGTTGTGGTACAGCTCTGTGATGTAATTGACACAGACATTGAAGTGGCCACAGTATACTGCACAGATACCACTATGTTGCCAAATAAGTGCCACACAGAAGAAGATGCCCAAGAGAGATCACGTCGATTAGTACATGCAGACATCGATGATGTCAGATGCCATCTTAAGGAAATGCTAGCAGCTGGAATCATTCAGAAATCATGCATCCCTTATGCATCCCTGATTGTGGTGGTCCAGAAAAAGAATGGCTTGATGAGGATGTGTGTAGATTACAGAACACGTAATAGGAGAACCATACCAGATCAATACGTGATGCCTCACATTCAGTATGCCCTCGATTGCCTAAACAGAAGTCAGTGTTTTTCCATTTTGGATCTCAGAAGTGAGTATTATCAAATCCCGATGGTTCCAAAGGATTGAGAAAAAACTGCATTTATCTGTCCCTGGGCTTCTACATATTCCTCTGCATGCCCAAAGGCATATTTAGAGCACCTGCCACTTTCCAATGATTGATGGTGCATGCTGTAGGAGACATGAACCTCCATGAATGCCTTGTCTATTTGGATGATGTCATCATGTTTGGCAAGACACTTGAGGAACACGAGGCTCATCTGTTTAAAATCCTGGACAGATTGAAAGATTTCGGGCTGAAACTATCAATTGACAAGTGCCAGTTTTTCCAAAGTTCTGTAAGATACATAGGCCACATCGTGTCCTCTGAAGGCACCCAAACAGATCTCAGCAAAGTAGAGGTTTTAACCACCTGACCAAGGCCCAACAACCTCAAAGAACTCTAGAGATTTTTAGGTTTTTGTGGATATTGTCGCTGCTTTGCCAAGGACTACACAAAGATAGTTCAGTCACTGCTCAACCTGATACAAGGGTATTCTCCTACAAATCAAAGGTTCAAAAGTGGCACTGTGAAGGAAGGAGACAAGGTCTACCTTAAACTTAGTGAATCCATTGGATCAAGATGGACTTCAGATTGTGATGCAGCACTCCAAGAAATTATCTATTAGCTTATACATGCACCCATACTTGCATATGCTGACCCCACCAAGCCATATGTACTTTGCACAGATGCCAGCCTGAGTGGCCTTGGAGCTGTACTCTATCAAGAATACAAAGAGGGACTGTGCCCAGTGGCATTTGCAAGCAGAAGCCTCAGACCCTCTGAAAAGAACTATCTAGTTCACAGATTAGAATTGCTCACTTTAAAATGGGCAATAGTTGACCAGTTTCAGGAGTAATTATATGGTGCCAAAATCCTGTTCAAAACAGAGAACAGTCCTCTCACTTATGTCCAAACATCGGCCAAGTTAGATGCAAATGGACACAGGTGACTCTCCACCCTTTCAACATCTGATTATTTAGTGGAGTACTGTCTAAGCCTAAACCATATCGATGCTGATGCTCTCTCCAGGAGGCCTGCTTCTAATCAAGGGTGCGAATGTCAGAACAATCTGTAAAGGCCCTGTGCCACAAGTTTGACAGGGATGAATATCCATTTGATGAGACTGTGAACTGCCCAGCAGATTGCCTGGAACCTCCAGATACCTGTTTGCATGCAGCTTACTGTAATCTTGCAGCATTAGATTTGAGTACCCTGCCTCAATGCACTCCAGCAGACATCCAAAGAGAACAATATCACAATCCCATGCTTAGATTTGTTCTGAATGCTATGAACAAAGAGAAAGATGCTTCCAAGCTGTGATTTAATGATCCAAGAACTGCCTTACTGTTTTGAGAGGGACCCAGACTTAAGCTCTGAGACAAATTATTGTATCAAGAAATCACAAACGATCAAGGATAAGTTGTGAAAAACAATTGGTGTTACCTTCAAAATTTAAGAATTTGGTCTTGAAAACCCTCCATGACCAAATGGGACACTTGGGTAGTTAGAGAACTGCAGACTTAGTCCAAGCCCATTTCTATTGGCCCAAGATGAGTGTGGATGTTGACCAATATATCAAAACTTGCAGCAGATGCCTTCAAAAAAAGGTCCAGCCACAAAGGGCAGCTCCTTTGGTTAACATTGCCACTAGCACACCCATGGAGTTTGTGTGCATATATTTTTTGAGTTTGGAGCCTGATACAAAGAACATTGGAAATGTCCTTGCAGTAACATACCATTTCACATGATATGCACAAGCTTATCCAACAAAAGATCAAAAGACTGCAACAGAAGCCTAGGCTCTTGATGAGAAATTCTTTGTACATTATTGTGCTCCACAGTGGATACATTCCAGCCAAGGAAGGGACTTTGAAAGTCAACTAATAAAAGAAATGCTATCTCTGTGGGGGGGGGTGAGAAAGTCAACAATCATTCTCTACCACCCACAAGGAGATCCACAACCTGAGATATTTATTGGGACATTGATGGACGTGCTGGGTACCCATCACCCAAAAGACAAGCGAAGATGGAGTCAGAAAATAAGTACCTTAGTGCACATCTATAATTGCACCTAAAATGATGCAACAGGTTCCTCACTGTATCAATAAACGTTTGGTCAGGAAGTACGCCTACCACTGGACATTTGCTTTGAAGTGTCTCCAGATGGGATTCAAGCAGTCAACTATCTGCAATATGTACAAAAACTCAAAGCACAGCTTAATCACACCTACCAACTTGCCCACACCATGGCTGCCAAGAAAAAATAGCTAGCAAAGTAAGGCATGATAAAAGAGTCAAAGCTCAACAACTACAACCTGGAGATTGTGTTCTGATGAGAAATTTGGGGTTGAAAGGGAAGAATAAGATAGCTGATCACTGGAGTCACACTCCCTACACAGTCATCAATAAGTTGGATGGCCTCCCAGTTTACAAAGTACGTCCAGAAGGAGATCCCCAAGTTGTAAAAACAATCCACCAGAATCACCTCCTGCCAACTGGGCAAACTGTCATAGATACAGTACAGCAAAGTGTTGCCCCAACTGGGCCTGCTACTAATTCTGCCTCTCAAATGAAACACTCAAGCCAACCTCCTGCTGCACAGCAGACCAAGCCTTCAACAAGCAATGCTGATATTAATGATGGCGCTAACTCTGAGTCTAGTGAGAGTGAATATGGAGGTGTGTATTATCCTTCCTTTGAGCTAGCCCAACTATTTTAAGGAATTCCTTCCTGCAGTGTTGGACAACATGCTGATGACCCAGAAATGGCAGATAATCTTGACCTTTCAACTACTCCAGTGCACCAGAAAGTGAAGTGCAAAGTGTGACCTCTGAAGTAACTGATTCTTTGTGCCTTGTGGAACTGTCTGAAATCTAAATGGCTAGTTCTAACCAAGAAAATAAGAAAGAAACTTTTGAATCTTTATGTGAAGCAGAAGTAAGTGGGCCTAGTGAACCAAATCTCATATCAGAAAGTGTTGCTATTCCTGACAGTACTAACGGGGAACTGGATGACTCAAATTACATTGAAGTACCTCTTACTGATGAACCAGAGTCTACAGAACCAGCAGATATAAGTGCTACTACAAATGCAAGTAATACATCCAATTCTGAAACTAAAGAGAGTGCAGAGGTGCCCCTTTCATCAGAAGCTGCCTTGCTGCTGGACAATAAGCTGGGATTAAGCACCGTAAATGCCAATGCTGAAAGGACTGTGCCATTGCCTCCTTCACCAAGATTAGGTAGAATTGTGAAACCAGTAGTGTGCCTTACCTATGACTCCCCAGGAAAGCTTGTGGACTTGCCAATGAATGTAGTGCATAAAGAGATATACATCACAGCTAACTCTCTTCCTAAAATTGGGTTCACTGAATTTTCCAATCAAATAATCAGACCCTCCTCTCACTATGTTAGGGGTTGCCCTTACTAAGTAAAAAAGGTCAGTTGAAAAGGTACAAGGTATTTACAAGCTAGTGCAAATTTTCAAAGGTTTCAGGAAGGAAAGATATAATGCATATGGATAACGGTTTGAAATAAAATGAAAATTGTAAATTTTACATGTCAAAATGAAAATGCCACTAATCAAGCAAAGTAATTGCTTAAAGAAATTCCATTTAGAGTAAAAGTATGCTATATTGTATATATTGATAGTACAACTGTGCAGCTACTGTATATAGAAGTATGTGGTTGCAACCTGTATATAGTATATTGTGTTAATAATGATTTCTGCTTAGATTTTAGATTTGACGCAGATGCCAATTTTCCTAGGCGGGGGAGAGTGTAACCCCTCCAAATCAAGGGGATTACCTTGGGTGTCTCCTTGGGCTCCAGTGATACCAATTACCAGGTGAACATCCTGCAGCAATAATGAATCCATGGTTGTTGGTGTCCTCCTGTTGATCTGCGTAAGAGTGCCATAACGCATCTTTGTGCTATCCCTTTGAGTGCCACAGCCAGTGTGTATACTGTAAATGGCCTGGGCTAGGTCTGACTGTTCTGGAGCTTGCAACCAGCCAGTCACTTCCCTGATCTGCTCCACTCTGCTGTCACTAACAAAGTAGAGGGGGCCCTAAATGGTATTGTAAATATTTATATTTAATTTGTTGCTGTATTTAAAATAGAGACTATTGTTTAACCTGCCTTCTATGCAGCATGCATTTCCTAATGGGAGCCACCATGTTCTGGACTGGGACTTCCCATTTTGGACCAATTAGGACACAGGGGACCTTGAGGGGTCCTTAGCTCAGGTGTCTTGTGGGAGAAATTGTGAACTCTAGTGTTTGGCACCTAAAGGAACCTATGGGAACATAAGGCTATGCCTGACAGCTCCCTTAGCCAACCAGATTGCAGGAAAGCTGAACAAGTCCAAGAACTGTTTTAAAATGGAGGAGTACAGCTTGAGCATTTGAACAGAGAGGAGCATCTAAGCTTTGTGGAGACCTACATACAAAAGGCCTGCAATGTCTCCTGAGATCCTCTCCAATCCCAATAGGTGATCAAATTCAAGAATACTGCCTTTCTGCTGACTAAGAGGGTTACTCAGCAAGGTGGCTAAGATTGCAACTGTGAAGAGAACTGCCAGAGAAGAAAACTGAGAGTCTAGTGTTTCTTCTGGTAAAAGTGCTGAGGCCTGCTGAGTGTGAGGAGACCATTTTCCAGGGACCCATGTTTGCCAAAAAAAGGAGCCAGCTGCACACAGCAATAAACCTGCCCGCCAGCTGGAGGTGTCACCCGCAGAAGAATTGAACCCTTCCAGAGACATTTTCCTACATGTGGGCCATTGCCAATTTGGCCCATATCACATGTTTCTGTTCCAGAGACAGTTTTCTGGCAAGAGACCCATCCTGGGGATTCAGACCCTGCACAGCAGGTCAATGCAGGTTGCAGCCGCCTATAGGGAAAGGCTGTGAAGCAGAGGTGAGTTGTGTCAGCCCAGTTTCCCCATGCAAGGCAACTCCAAGCCATCAGTCTTCATTTTGCCAAGCCTTTTTCAATTTATTGGTAACAGTAAATCCAGGGTAGCTCCCTGCAACAAATGTGTTTAATGATACATGGTACCACCTGATTGTATTCAGTCAGTGTTCAAGTGTTTCATTAGACTAGACCAACCAGCCATGGATACAACTGATTTGCTTTGCATTACTAGTGTTATGGTTTCTTCATCAAGGGCCCCAACAACAGCTGCAATGCTGGCAACTCAGGCACTGATTCTGGCCAGCCAGCTTTACATCCTGGGTACCCAGTAGTTGCAAGACTGTTTTTACAAAGGGACAAAATTAATTGCACACAAAGTAACCTGGTACAAACCAGACAGTAATCATTTGCTTAAATTCACACCGTCCTCCTTGTTCACGGCCCCTTAATAAACCAGATTGTTTGGTTTAAACTTACTGTGGCCTGGGTAAAGGCATTGGAAGGAGTATGCTTGCATTTAATACTGTTTTACAGGTGGTTCCAGGGTGTTTGCCAGAAGACTAAACCCTGGTGGTAAGTACAAGGTGGGTGAGCATATTATTAATGCCTATTGCAAACTGTCTGGTGAATGCTGCTAATGGTTATTGTCATTTCATACATACTTGGTCATTAGGTGGGATTGTAGGTGGTTATAGCTTTCCAGAGGGCTGTTCCATTCTAGATAGCTATACACATACACTGTGCTCTGGGTGGAGGCACCAATCCATTATGTTTGCTGAGGGTAGGGGTACCCCGGTATTTGCTAATTTCGAACCCAGGCCCCTCAACCTGTTGCTAGGAAGACAGGCAGGGGTAGTAGCCCTTGGAATAGCACCTTCTAGGGGTTACATACATGAAACCACAATTGCACTGAGCCAAAAATATGATAGTCTCAGTTTCACAGTTACAAATTATTAACTTGAAATTTCTTGCAAGTTTTATGATTGGTAAAACATTTAGACTTGTTAATCACTGGATATAATTTATACAGTCTACAATTATAGTTTCCCTTTTGGGGGGCAACTCATTTCTGTTCTTATTCTGTTCCTGCATTACCCTCTGGCAACTATGTGTTACCCAATCTACTGTTCTCCTTCCTTTATGATACACAGACCTAGGGCGGTGTCTTGTGAATAATTCCAACATATAATTTGTTTGCAGTATGTTCTAGTTTTTTTCATTAATGCTTTGCACATTTTTTGCTTGGGCTGAAAAATGGGTCAGCTGTTTGAGCCACAGTTTTGTGGTTGAGACAGTTTCCATCCTCCCTATTTTGGCTAAACTCATGGAAAAATTGTTAATGCCTAACTGAGAGTCTTCCCAGAGAACTCAAACATCATAACACACCATCATTCTGGCCTCAGACCAAAACACAGTACTATATCTGCCCTGCCTAAAGTGACTAATGATTGGCTAGGGGCAATCAATAATAAACACATCACAGGATCTAGTGTTCTTGATCTAAGGAAGGCCTTTGAACTGTTTCTCATAATATCCTACTATAAATGCTTAACAAAACAGAAATTGGCGCAATTCGCCCACGCTGGTTTTCTAACTACTGTACTTCAGTGGGAGGTTGTAACAAAGCAGAATGTCAGTACTCCCCTACATAGGGCATTCCATCAGGGGTCTGTTCTTGATCCATTAATTTTCAGGTTGTACATTAATGATTTGAGAGACGACACTAGTGAACCCAGCTTGAGTTTTTATGCAGATGACATTTCTCTGTACGCATGAAAGCCTAATATTGGTGTTTTCTGCTCTGACCTTCAGCTTGCCTTCAATAAACTACAGGTCAGCCCTTTTTAATCTAAATTATTTTTAAATGCTGGTAAGAACAAGGTAGTGTTCCTTGCCTCAAGCAATCCTCCCTCAGTGGGGACCTCAGCTTCAGTCATCACTGCACTGTTGGGAGATACCTCTGAGGTAGTAGATAGATACCAATATCAAGGTGTCTGGCTCGATAAAAGATTTTCCTTCTGGAACCTCAGCTCAAGTCATCACTGCACTGTTGGGAGATACCTTTGAGGTAGTAGATAGATACCAATATCAAGGTGTCTGGCTCAATAAAAGATTTTCCTCATATGCCCACATTGAGACCCTATGCAAAATATTGCAGGCCAGACTTGGCTTCTATTACAGGAATAAGTGCTGCTTTCCACCTGATGTCTGAAAACAATTGGTCCCAGTTACTTACCTTCATATTCTGGATAATGCTGACTTAATTTATAGCTATTGTTCTTCAATGTGTTTGTCAAAACTGGATGTGCTCTACCGTGGGGCACTAAGATTCATTCCCGATTCAGCACCCAGAACCCATCACTGTGCATTGAGCGTCAGTTGGCTAGTAATCTTTGGCTATGAGGAGATAAATTTTCCTGTACACATGGGCTTAAAAGGTGCTACTGAATGAACTCCCATGCTACATTACTGAAGCTCCCTAAATAAAAAAAAACTACATTCTCCTAGACACCCCAAGATATACCACGCCATGCGGAATGGAAAATGAGCAATCAGTTGTGCTATTCCTACAGCTTGGAATTCACTGCAATTCTTCCTTAAAACTTCTCTGGTCAATCTTAAAACTTGTGAACCCCTCATTTCAAATATATGCACTGAAACTTGTTAGTTAAACTGTGTTTTACCATTGTTCTTTGCATAATTTGGTCTCTGACATATTGAGTTGCTCACATTAAAAGTATCGGCTAGCCACTGATCAGTTTGTATTAACTTACTTTAATTTGCATTTCACTACTTTTTCCTATTTTTTAGTATGCTTTTCCTATGACTGTATTTTTATATGCTAATGTTCTATATTAATATCACTGTTTTTTCATTTATGTACACTGTCCTACCCAGGACCTCCTTGTAAATGAGCTTGCTCAATGGAGCCTTTTCCTGGTGAAATAAATAAACACAGATACCAATACTAATATGATCATAATATCAGAAAAATAATAAATCATGAAATATATTGTTATCGTATATTATATCTTTAAACAACTAAAAATTGATTTATAAAAGTACTTAAAATTAACAATATACACCTTAAAGCAGCATACATACATAATTATGAGCACAACATCATTCATTGAAATAACATGTATTTAAAAAAATAATGTATACCTACCATGTATCTTTGAATTATAGCCACCTCAGACATAAGCCACCCTCAAACGTAAGCTGCAAGCTCATTGGGTGTTTTGAAATACAAGCCAACCTCAATCAAAAGCCGCAGTTCATCACGTGCAACATTGGTGAACTACCATACTACTAGGTGCATTTAAATAGGCCTTTTGAGTTTTTAAGTGTGAAATACACTGAACAGACCTTATTAATGTGCTGATTATCGTGTTGTTCCACTCAGCGTGGAGTCTGACCGCATTATTTGTAGCCAGAAGTAACTGAGACCAGCTATGTGACAAAGTAGAAACAACTTTATTGGTTAGCAAAAAAGAAATGCTCGGAGTTTAAAAAATATCACTCAGGTTTACTCAAATTTGGAATCTCTGCTGATATCAGCATCAGAACAGCTTTGGGGTTCCTGAGTGTCAGTTTTGTATGTGCTGCACTCAGAGAGGTTGTACTTGGCAAACTTTTTCACCACTCCCACAGCTGCTTTTCATCGATGTGAAGTGCAGCAGCAGCTATGGGATGGTTTTCTTCCTTTTCTGCTTGTCTTGTGGCAGAGATTTTAAAGTCCAGCTCAAAAGACTTTCTTTTGGGCATTGTCACACTGCTACTCTTGTTATACTCTCACCAACACTCTACAACAACTTCACAAACAGTTTCTGGTTCATTTGTCTGACTAAATACAGCTGATTACCATACCTCTGCTCAGCCATTTTGAATTACAAGCCAGCCTCGAATCATAGCCACCCTCGAACATAAGCCGCATACTAAACTTGATAAATGAAATAGAAGCCACGGCTATTATTTGAACATATACGGTATACATAGTCATTGCTTTTTGCAATAATATGTAAAAGCAGCAATACATTTTAAAGAGGGAGTTCTGTCAACATTTTTAGCATTAATACATTCAGAATTTAGATTAGCATATCCCCAGTCAGCCTCGTGCCAAAAATGAGATCTCTAAGTTATTTTGTTTAAAAGTTACAAGTCATTTATAACCTTAATGTCACTGCCTGTTCAAAAAAAGCTAGTTTCACTGAAGAGTTACTGGTTATGTCATAGCCAGAACTCACAGCATAGTCCTTCCTGCAAACTATTTTCTAGGATTTATTTCTTCCATGTTACATAAAACTGCAGTTGTAGTAAACATTTGAAAAAGGAAAGCTGACACTGGGTGGGTACAGGACATGCACTTCTATAATGTGTAGATACAAGGTACTTATGAATGTGACGGGGGGGGACTGAAATACAGTACAAACACAGCTTTAATCACCCATAAGAAGGCAGAATTCCTGTCCAGGAAGATTGTCACTGCACAAAATTGACCAGGTCAGCTCTTTCAGACTGTAGATAGATTGTGCAATCCAATCTGCCTGCAGTCTGGTGGAGCATTGTCACAAGAAAGATGTGACAAGTTTGCTGGATTATTTGTGGATAAGGTTGTTATCATCAGGTCTGGTATCCATCCAGCACCCCCATGGGGTGTGGTGTCAGGTCAGTGGGAGGTTGCAAGCACCCAGCTTGTCTGGTCTGACTTTGACTGACTGGACATCATGGACATTATGAGGTCATTTAGACTTTGCAGCCAACCAGCTGTAGTTTGGACCCGGGTCCAACACGTCTCCTTCTGGGATGCGTTGAGGAAATTGGCCTGGTTCTGGCTGAGATAGTGTGGCAATTATTGGAGAGAGGGATCATTCCAGATCCCCTGAATGAGGTGGTTGTATGACTGCTCCTGAAAAACCCTCCCTTGATCCAGATAATCTCATTAACTACAAACCTGTCTCAAACCTGCACTTTGTGGGTAAGGTTATTGAGAAGGTGGCTGCGCTGCAGCTGGATGATCATTTGTCCACTTACAATGTCTATGACTCTCTTCAGTCTGGATTTAGGAAGAGGCATAGCACCAAGATGGCCCTTGTTTGGGTGCTTCATGATCTCCTAATAGTGAGAGATCGGAGGACTCATTCCATTTTGGTTCTCCTTGATCGTTCTGCGGTGTTTGACGTGGTGGGCCATGGTGTGCTATTGGAGTGCCTGCGGTTCATCTGTGGATTGTCAGGTACTGTCCTCTGGTGGTTTCGATCCTACCTCGAGGGTAGGACACAGAGAGTGGTCTCAGGAATTTATTCCTCTGATACTCTCTCCTTATCCTGTGGGGTGTCGCTGGGCTCCAATTTGGCACCCATGTTGTTCGCTGTGTATATGCTGCCATTGGGGGACATTATTAGGCAGTATGGTCTGAGTTTTCACTGCTATCAAGATGATACTCAGCTGTAGGTGTTCATTGTACCCGAATAGGAAGATGTTCTCTAGGTGTTTAACAACTGCCTATCTGAGATCCAAGACTGGATGAGAGCTAGTTGGCTGAGGTTGAACCCCGATAAGACTGAAGTGTTGGTCGTGTATCCCGATTGTTGGAAGGCGGGTATGTCGGCAGGACAAACCTCTGGTCTTTGGCTCAGGGGTGTCCAGCTTACCACCTCAGACTGAGTACAGAACCTGGGTGCTATTTTTGATGACAGTTTGACCCTAAAATCACAGGTATCAGCTGTTGTCAAGACCTCTTTTTACCATCTGAGGAATATTGCCCAGGTGAAACACCTGGTTCCTTCTGATGATCCTCCTACCTTGGTCCATGCCTTCATGACCACTCACCTTGACAACTGCAACACCCTGTACCTATAGCTCCGGGGGTTGATATCCATTGCCTGCAGCTGGTGCAGAATGCAGCAGCTAGGCTTTTGACTGGTACATCTAGAACCAGTCATATAATGCCTATGGTGCGCAGACTGCATTGGCTACCAGTGTGATGGCGTATCACCTTCAAGACTGGTTTACTGGTCTATAAAGTCCTACATGATCAGGGACCCAATTACCTGCAAGATCTCCTTACTCCCTACTGCCCCTCCCAACCACTCCGATCCACCAACAAGGGATTGCTAGAGATTCCCAGGGTACGACTTCAAACATCTGGGGCCTGTTCCTTTATATTTATGGCACCAGCCTTATGGAATTCTATACCTTGTCATATAAGGGACTGCCTGATGGTCCAAATTTTTAAGACAGAATTGAAATCATACCTATTTACAAGGGTGTAGACAGGCATACTCAGTTTACACATTTGAGTACAGTTTTGTTGCATGCCTGTCACACATCATGTGCCATTCTGTTAACATTTTCATTCTAATCATAGTATTTAGGTAACTGTAGGCCACTAAGGTGTGTCCTTGTTTAAGCTTCTGTTGTTTAGGAGACAGATACATGTATAACCTCTTTAGGGATTAGAGGAACCATCTGTCAACAATCTGACTTGTTTGGAAGGGGGTACCATTTGGAGAGGATGTGTACATTTTTTAATGGGGGGGGTGTAACTGTTGGAGATTGTGTGTACAAAATGGAAATTTCTGGCTACACCCATGCCTATTTAGCTTAGCATTTTCAGAAGAAGTGTAAATTATTGGGGACCATCATATGCTTATTAATCTAATTGTTATTTGAAATCTTAAATATTTTAAATGGTTTTAGTATGTCAATGTTTGGTGATGATAATTTTGTACAGGTGCCTTGATCACTGGAAAGGTGCCTTTTAAACAAATAAAGATTGATTTGATTTGATTTAGAATGCCAAATTTGTGTGAATGTTTATGTTTTGTTTGTTTTTTTTATTATTCTATTTTTTCCTCCTCTTGGGAGCTTGGCAGGAAGCTCTGGCCCCATCTCAGAGGGTTTGTCTTCAGGTTCCAGCTGCCCCAGGATCCAGATCCCCTGGCTAATTTCTCTGTGGACCCCTCTTGTGGCTGAACAGGAGAAAAGAGAGCAAGCTACCCCCACAGAGCACAATCCAGAAGCTGGGGGGGGGGGCAGCTGTCACCAGGGACATGGCCACGCCATCTCAGAGCCTACTAGATCTATTTTCACTTGTTCTCCTTTCTCCATCTTCATGGACATGCACATATGCATACCAAGGCACGCACACGCTGCTCCCTGCAATGCCCTCCCTTTGTGTCACTCCCCTGTCCCGCCCTACCTTCAGGCCTCCACCTGGGGGCACTTGCTTAGCAGGAAGTGGCAACCAACTCAATCGAGGAGAGAAGAGTAGTCCTCTGGATGCTCAATCCTGTCCCTCCCTGGCCAACCCCCTGACAACCCACATGCATTCCTGAACATGGGTTGCCAGCATGAAGTGAGGTGTAACATCCAGCGTCTCAGCCCTCAGTACCACTGGATGAGCTAAAGCTGTGTGAATTTTTGGAATGTGACAAGTATGCACAATTTCGGAATATGGCAGGGATGGACATTTTCAGAATGTGGCAAGGATGGGCAATTTTAGAATGTTGGCTTGGAAATGCAATTTTGGAATGTAGCAGGGACACTCATTTTCAGAATGTAGGGGATGTGTAATTTTTAATATGATACAGATGAGACAAAGATGGGAAATTCTGGAATGTGATGGTAACACAACTGCAGAATGCGGGATGTGGTAGGGACACACAATATTAGAATGTGGTGGTGAGGTGATATCCAGTTGTAATGTGCTGGGAAATGCAATTTCAGAATTTATTTCAGGAATTTTTTTGAAAACTGGTAACCAGGAGAGGCACACAGGGCAAAGGCTCATTTCCAGGTGTGACCCAGGGAGGGGGAGCAAAGGTGGAACAAGCAGCAGACAATACAAGGTATCAAAACATTAGACCAACAATAATAAGCAACGATAAGAATAAAAAAATGAACAAATTTGCATGTACAGAAATAAAGTGCAGAGAATGTGCAGCAGTGCATAACAATCGGACACAATAATAGAATAAAGAACCATAACCTGGAAGGAGAAAGGTTCAGCCATCAAATTATCAGGAGGGAAGAAAACATGAACAGGTGGGGAGGAGCTGAAGTTTCAGCTGGTGCCTGAAGAAGCCAGGTGATGAGGAGTAATTGATGGAGGAGGGAAGTTTGTTCCAGAGTGAGGGAAGTCAAAAGGAGAAGGCAGATTGCTCAGTAGAGGAGCAGGGTGAGGAGTGGCAAAAATGCAATGGTCCCTGGAATAGAGAGATCATGAGGCAGGGGGAAGTTGAGATAGTTGAGAGGAGAGGTGACAAGGGAAGGGAACCAAACCAGTATTTGGAAATAAAGGAGCAGCAGTGAGCCTGGCAGTGAGAGGGCAGGGGAAGGAAGGATAGTGATGAATACAGTGAGCAGTGGTGTGTGCATTGGGGGAGTTAACACAGAAACATAGAATCTGATGGCAGAAAAGGACCACTTGGTCCACCTAGTCTGCCCATTTCCCTATCTAATGGATGAGCTGCAGATCCTAGTTAACCAACAGCCTACTTCCTCCTACCACCCACTAGAATTGCCTTATGTCTGTCCCATGCATTCTTGCATTCCCACACTGTTTATAACTCCACAACCTCCTTAGAAAGGCCATTCCATGCATCCACAACCCACTCTGTGAAAAAATACTTCCTCACGTTACCTCTGAACCTTTCCTCCTCCATCTTCAGATTGTGCTCCTTTGTTCTTGCACATCTCTTTTTCTGAAAGCTGCTACCCTCTTGGACTTTGCTGATTCCTTTGAGGTACTTGAAAGTTTCTATCATGTCCCCCTCTCCCTCCTTTCCTAGAGGGTATACATATTAAGCTCCTTTAGTCTCTCTTCATTTGTCTTCTGGTGCAGAACCTGCACCATTTTGGTTGCTCTCCTCTGGACTGCCTCCATCCTGTCTATGTCCTTGTGGAGATGGGGTCTCCAGAACTGCACACAGTACTCCAGATGGGGTCTCGTCAACTGTCTGTACAGAGGGATAACAACTTCCTGTTTTCTACTGGTGATGCCTCTCCCTATACATCCCAGTATCCCCCCTTGCCCTCCGTACTGCCTTCTCTCACTGCTTGCCAACCTTTAGGTCATCTGATATGACTACCCCCAGGTCCCTTTCCATTTTTATTGTTTTTAGTATCTCATCCCCCATTGTGTACTCTTCCCCTGGGGTTTTTGTTTACCAGGTGCATTCATTTGCACTTTTCTGCATTGAATCTAAGCTGCCATATATTTGACCATTCCTCCAACCTTGACAAATCCCTTCTCATCCTTCCCACCCCAACTTGTGTATCAACCTTGTTGCAGATCTTTGTGTCATCTGCAAAGAGACATACTTTTCCTTCCAGTCCCTCTGCAATGTCACTTATAAAGACATTAAAGAGAACCGGTCCCAGTACTGAACCCTGTGGAACACCGCTAATAATCCCCTTTCATCAGAGTGGATTCTGTTTACTATTACCCTCTGCATCCTGTTGTTTAGCCAATTCTTTACCCAGGCTACTACCTTGGGACCCACTCCAAGGCTGGCTAACTTGTATATTAATCTTTTGTGTGGGACTGTGTCAAATGCCTTGCTAAAGTCTAGGTAGGCCATGTCCACAGCCCCTCCCTGGTCTACTACTTTGGTCACCCAGTCAAAGAAATCTATTAGATTCATCTGACATGACCTTCCCACTGTGAATCCATGCTGTCTTGGGTCCTGTGCCCCACTGGCCTCTAGGTACTCAACAGTTCTTTCCTTCAGAAGTGATTCCATCATTTTCCCTACCACTGAGGTCAAACTAACAGGTTTGTAGTTTCCTGCCTCTGCCCTGCTCCCACTTTTGTGAAGTGGAATCACATCCACCCTCCTCCAGTCCTCAGGTACCACCCCATCCCCCCAAGATTTGTTAAAGAGGGTAGTTAGTGGTGTCACTAGTTCTACCCTTAGTCCTTTTAGAATTCTGGGGTGAATCCCATCAGGCCCCATTGCTTTGTCCACCTTTAGTTTTAAGAGTTCTTTCAGAACCCTTTCTTCTGTGAATGGACTGGTATCAACCCCCCTTATTCAGAGTGTTTCTACTGTATTGTTTTGGTACCTCCCCCTCCTCTTCTTCTGTGAATACTGAGCAGAAGTATTCATTCAGTATCCCTGCTTTTTCACTGTCACCCTCTGCCCACATTCCTCCCCTTTATTAAACCTCAGTATCCCTCCCTTGGTCTTTCTTCACTCCCTAATGTACCAATAAAATGTTTTATCCACCTTCTTAACAGAGATGGCTATCTTTTCCTCAATTTGGGCTTTTGCTATTCTGACTGCCTTCCCTGCCTCCTTCTGCTTTAACTGATATAGTTCTCTGTCCTGCTCCTTCTGTGTTTCCTTATATTTTCTGAATGCTATCCTTTTTTCCTTAAACTTCCCTGCCACGTCTTTTGAGAACCATAAGGGCCTTTTTCCTTCATTTTTTTTGTTGATTTGCTTTACACAAAAACTTGTTGCCTCTGTGATGGCAGTTTAGATTTTTCCCCATTGTTCCTCCACCCCTCCTTCTTGCCTGTTTGCTAGTGCTTTTCTGAGGCACTCTCCCATTTTGCCAAAGTCAGCCCTACTAAAGTCCAACACCCTTGCTTTTGTATGGCTTGACTCAACAGCTGTGTTTATTGTGAACCACACTGTCTGGTGGTCGCTTGTTCCCAGATGGCTACCCACTTTGAAATCTGAGATCCTCTCTCTGTCTCCATTTGGGAGTACCAGGTCTAAGACTGCTTCCTCCTGAGTGGGTTCCAACACTCGCTGTCTGAGGCATGTCCCTTGTGGGGCATCAAGAATGACCCTGCTCTTGGATGTGGCTGCAGTAAAGGTGCTCCAGTTAACATCTGGCATATTCAGGTCCCCCATCAACAGTATCTCTCCTTTTCCTGCCATTCTAATAATTCCTTCTTATCATTTCCTTGTCCATTGCCTCCCCCTGAGATGGAGGTCTGTAAACAACCCCTGTGTGAATTGTGGTGCCATTTCCTGTCTCCAGGGTGACCCACAGTGCATTCTCCCCTACCTGCTTACCCTTTAGTTCTATTGCTTTGATTCCTTCCCTTATGTAGAGAGCGACTCCTCTTTCTCCCCTTTTACTCTCCCTGTCTGTCCTGTAGATTGTGTACCCTGGTATGTTGACATCATGGTTCTCTGTGTACCATGTTTCTGTGACTGCCACAATATCCAGGTGTTCCTCTTCCATCAAGGCCACTATTTTCAGGGAGCTTGTTACCCAGACTATTGGCATTGGCATTCTTTGTCCTCTATTTTTTTATGGCCTTACCACTTTTTGGCCCATCCCTGTCCTTACTGCCTTTGCCTTTTTCTGGATTTACCCCTTTCCTGCTCCCTGTTGACTTTTCTACCTTTGTGTCTACTTTGCTAACTATCTTGTTTTGTTGGGGGGGCTGGGATTTTCCTGCTTCCCTTCAGTGCCTCCCCACTTGGCTAGTTTAAATGTTTGCCAATGAAGCATTTAAACCTATCACCTAGGATCCTGGTTCTCCTCCTGGACAAATGCAGACCATCATGCCAGTATAGGCCTGTATCCCTCCAGGTGGAACCCCAGTCCCCAATGAAGCCAAATCCCTGATCTCCACACCAGTTTTTCAACCAGTCATCGAATCCCATGGTGTGGAGTACCCTAGCCTCACCAATGCCATAGACAGGTAGCATTTCTGAGAAAGTTACCGTGCATGCTACTTGTCTAAGATCCCCTTCCCAACTCCTCAAACTCCTGCTGCACTGCTCTGATCCCATTCTAAGCCAGGTCATTTGTCCTTAGGTGGACAATGACATCCAGTTCCCTCCCCCATACAGCTGCTCCCATAATCCTGAGGATTCACTTCCTGTCCCTCCAAGCATTGGTGCTGGGCAGGCACCTTACCTCCCTCTCCCCTCCCTCCCTCAGTTATAACCCCCAATGACTGAGTCCCCCACCAGGAGTTGTTTCCTTCCCCTGTGGGGTCCTGTGCCACCCTCCTGTGGGTCTCCTTTGTGGAAGTTTCCAACATCCTCCTTGGTTTCCACTGCAGGTGCCTCCATAGAGGAAACATGCTCCACCAGAATGGCAAATGAACTGTGGAGAGGCACAGCTGGAAGGCAGCACCTCTGTTCCACCACCCTCACCCTCTCTGAGCCCACTGTGGTCAAACCAGTCCTTTTTCTTGGCAACCTCTGAGGCAGTGGTGGTGGCCTGGGTGGTCCCTGGGTGCAGGAGGAGATTTCCTGAATCCTCACCAGGTCAGCATGGGATGGGCAACCTCCTCCCTCAGACCAGAGAGGTGCCTACAAATAGTGCAGCAATGCAGCCTCCAGAACATCTCCCGGAAGACTGCTGCTTCACAGCCAGTGCATTGCACCACTCCACACATGTCTGTCTCCCTTCTGTTTAAGATTTGTTTAAGATTTTTTTTGTTGTTGTTAGTGTGTGCAAGCGTGTGCATGTGTTTACCCCCTATTCAATGTGCTGTGCCTTTAAGGATATAAACAGGTGTATGCCTTTTGCACTTTTGGGGATGTGATGTCAGAACACCTGATACAAAGGAAATTATGTGCTTGGGTTGGGTGGCGTGAAAGGCAGGGTGGGTGGGACTAAGCCCGTCCCCTTCAGAAACAGTCAACTTCAACTCTGACCCACCACCCCAGTGAGTGCCTTTCTTCCTTTCAGACACCTATTTCACAGAGTTAAAGTAACAGGTCTAGTCACAAATGACTGCAAATATTCTCCCAGCTAGATTTCCTCACGGGCAAATAAAAGTTACAGTAAGAAAAGTGAACCCCCAAAACAGAGAACCAAAACATTGACTTCTACTCACCCTCACCAAAGTGGAATATTAAATTTAGTCTTAAAACAGTAATTAATTCATCTTTTAAGACTAAGTTTAGTAATCTTTAATCTTCTGTAATCATCAGAAGAAGAATACTGCCTGTAGGAATACTAATTCTAAGAAGTATTCCACTGTGATTGTTTTTTAAGAGTAAATTATTGCTAAATGAATATTATACACATATTTTAAAAGTGCACATTTTTGAATACTTTCAAATGGTAAATGAAGACTTTTCAATACTTCTGTTTTTTTTTGTTTTTTTGTTTTGTTTTTTTCAGTTGTTTAACCTGGAGTGGCACACTAAGCTGAAAGCTTGTTTACAGGTGCGACCTGGGAGCACAGGGAAGTTAAGTGACTTACTCAGGGTCACACAGTACGCAAGTGGGGGCTGTGGGATTCAAACTCAGGTCTCCAGATTTGCAGTTCAGAGCCTTAAACCACTGCACTATACTGCCTTTCCATAATATGTTTAATATGTTTGTCTTATATGCAAGCTTGTTAATTTTCATTCACTTCCTTTACAGTAAGATTTGCTCTATCAAGAATGCTAAGAAATACATTAATACTGCTCAATCAAATACATAGATACACACATGTATACATACAATCTCAGTTGAAGAGTTTTATACAGTTACTTCTTGAGCCATTTATGTGCTTTTAACTTCTCAGATAATTTAGCTATTCAGGGGTCATTCCCTCAATAGGAGCGACAAGAGTATCTCTTATGGTTGAAAAGAATCTTAAACAGAAGATTGCAAAACATGTTCTTGTACTGTGTCAGGTACACAATCAGTTATTCTAATGGAGTATGGGCCCCATTTTTGTAATGGTTGTGTCACATAATGACATTGTTAGACTCAAAAGGGAAGGTGGATGGGCAGAAAAAGGGGAAGACTAGGCAGAGGAACTCAGTGAGTACTTCTGCTCAGTGTTCATGAAAGAAAGAAAGGGATAGCCCATTACCACATGGTAAAGGGGGCAGGGGTGGAGAGGGCGCCGAGATAACAGCTAATTGCACATGCTCTAGTTTCAGCGGTGCCAGGATCTCAAATATCTCTAAAATGGTTCATAACATTTTAAATCAAAGTGGTCATAACCCTTTAGTAGTTCTTCATGTCGGTACAAATGACTTCTTACATTCAAATCTTCTTGATATTAAAAAAGACATTGTGGCCTTATCCAATATCCTGGTTGATATGGGTTGTGAGATTGCCTTTTCTGAGATTTTACCTGTTCCTAAAGCTTCTAAGGCATTTAACAAAAAAATACATTATTTTAACAACTAACTTTGCATTAGATATCTAAAGCAAGACCAGGTCTGTCTTACTCATTGGGAGGAATTTGTAGGCAGACCGGAGCTTTTTTGTAGGGATGGTCTCCATTTAAGTCCCAGAGACAATTGTGTGTTTTGGCAGAACATATACTTAAATACATTAATGAACGTTTAAACTGCTTGACTTGGGGGTTAGATTAATTTCTCCCCCCAAGCGGCATTTATACCGAAAACTATGCTATTAAACAGCCAAATTACTTAAAATATCTGTATTTTAATGCCAGGAGCCTTAACAATAAACTAGATGAATTACAAGCTCAAATTGCAGTTGAGAAGATGGATGTGATTATGGTCACTGAAACTTGGGGTGATGACAATGCAAACTGGGATCCGTCACCTCCTGGAAATAATCTTTTTGAATATAATAGACAGGATAGAAAGGGAGGTAGAGTAGCTGTTTTTCTTGAATCTAACAGGTCTGTTAATATCTGTAATAAGATGAGATCTCCTGCTACTCTCTCTGAGTCTTTATGGATTAAAATATTATTAAACAAACATCATTACTTTATTATAGGTGTTTGTTACTGTCCCCCTAGTGCATCCACTGATTATCTTGATTGGCTGATTTCTGAAATATAAACTGCCTCCACTGGGGGATATTGTGTTGACAGGAGACTTTAACCTGGGTGAAGTTTACTGGAGCAGGCAAGCAGCTACTTCTTGTGCTGGTAAAAAATTAATTAATGTTTGCCAGCAGCGTAACCTCAACCAGGGGGTTTCTTGCCTACTAGAGGGAAAAATCTTTTAGACTTAGTACTACATAGTAAGAGTTTGGAACCATTAAATCTATCTGTTACTGCACCTATTGGGATCAGGGACAATTGTTCAATTAGGTTTCAATTGGAACACATGGTTGTTCCTTTTGTGAATAACTCTGTATTATATCTTTATGATAAAGCTGATATTTCCAGCATTAAAACTAGTTTAGACAATATGGATTGACTTTCCATTTTGAACTCTGTAGGAACAGACAATTATTTTCTTATCTCTATAAAACTATCATTAACTTAAAAAACTCCTTTATTCCCACCAAACTAAAAAAGACTTCTAACCAACCTACACCTAAATGGATGAATAATTCTATTAAAGCCCTATTAAAAAAGAAAAATAAATTATATGTTACATTCCTGAAATCACAGTGTCCTTCTGATTGGTCCTCGTTCCACAACATTCAGATGAAATGCAAAAAAAGTATAATAAAGGCAAAAAAAAAAAACTTGGGAACTGAGCTTAGCTACTAACACTAGGAAGGACAACAGCAAGTCCTTCTTTGCATACTTTAACTCCCTCAAGAAACCCATTTGTCAAGTAGGGCCCATTCAGGTTGATGACTCACAAATTTATGACCATTTGGAAATGGTTAATTTATTTAATAATAATTTTTGCTAAATATTTTCTGATAAACATACTACAATTATCAATATTGACTCTTCTGTAGGGGACATTAATATTGCTGAATCAGATGTACTTGCAAAATTACTTTCCCTTAAAGGGAAACTTAGTTGGTCACCTGATGATATTCCAGGCCATTTTCTGTATTTATTAGCTGATAGTTTGACTCTTCCACTCAAATTACTTTTTGAATCTTGCATAAATCATAATTTTGTTCCTGAACTTTGGAAAATTGCTCACGTAGTGACATTCATAAACAAGGCCCAAAAAGTAGTTGGGGAAAATTATGGACCTATTAGTCTTACTTCTCTGATGTGCAAAGTTCTAGAAAGCTTTATTAAGGATATTATTTCACCTACTTTGGTTCTACTTTATGTGGAACAACATGGCTTTAAGAAGGGTCATAGCTCTTTAACTAACCTACTGTGTTTTTATGAGGAGGTTAGTCTACAACTTGATAATTAATTCCCATATGACATGATATATATTGATTTTAGTAAGGTTTTTGATCTCCTCCCTCATTGGGCATTATTAAGTAAACTCACCTCTATAAATATTGTTTCTATCTTGGTTATATGGATATCCAGTTGGTTGACAGAAAGAACACAGAGGGTTTTAATAAATAGATATCTGTCTGGAATTGGACATGTCACAAATGGTGTCCCACAAGGCTCGGTTCTGTGGCCTAGCCTTTTTCAGTTATTCATATCAGATATTACAGATAGTGGCTCTTCAAACACTATTAAATATGCTGATGATCTCAAAATTGGAGGATTATATTTTAACAATGAGCAAATAGTATCTGTCCAAAGTGATTTGAATAGTATTTCTAAATGGATTAACCTTTGGGGCATGAAACTCAATTATAACAAATGTAAAGTAATGCACTTTGGTGTTTCTAATCCCTGTTATTCTTACATGTTGGACAATAGAGTGATTAATTATACTAGTACTGAGAAAGATTTGGGTGTCTTGGTTACAGATGACTTTCGTCCTGATTCCCAAATTAATGCCATCATTTTAAAAGCTGATAGGGTCATTTGGTCTATTCTGAGAAATGTATAATCTGGGGATATGAATGTGTTGATGCCATATACAGAGCTTATGTTCATCCGCTTTTGGAATTCTCTTCCCCATTATGGTCTCCTTTCAGGAAGTATGATATCTTACATCTTGAGAAAGTCCAAAGACAATACACTAGATATGTTAAGGGGCTTCAACATGCTTCATATGACTCTAGATTAGATAGTTTACATTTAATGTCTCTTGAAACAAGATG
Organism: Neoceratodus forsteri; assembly: GCA_016271365.2. NCBI lineage: Eukaryota > Metazoa > Chordata > Ceratodontiformes > Ceratodontidae > Neoceratodus > Neoceratodus forsteri. The sequence goes on along the minus strand of CM057450.1, from coordinate 99,963,456 downwards.
GTTAAGGGGGATTTGCTTCTAATGTACGATATTATGAAAGATCATTATTTACTAACCTATTTAGGACTGATGTTCAAGGAGGATACTTTCAATCTTAGCGGTCATCCACTTCAGTTAAGTATAATGGATATAATGTGATGCCTAAGAAATTTTTCTACACCTTACGCATTATAAAACCTTGGAATTCCTTACCAATGGATGTTATTTCTAGTAGCTCCAAAATCATATTTAAATCTCATTTGGACAGATTGATACAATCTGTTTTTTTTCTTCACTATTATTAAATATAGGGAAGCGCCTATGGGCCTTACAGCTCTCTTGCTTCCTTCTTACTTTAGTATGAACCTTAGTATGAAGATGGGTTAATCCAGGAGGATAGCATCCTGAAGGGCCTTAAAACCTTGCTGGTGGACAAAGCACAAGGACTGGGTGGTGTATACCCAAGGGTCCTGAAGAATCTGGCAGAGGGGTTGACAGGCCCTCTGACAGACCTATATAACACCTCTTTGGAGATAGAGAATATACCCAGTTACTGGAGGATGGCTCATGTGGTGCCCCTCCACAAGAGTGGACCCAAGGATGAACCAGATAATTACAGACTGGTGAGCTAGACCTCTGTAGTGGGGAAGTTAATGGAGACCATTCTGAAGGAGAGGTTGATAACTTTGCTTGTTAGTAATGGTCTACAGGATGAGAGAAAGCATGGGTTTGTCTTGGGAAGAGCATGCCAAACTAACTTAATCGACTTCTTTGACTGGGTCCCTAGGGTGACTGACAAAGGCCAAGCTGTAGATGTCCTGTTTCTGGATTTCAGCAAGGCCTTTGACTTGGTGCCACACAGGAGGTTACTGAGGAAGCTGAGGGACCTGGGTCCATGGCAGAAACTGGTGGGGTTGGTTAAGAGCTGACTATAGGGCTGATAACAGAGGGTGGTTCCATGGGAGGGGTCATCCAAGCCAAAGCCAGTTGCTAGTGGGGTGCCGCAGGGTTCAGTGCAGGGCCCTGTTTTGTTCAAAGTCTTCACTGAAACATAAGATCAGCCTGTTCGCTGATGACACTAAGATCTGTGCAAAAGTGGAGAGTGAAAAAGGGAGGCAGGCACGTAGGGAGTATCTAGCTAAACTTGAACACTGGTCTAAGGAGTGGCAGATGGGGTTTAACACAAAGAAGTGCAAGGCCATGCACTTCGAAGCCAGAAATCCAAGAACCAGCTACTGACTGGGGGAAATGCAGATAGCAGTTACAGAAAGGATCTGGGGGTAATAGTCACAGGGTACATGAAGATATCAGCATAATGTAGGGGGTCTGCAGCAAGGGCAAACAGGATGCTGGGGTGCATTGCCAGAGGGATCAACTCTAGAAAGAAGGAGCCAATGCAGAAAATGAAGGGTGAATTTACAGTTGTTTTATTCTCAGAGTCCCTTCATGTCTCAGTATTTGTACCATTCAACCATTAATTTTCCATTTTTTTATCTTTGCCCTTCATGTTTTGCTCCCAATTGGCCTTCAAATGCCCTTCAAGTGACCCATATTTTTTTGCAGTTTATTCTGAACAATTCAGTTTCCATTTTGTATTATTCTGAACCATTCATTTTCCATTTTTTTATTATTCTGAACCATTTATTTTCCATTTTTATGTTTGCTTACATGCATGTGCAAGAAACATAGTGCCACCATATGAGTTTTTGTAGGTGTGCCACCCCCGCTTCCAATGCCTTGATTCTTTCTGCAGGCAGGCCGCACCGCACCAATGAATGTCCGAGCTGTCTATGACAGCAGTTCAGATGCAGTGGCGTACAGTTGTAAGTAAACGACTGCTACAATCAGTGCTGGTAATGTGTAGGCAATTTGCATACAGCCGTCAGCGGGCAGTTTGCATATTGCCATCGGCAGTATGCAAATTGCCTTCACATCACCACTGCATCTGAACTGCTGTCATAGACAGCTCATTTACTTTACAGCATGCAGCAAGTGCATGGCAGTTAGTGTCATCTAGTGATGGTTTCCCACAGCGCATCACTAACCCCATAATGCTGCCACCCACCCGGTGGATCATGAACACCCATACATATGCTGAAATGGGGGGTCGTGGGCAGAAGCTGCTCAGTTCTTCAATAGGCATACTGGTTCCAGCAGTAGATGACATCAGCGAGTATGGTTGAATCCAGATAAGAGTGAGAGACATGCAGAAATGGATAATGTTTTTCATTGCCCTCCTGTTGCGTCAGCCTTCCACAGTAGCCCATCACTCAGGAACTGCCAGCTGTCACAGAATGCTTAATGCAGAAAGAGAGAGAGAAGCAACGTCTGCCATTCACACAGACACCTCTTGCATGCTTTCTGTTTTCTGTGGTCGGAATGTAATTTGTATGCTAGCTGTCTTCTCTCTGTGAGGCTGTCTGTTTCCCCACTGACAGTGAGCATCCCAGTGTTTGTCCCCCCATGAGGCAGCGGACAGCTGGGTGCCTGGAATGCACAGACAGAGAGCGAGTCACAGCAGCACAATGCCTCGTGCACCATGAGAGACAGAAAGATGGTCTCCTGTCTGAATGCAGACGTGGCCACAGAGTGAGCAGGCAAAAGACAGTGAGCAAGGTGGCTGCGATACTTTGCACTCTCTCCCTGTCACCACATATTGACTGAGACAGCACAAGAAATGAGTGATATGTCCATGCTGCACTTTGACACAATAAGAGCGAATGGCTCTTCTACTGCTCTGTTCCTACATTGTCCCCTCACTTCACAACCGACACTAACAGTCTCCAGCCCCCCTTGCACCACTCACTGCTGCTCCATTCCTTCATCCCCCCCCGGCAACCGGCGCTGACAGTCTCCGGAACCACTTGCAACACTGGGAGCCATGTGGTAAGCATTACAGTGTCCCGAGATAGGACAGCAGTAGAACTGCACAGCGGTACTGGCAGTGCAGCGAGTGGAGTGAGAGAGAGAGAGAGAATTCAAACTTGCTGCAGTCTGTCTGTGTGCTTCTGTCTCTCTCTCTCTCTCTCTCTCTGTCTCTCTGAAGCGGGATGAGGAAGTGCAATCGTCTGTCTGTGTGCAGTAAACCTACATATCTGTTGGTGTTTCTGTCTAGTGTTACACTGAGACACAGAGAAACAGAGAAACAGGCACAGTGTGTGACAGTGTAGTGTATCTGCAGATCACTGTTGGTGAATACTATGCAAGTGTACATCAGTGAACAGCATACATTTTCAGTCCTAGCCAATGTATTATCAAAGGAATAATGCATGACAGGGTGTATGTCGTACTGGGATAACGCCACGCCTGGGGGGGTTGGGCACGAGGCCGCAGGCTGAGTGCATCCAATGTCCCAGGCGTGGCATTATTCCAGCATGACACATACCCTGGAGTGCATTATTCCTATTAAATAATGGCTTGTTGTCATATATAAAATAAAAAAAATATTTTAAAGAATGTTTTTATTAGTGTGGACAAATATTTTTGTTTCTTAAGAGGAGATGCAAAAAAAGAGATCCAAACAATCATGGTCAAGGTCATCCAAACAATCCTCAATTGGTTCACGGTGCTGAGACTAGACCTGTGGCATTATGCTGGGATAACGCCATGGGTCCAGCCCCAAACTGACCAATCACAGTTCAAGATTCTTTCTTGTCATTGTATAATTAAGCAATAATGCATGACAGGGTGTGGTATATCGTGGGATATCATCACTCCTCGGGTGGTTAGGCACGAGGTCCAGAGGCCGAAAGGGAGGCCCAACGACCCGGAAGTGACGTATATCCCACTTATATACCACACCTGGAGTGCATTATTGCTATTATGAACTGGATTAATTGATATTTTATGCCTTTAATGCAAAAAGTAAAGTTTTTAAATATTTTAATATTGTTTTTATATGAGTGTAGGTAGACATTTAAAAAAGTTCGTATTTCATGTTTTGGCCAGTAGGTGGTGCTGTTGCAGGAGGATTTTGTTACAGGCTTAATTGTTGTGATATTGATCTCCCCGCCCGGAAGTTTAGTTTACTGACGACGTTAATATTGTTTTTTTTGTTGAGGAAGTGAAGATGAGTCGTGCCCTACTTCTGAGGAAATCGAGAAGGTGGCGCTGCCTTAGGAGCGGGTTGTGAAGCTTTTGATCGCTTAAGCGCGAGGCAGCATGGCAGTGAGGCAAGCGTAGTTGGTGCTTCGCGGAAATGAAGCAGTTGTGTAATGAAAGGGAGATTTTTTTTGTGTTTGTAGCGCGCCTGGTTTCTCGCACCAGTATGGGGGGGGCGCAATTGTGAGGATGTGTTTTTTATTTTTTTTTGGCCTGTTAGTTGTAGTGGAGGTCTGACTTGCTTCGCTTGTGGGGAAGTGGAGAAGATTGCGCTGGGAGTGAGCAGGCTGGTGGCCGGAGGCTTTCCGAAGCCGTGATGATGTAGCCCGATATCATCACGGCTTCGAAACCCTCTCGGCCAATCAGGTTGCTCGAATTACGATCGCCAGTTCATAATTCTTCTTATGGTACTGTTTTATCTGCTTTCCAGCCTGTGTCGTCTATTGCAGTAACATCTTGTCTTTAATACTTGCTTTAGGTTGGGGGCTAGTAACTGCTAAGATAGGTAAAAGCAGTGCTGGTAGCCCAGGCAGCTGCATGTCAGCAAGGTAATTAAAATCAAATACATCACTGCACATAGAGTATAATCTTTAGTGGGAGAGACAGAGCAAGTAAATATAATTTCCAATTGTTTAACCAGGAGTAGCACACTAAGCTGAAGCTTGTTTACAGGTGTGACCTTGGAGCACAAGGAAGTTAAGTGACTTGCTCAAGGTCACACAGTATGCCAGTGGTGGCTGCGGGATTCAAACCCAGGTCTCCAGATTGATTTCATAGGATTACAGTTTTGGATGCAAGTTTTACCTTAGTATTTATTATAGTGTATGGTGTGTGTGTGTGTGCATGTGTGCGTATGTGTCTGTATATGGGGGGCTAGCTAGGTTACTCCAGCTGAGATGTAACATCTCATTTTCTTTTGGGGAGTCCAGTTCCTACCCAAGCTTACAGATTGTGAAACTAGTGGTCTCTGTGGAAATATTAACTTACAGTAAATTATAGATCCATATAGCATTTTCAACCAATCAGAAGAGCTCTTCTGTTAGCAGCAGAGGCACTCTTATTTTTGTGGAGTGTCTCTCCTACATGGTTGCTAACCATATGGTTGGCATGGAGTCCAGAGCACTCGAGCAGACAACACTGCTAGTTTTAAAGGGTAACATTTAATTTTCTGTAAAATAAGAAAACAACAATTCATGGATCGATAATGTGGCAATACATATTACTAAGGCACTCTTTATCAGTATACTGTAAGTAGGGGATATACAATGTCCCGACTCAGAATATGCTGTTTATCTTCATGTGAGGGGGAAAACCCATAACTCAAGACTGGCAAGCCTCGAGAGTCTTCTCCCCTCACAAGTTGAGATCTAGTGTGCATTTTGAGTCAAGCCATTGTGTTTTCAATTTATACATCAGTTTAACAGTCACACAAATTTATACCATGGGGGGGGGTAAATGAACTTAATAAAACATACTTTTAGGTACCTGTACAAATGATACATTTTTATCTTCCTACAGGGTTATCATACCTCCAGGTATGTAACAAGGATTGGACCCAGTGGTATAATGGGACATCGCATGGGACTCAATGTGCAAGCTTTTTATTTTTTTCTGTCTTGTAGGAAACAATGCCACCTAGCACATGTGGCTGCATCACTTGTGCCAAGAGGGCATTCATGACAATATTATAGGGGGAAAATTAATGGCTTACACACTAGAGTCTCATGAGATATCCCCTATTTATCAGAGACAATATATCACTACTGGTGTTGTATAAAATTGATTTCACTTGCATCGTTCATGTTTCCAAACAGCACAGTCCTGGGGAAACCACTATTATACTGATAGTAATGCCACTGTGGTAAGTATTAAAACACATGGGACTCAATTTTCAAAGTGTAGCATAGGGTCACTGCCACTTCTATTCTGCATCTGTCTAACTCCTGCATGTCCAATGCTGATATCAGCAAGCAAACATTTGGCATTGACAAATGCTTGTTTATCTTTCATTGTCAAAATTGCACCCAGTATCCATTCAAATACCCTTGAAATGACCCATCTTGTAGCAGTTAAACTATTTTAACCATTACATGTTTTTATCTTTTTTTGTTTATTGTGATTGCTTCAGTTTACTGCTTTTTCTGAATTAATATTAAGTAAAATCAATATTTGGGTGAAAAAAAATCCAGGGTGGGACTAAGAAGAGCTGATGGGCTGAAGCAAGAGTATAAGGCATTTTTCCATTATACAATATATGGGGGAAGCATAAAACTAATGAAATAACCCAGAGGGAAGTTGAGTGCACACTACAATCTAGGGTCCCATTTCAGTGTTAACACATATCACTGCTGTTATTAACTGTACTATAACTACACTGCATTCACTTTCTATTACACTCCTTTACCACTGCATTCATTTTGTTATTTTTAAATGCACACTGTAGAACCACTGCACACACTTAATTTTTCTTGTACACTTCTTTACAACTGCATTACTTTTGGTATTTTTAGCTGCACACTGTAGTAATACTGCGCACACTTAGTGTAAATTTCTAAATAATTCTCATACACTTTTTCCCCACATTATAGTTAATAGTTATTGGTAACATAATGGAAACACCTTGTAAATGTTCAAATTGCTTTTGCTGTTCTGGTTTCACTAACAGAGCTTGAGAGTTAATGTCCCTCATGTATATTTATTTAGATTAGTTCAATTTAAACACATTTTTTGTTATTTTTTTTACCTTTTCACCATCTCACAGGTAATGTTACTGTCATCTTAGCTTCATACATATAACTTGTTTATGGTAACTCTACTCCAGGTATGCACTGCTACCAATATCTGCATTTGGCACACACAAACCACACAGCCTCCATGGTGGCATGCTTTATTTTGCACCCTTTCTTTGCCCTGGCAGAAAGCTTTTGAGTCCCATCCCCAGCCTCAGGCATCTCAGCCCACATAGCCATGTTGGCAGGCTCCCTGACTTCTCTAGTCCCTTACAGAAATACAAGTGTGCTGTATGTGTACAGAATGTGTGCCACACGCAAAATTGTTCAGTGACTGCAGGTGCTTCGCACACATCAAGTGAACCTAAATGAACCTGATAGAGCTTATCAGGTTCACATGTAGCATGCAGCAGCTAAGTTATAAAAATTCACAATAAACAATTATTTCTTGATAACAAAAGAGGCACTTAACTGTTTTTGTCTGTTTTGCAACAGTCCCAGTAAAACTCTCCATACCTCGCAGCTCATTGTTGGTGTTGGTGGAGAATCCTTATCTTTCCCCCCATTACAAACCACTAAATTCCTACTGCACCCAAGCCCAGCCTGCTGGGTTCCTCACCTGCACACATGCCCAGCCCACTGAGTTCCTCTCATGCATCCAAGCCAGCACAGTGTGTCCTCACCAGCACCCACACACAATCCAGTAGGCCCTCTTTTGCACCCAAGCCCTGCCCAGAGTATCCTTCTAGTATTCATAACCAGTCCAATGGGCCCCCCTTCAGCCAAATCTAGCCAGCTGCTCTCCCTTAAGTTTGTGTTGCAGAATAGCCAGAATAGACCCCCCATGACACAGCAGTAAAGCCAACCTTAAAAGAGCTGTACTGACTCTGTTGTACCTTTGTTTCAAAGAACTATGGCATGGTCCAGTAGGTAACAGGATAGAGTAGCAGCAGCTAGCCACCCTGTCCATCCAGTTGCTGCAGCACAGAGCCAGATCCTCAAGTAAAATTCCAGACAACAGCAACAGCAACCAAGAGAGAAGCTGCCTGCAAAACTAGAGAGACAGTGTCCTGACTTCTTGTGCCTTTTTGTTGAGGTACATGACTGTATTTATTTGAAAATGTACCTGTACTGTGGGGTGTGGAGGGACTCAAGGGAGAGAGTGAATGGGCCTGTATCGCCTGGCTCTGCCACTGTGGGTGAGCAATCCATTGAGACCAATTTGGGAGGTTGATAGTTGCTGGAAAGGGGTGGGATGGCCCTACTTCTCCTTGCTCATGGTGGAATGGCCCTGCTTCTCCTGGCTCAGAAGGGTGGCCCTGCTTCTCCTGGTTCAAGGGGAATGGCCCTGCTTCTTCTGGCATGGGGGGCAGGTATGGCCCTACTTCTTCTGGCTCAGAGAGTGCCCCCACTTCTCCTGGCTTGGGGGGTGACTCAACTTCCCCTGGCCTGGGTGTTTTAGTCTCACTTATACTACCCTTATTATTTTCATTTTGTCACATGCACCCAAGGTGTAAGCCATCTTAAAGTGATGAAGTTCTTGTTTTGTGCATTTCTGTAAATAGAAGCTTTCTTAAGCAGGATTTTTGTTAAAAGATTATTTTTCCTATACTGATACCTTTGTTAGCCATGGCACTGGGAACCTCTCTGGCTCTTTTTTTTTAAATTAGCCATATGAACTTTTACTTCCACCTGGCTGGAGACCAGAGACGGGCAAAAAGGACCTTGGCTTAACATCTCATCTGAAAGATGGCATCTCAGCAACCATTGAATTTGCATCCCCCAATCTTCCTCCACTGTATGACCATCCTTCATGAACCAGGACCACTATCAGCCCCACAACCAGCCTCCTCAGCTGAGCAATGTCCATGAAAATCCCCCCTCTCCCATCTGGAGTATGTGCAAGTCACAGGAGGAGGAAGAAAGAGCAAGAATTCAGAGTGTCTGTGCCCCTCACTCCAGTGGCAAAAAGTTGAGAAGTGTGGTCCACCATTACCATGATTCATTGTCACAAATGGCAATTACATAAGTACATACTACTCCGCTCACTGTGCAAAAAACTGATTGTGCTGCAAGTATTTCTGTAATCACAATAATCAGTGTTGGTTAAAGGCCCACATTAAACAGCATCCAGCTGAAGATGTGGGTTGGAGAGCTTTACTAGTTGCCTTTGGTAGAGTGACACAACAGGGGTATGAGGAACACCTGGACAGCAAAGACTGCTTTATTAATATGGGATGGGGAGAGTTGAAGAGGTGCCACTGGATGCCAATTACTTAATTTACATGGAATGAGAAGAGACAGTTGTTACTCAATGGATGCTAGAAACTGCTAGTCCACTGCCCCCGACCCTTGACATAAACTCCCTTTACACCCCACCAAACCTCCTCTGTGAAAAGGAGGAGGGAGTTCAAGATGTGGGATGGAGGCATGCAGCCAGTATGTTCTTCAGTGGGTCCAGCTCTGGGGCTGGCTGGTCTGTGTGAAGGGGATTCCAGCTGTGGGGGTAGACTGGCCAATTATTCCCAACACTTGATGTCCTCTCATTTTACAGATCACTACATCCTCTTTCATGCCCTTTGCACTCCTTTCAGAGTCTACCAGAACTCCCCCAGCCCCTCTTCTAACCAGTAACACCTGTCAGCTGCAGCAACCTTAACATTCCTGTCCCTCTCTAGTCAGTTGAGACCTCCTCATATCCTTGACTCATAGCTTCCCTGCATGGGCCCCCCACTGACACCTCCCAGACCCATTAAACTCCCACCTACCCCTTACAGACTGTCAAGATACTTTTCCTCAACAGGCCTGCACAGGCCCAGACACTAGCCTCCTTCCCTTTGTTGCCTGATACTAGCTACATCTTCTTACACAGCTCCAGATACTAGCTTCACCTCCTCCCATAGCCCCCAACACTGCCTGCCCTCCCTCTACATCCCACCACAGCTCCCTCCACAGTAACCATTCCATTCACAACCCAATTCTGAGTCCCCTTACCACCTCCTCTTCTAGGACCCATCACCCCCATAGTTCCCCCAACACATTTGCTGTCTCCACAGTCTCCAACCCCCTCTTCCACCAGCCCACAATTTGCCACCAGTGATACTGACCGACAGGTTTGAGCGGAGAGTCCTGTCAGGGATCTGGAAGGGGAATGCAGTGGTGTGGAGAGTAGTCAGCCAGAGGTAAGGGTTCCAGTTACAGAGAGTGGTCAGCTGGTGGGGATAGTGAACTTGGGGCAGGTCTAGTTGCTGGGGGTTTTGGGTGGTAGGGTGGTTGAGGTGTAGGGTGTTGATTCAGCTACAGAGATGGTGGTTAGGATGCTACTCCAGGTGGTGATAGTTGGGTAAGACAGGGAGGGCAGTCTTGTGGGGGGGGGGAAGTAGAGCATGCAGAGTGCAAAAGAACTCACTAAGCCCCATTGGTTATTGCCATGACAACTGTCATGGAAACAATGTTGCCATCATTCTTGTGCTGTGCTCTTCACCCAAATCGTTCCTCTGTGATGACATGTTTAGTTAGTCAGTGTTGCCATGGTAGCAGTGTGATTTTTTTTTACAGCTCAAGACTGGCATCTAAGCCATTAACCCCACACATTCTCACTAAACTGGCATGTATTTTTTTTTATTTTCCTAGTTAGACAAACTTGCTGGCTAGCCAATGCTGACATCAGCATGATGTCAGAATCTGACACACTGTTTTGCAACTGTTTAGATGTTGTTGATGTGCTCTACAGCTCTGTAGAAGCAAATATGTCTTTGAACATCTGCAAGCTGAACTGGAACAAAACAGACTATGAATGGACTGATGACCAGATGGTGGAAGGACTGTTTGAATATAAAATCAGGTACAATTAATTAAAAAAATCTAAACAGCTAGTTTAAAGATTTTTTTTTTACTCGCATTGCTAAAAAATAAGGTATTCAAAGGGGTTGCCAATAATTTAATCACACCACTGGGGCATGGCACTCAACTTTGCCTTATGCCACATTACCTCACAAGGATGTGATTTACACATGGTTGATGCAACCCCTGGCCATTCCTTATTGCATAAATATTTCAAATCTGCCCCAGTAGCTTCTTGTTCAGAATTAGCTATGACCATATTTGATCTCCCAGACTCTATTCAATTATGAAGATGTGTGCAGAAAAGAAGGACTTCACTGAAAAAGACACTGTTCGTTTTTGACAACCCTAGGTAAGTAAATGTTAAATAAAGCCATTCCTCTAAGATACAACCTTGTGTAATTGCCCTTATGATTCTTATTTTTTCTATAAATAATTTGGAACATCTTGCAAAACTGACAGCTTGCACTTGCATGTTGCTTTAAAAATCTACTCAGCAATGACTTCATTTCCCATGATTCTTTTGCTTTTTGGCAGGATGTGATACTGCCAGAGTGAAGCACTTCCTAGTTTGAACACACTATTGGTAGTTAGGCAGCTTCTCTCTGAGATAAGTGAGAAAAGATATGCAGAGATTTTTCAGGTATTTGTTTTCTACAGTTTTGTAAAAATGTTAAGTCAGAAAGGTATTTTTTTTTAATCTAGACTAGTTCTAGAGAGTCTCTGAGCTTAAATACAGTGCAGGTTTGCAAAGCTTCCAAGTGCTGTGGTGGATCAGATTGCAACTGAAATCTTGACTTGCTGCATATGTTTAATTCGTGTTTTCTTTGTTTTTACTGCATTTTTAAAGTTTTGTCATAAAGAAACTGGATTTTTAGACTAAGAAATATGTGCATTTGCAGTTATTTGAATATATATGTTTTTGTGTGTGGTAGGAGAATAGGCTTTCTCCTCCAGGCTTTAAATTCAAATATAGTATTTGTAATGCTGTTGTGTTTATATATTGTAGTATGTTGCAAGCCAGTGAATGTTACTAGGCAATTTACTTCTCAACCCTGTGCCATTTAAACTGAAGAAATATTTTTTTTTTTTATTGGAATAAGGGGTCAAAATCAGGAACAGATAGCTTAACAAAATATTTAATATTTGCTGAAGAAATTGTTGTGGCATAGTATTTTGTGAAAGAAAACTAGACTATGTCACTAATATATGACATAGATTTTATGTTTATATATACTGCAAATTTTCTAGTTTTCTTGGAGTGACTGCAGTTTGTGACCCAGGTATCACAGTGGACGGAAATAGTATGGGGGATGGGAATACCATGAATGCCATGACTCTGCCTGTCCACTACATCTTTTCCAAAGTGCATTTCTGCGGGGGGGGGGAGCTTTGTACTGCATTCGTAGGGTGCACTGTACAGTATGGATGCCAGGAGAACTCGGTCTAAGACCAGATGTGGAGGTGATCAGAAGGCTGTGCCAGTCTCTGGCACTCAGTGCTTGGTTGAGGGGGCCAGTGGGGTGATCAGGCACTACCTGCCAGAGTGGGGGTCCACCAGACCACCAGGTACAGGGTTTGTCTGCTATGGGCAGATAGGAGTTAGGGAGTGGAAACCACTGGACCACCAGGAAATTCTTTCATTTTCCAAACAAGGGTGGGGATCAGGGCTAGTGAGAGACCACTGGACCACCAGGGAGTGTATTGTGGATGGGCATTGGGCATGGGAGAGGGGGATGTGGTCCAGCACACTGAGACACTGTGGTAGCATGTAGTGGAGTCCATAACGGGCATATAAATGACCTTGTAGTGCAGTGGGTTCATCTGCATTTTTATTTGAATATTTGGCCATAGGGGTGCAGACTTAACCAGTGCGTGCTGCACATTACCTCTATGGTTGATCTTTATCCCATACTCTTGTAGCGCAGCACAAAGCATGGTGAACACTGGCTGGATGCCATGCTGCCATGGGCACCATATTCAAATGAATAGTGTAATCAGTTTAGATCATGCTATTCATTTGAATATGGTGCAAGAGCCAGTTGGCCCCTATTTTTTCATGTGGCACCCCCTTGTGTGTGTGCAGCTGGCTGGCTTTGAATATGGGGTCCATAATGCCTTGCCTATTAGATAAGTGCAGTTTGATTTGGCTGTAACAGGTTATGTGGGTATATAATTACATAATGACACTAATTTAAGGTTGGAAGGAACTCTAGGGTTTGAAAGACTTTGTGAAATAAGGGTTGCTTTACCTACAATATTTAGTAGATCAACAGCATGGGAAAGTAAAAAAAAAATAACTAGAAACAATCTAGTGTTTTTTAACTGCTATGATACAGTTGTTTCTCTTTAACTCTGTCTTTTCCACTAGAACTCTGCTTTCTTTACTCCTATGTTGTATTACCATTTGTATCTCTCTGCTGTTCTCTCTACTCAGACTACTATACAGTCCTCATTCTTACCTTTATTTTAACAGATCTGGCCAGATGTTGACTATTTACCTTTCAGGTAAGTATCTTATCTTGTTTAATTCCAACCTCTAATATCTCCTTCTAGAACCTCCAACATTTTTGTCTTCACATCCTTCTCTGTGCTTTCTTTTTAGATACTACCAGAATACCCCAAACCCAAACCAATCCAACCCTGGTCATTGTGATTTGAATAGAGCAAGTAAGTCATATTTAATTTAGGGTTCAAAATTTGGTTTTGCAGCCACTAGCCAACAGGGCTAGTGACTGGGAAAACTGATTTTCTTGTTTGGTAACCAGGTAAAAATTCCCACAGACTTCTCCAGTAGCCCTGCTGGTGTACTTACTGAAGTGTTACCTTCTCCAGTGCAAGTCTTCAGGGCTAGCTAAAGGAAAATCTTACTAGTTAGATACAAAATCTGCTACATTTAGCTAGTGGGACAGTGACAATTTTTATGCCAATGAAGGAGGTAGGGCTAGTGTCATGTCACGTGTCGATGAAGGAAGTGGGGCAATTGTATGGGGCTGGGAGGGGGCTAATGTCTGGAGAAGTGGGATGCTAGTGTCTTGGGTTTTGGAAGATAGGTCAGCTATGGTCGGGAGTTGTGGAAGGAAGGAGGGGGCTAGTTTCACAGCCTGTGGAGGGAGAGTGTAGAGGAGGGTGTATGTGTGCCTCAGGTGTCTGAGGAGGTAGTGTCCAGAGGGGACCTTGCAGGGCAGGTGGATAACAAGTGTATATATGATTTGCAAATGGCCGAGGAGGAAGGAGTGTGGTTTCTGGGAGTCAGGGGGGCCCAGGATGGAGGGAGGGAAGGAGGTGATATCCATGGGTTTAGAAAAGTGGGATGCATAGAGAGGGAAGGGTGTTCAAAGAGACTGTGGTGAAAGAGAAGGAGGGGTGGTATATGGGGGTTGAGTTGGGAAGTGGAAGCAGGTGGTTGGTGGCTGGGGCGATCGAGGGAGCCAGGGTAGTGTTGGGGCTGTGGAAGGTGTACAGCCAAGGGGGCTACTGTCATGAGGGTCTGTAAGGAAAACATGCTAGTGTCAGGTGCTGTGTAGGGAGGGGGCTAGTATCATAGAGGCTGTGCAGGGAAATGGCAGGAGAGGAGTTGGGTGCTGTGGACAGTGGTGGCTGGTGTTTGGTGCTGTGGACACAGGTGGCTGGTGTTGGGTGCTGAGGAGTCAGGTGTGCTAGTGTCGGGTGCTGTAGAGGGAGGGGGCTAGTGTCTGTAGCTGTGGAGGGAGGAGGCTAGTATTGGATACTGTGGAGGCAGGTGGCATACTTTCGGGTACTTTGGAGGGAGGGGGCTCATTTTTTTTTCCAATTGTTTAACCAGGTGAGACACATTAAGCTGAAAGCTTGTTTACAGGTGCAACGTGGGAACACAGGGAAGTTAATTGACTTGCTCACGGTCACATAGTATATGCAAGGAGGGCTGTGGGATTCAAACCCAGGTCTCCAGATTTGCAGCTCAGAGCCTTAAACCACTGCTCTATACTGCCTCTGGCTCATGTTGGGTACATAACGCTGCGGGGATAATTAAACACCAAAAGCATGAATGAATAAAGTTTTCAGACCCTGCTTAAAAGCCTCCACCCCTGGGATGCAACGTACCACCTCTTGGTCGTGTGATGTTGGATCCACTTCCCTCCCTGTGCCCCTATATAGAAACATAGAATTTGATGGCAGATAAGGACCACTTGGCCCACCTAGTCTGCCCATTTTCCTACCTAACAGATAAGCTGCAAATCCTAGTTAACCAACAGCTGACTTCCTTCTACCCCCCACTAGGACTGCCTTATGCCTGTCCCATGCATTCTTGAAGTCCCCCACTGTTCTTGACTCCACAGCCTTCTCAGGGAGGCTGTTCCATGCATCCACAACCCTCTCAGTGAAAAAATACTTCCTCACATTACCTCTGAGCCATCCCCCTTCTATCTTCAAATTGTGCCTTTGTTCTTGCACATCTCTTTTCCTGGAAGATGCTACCCTCTTGGACTTTGTTAATTCCCTTGAGGTACTTGAAAGTTTCTATCATGTCCCCTCTCTCCCTCCCTTTCCTAGAGGGTATACATATTAAGCTCCTTTAGTCTTTCTTCATATGTCTTCTGGTGCAGACCCTGCACCATTTTGGTTGCCTCCTCTGGACAGCTTCCACTCTGTCTATGTGTTTCTTGGGAGATGGGATCTCAGAACTGCACACAGTACTCCAGATGGGGTCTCACCAACTGTCTGTACAGAGGGATAACAACTTCCCATTTTCTACTATTGATGCCTCTTCCTATGCATCCCAGTATCTCCCTGCCTTCCTTACTGCCTTCTCACATTGCTTGCCCACCTTTAGGTCATCTGATATAATTACCCCCAGGTCCCTTTCTATTTTTACTGTTGTCAGTATCTCACTCCCATTGTCTACACTTCCCCTGGGTTTTTGTTTCCAATGTGCATTACCTTGCACTTCTTTGCATTGAATCTGAGCTGCCATACATTTGACCATTCCTCCAACCTTGCCAAGTCCCTTCTCATCCTTTCCACTCCATCTTGTGTATCAACCCTGTTGCAGATCTTTGTGTCATCTGCAAATAGACATACTTTTCCTTCCAGTTCCTCTGCAATGTCACTTATAAAGACATTAAAAAGGACCGGTCCCAGTACTGAACCCTGTGGTACCCCGCTAGTAACCCTCCTTTCTTCACTGTGTATGCCATTTACTACTACCTTTTGCATCCTGTTGTCTAGCCAATTTTTTATCCAGGCTACCACCTTGGGACCCACTCCAAGGCTGGCTATCTTGTGAATTAATCTTTTGTGTGGGACTGTATCAAATGCCTTGCTAGAATCTAGGTAGGCCATGTCCACAGCCCCTCCCTGGTCTACTACTTTGGTCACCCAGTCAAAGAAATCTATTAGATTCGTCTGACACAACCTTCCCATCATGAGTCCATGCTGCCTTGGGTCCTGTGCCCCACTGGCCTCTAGGTACTCAACAGTTCTTTCCTTCAGAAGTGATTCCATCATTTTCCCTGCCACTGAGATCAAACTAACTGGTCTGTAGTTTCTTGCCTCTGTCCTGCTTCCACTTTTGTGAAGAGGAATCACATCTGCCCTCCTCCAGTCCTCAGATACCACCCCATCCTCCATGATTTGTTAAAGAGAGTAGTCAGCGGTGTCACTGGTTCTACCCTTAGTTCTTTTTAAATTCATGGTGAATCCCATCAGGCCCATTGCATTCCACCTTCAGTTTATCAGTTCTTTCAGAGCCCTTTCTTCTGTTAATGGGTTAGTATCAACCCCGTCTTGGAGAGTTTCTCTTGTTTGGTTTAGGTAACTCCCTCCTCTTCCTTTGTGAATACTGGCAGAAATATTCGTTCAAGTATCCTGCTTTTCACTGTCACCCTCTACCACATTCCCTCCCTTTATTAAGCTTCAGTATCCCTCCTTTGGTCTTTCTTCACTCCCTAATGTACCTATAAAGGTCTTATCCCCTTCTTAACAGAATTGGCTATCCTTTCCTCGGTTTGGGCCTTTGCTATTCTGACTGCCTTCCAGCCTCTTTCTGCTTTAACTGATAAAGTTCTTTGTCCTGCTCCTTCTGCATTCCTTATATTTCCTGAATGCTGTCTTTTTCATAACCTTCCCTACCATCTCTTTTAGAGAACCATAGCGTTTTTTCTTCATTGTGTTTTATTGATTTGCTTTACACAAGGCTCGTTGCCTCTGTGATGGCTGTTTTGATCCTCCCCATTGTTCTTCCACCCCTCTCCTTCTTGCCTGTTTGCTAGTGCTTTTCTGAGGCCTCTCTCCATTTTCCAAAGTCGTCCCTCCTGAAGTCCAGTACTCTTGCTTTTTGTGGCTTGATTGTATGGCTGTGTTTATAAATGAACCACACTGTTTGGTGAGTGGCTTGTTCCCAGATAGCTACTACTTCTAAATCTGGTTCTTTCTCATCCCCATTTGAGAATACAGGTCTAAGATTGCTCCTCCGGTGAGTTCCAATACCCTAGCTCTGAAGGCATGCCTTGTAGGGCATCAAGAATGACCCTGCTCTTGGATGTGCCTGCAGCAAAGGCGCTCAATTAACATCTGGCATATTCAGGCCCCCATCAACAATATCTCCCTTTTCTGCCATTCTGAAAGCCTTCCTATCATTTCCTTGTCATTCCCTTCCCCTGAGATGGGGTCTGTATACATCCCCATATGGATTCAGGTGCCATTTCTGTCTCCAGGGTGACCCAAAGTGCCTCATCTGCTCCCTGTTTACTCTTTAGTTCTGTTGCTTTAGTCCTTCCTTTACATAGAGCTACTCTCCTCTCTTTTGCCTCTCTGTCCCTCCTGTAGATTGTGTATTCTGGTATGTTGGCATCCCAGTCCATGGTTCTCTATTGCCATGTTTCTGACTGCCACAATATCAGCCAACCTCTTCATCAAGACCACTAGTTCAGGGAGCTTGTTACACAGACTACGGGCATTGGTATTCATCACCCTCCACTTTTATTAAGCCTTACCCCTTTTAGCCCCATTGCTGTCCTTACTGCCTTTGCCTTTTTACATTTAAGTATTTTGCTCCCTAATAACTTCTACCTTGGTGTTTACCTCACTAATCACCATGTTTTTGTGGGGAGGCTCAGATTTCCTAGCCACTTTTCAGTGCCTCCCCCTTGGCTGGTTTAAATGCTTGCCAATGAACATTTAAACCTCACCTAGGATCCTGGTTCCCCCACCTGGACAGATGCAGACCATCGCACCAGTATAGTCTGCATCCTCCAGGTAGCTCACAATCCCCAATGAAGCCAAGGCCTTGAGCTCCACCCAGTTTTCAACCCGCTCATTGAATTCCCTGGTGAGGAAGTGCCCTATCTCCTTGCCACTTAGACAGGCAGCACTTCCGAGAAAGGTTACCGTGTCAGCTACTTGTCTAAGGCCACTTCCCAGCTCTATAAACTCCTCTTACTGCTCTGATCCATTCCTAGCCAGGTAATTTGTCCCTAGGTGGACAATGACATCCAGCTCCCCTCGTGCAGCTCTCCCACCCGATCCTGAGGATTCGGCCCCTATCCCTCAAGCCGTGGCATGGGGAGGCTGCCTCCCTCTCCTTCCTCCCCATTTCTACCCCCAGTGATTGAGTCCCCACCAGGGTTGTTCCTTCCCTGTGACCCATACCCACCCTCCTGTGGTCTCCTTTGTAAGGTTCTCAGCATGCTCCTTGGTCTCCTGCAGGTGCCTCCATGGAAGAACCACTATCCATGAAGGAGTGAATGGATTGTGAGAGGTACAGCTGGAGGATGCAGCTCTGTTCCACCACCCCCTTTCCCTTCTTGGGCCCACCCTGGTCCGCCTCTCCTCTTTCTTGGCAGCCTCTGAGGTAGTGGCATTGGCCTTGGTGGTCCCTGGGTGGGGAGGAGGTTTCTGAATCCTAGCCAGGTCAGCCTGGAGATGGGCAACCTCCTGTCTCAGACCAGGAGGTGCCCACAAATGGGAGCAGCATTGCCCAGCCCTCGAGAAAGTCTCCCGGAACCTGCCGCCCCATTGCACTGCCACTCCTATCATGTTTTATTTTGTGCCTCTCTACTGTTTCTCAGGATGCTTGCTCTCTCTCTCCTTACATCTCTGACCCTTCCTGTTCTGGGACAGCAATCTTATCTTCTTCAGTAGCCTCCTTCTTCCTTGCTCAATATCAGACCACCAGCAGCTGGGGGGGAGAGTGAGCTACTTTTTTTTTAATTTAGGGCTGACAAAAGCACTGTTTCTCTATGATCCTTTCCTTCCTACTGCCAAACAGGAAGTTCCTGTTGACAGTCAAATTCAGTGGCTATAAAAGTAGAACTCGCTTTGGGTGGGATGGATGGCAATTAGTAAGAAAAAAGGCTAGCAACAGGAAGTTGTAATTTGACTCACCTACTTTTCTATTGTCTAAACCACACCCCCAGGTAAGCTCTCCTTCCTCCTACTGGTTTAGCAAAGTCACCTGATACAGTACCTTTCCCTGCACAGAACACAAACTGCCTTTCTTTCTTTTCTTTATTTTTTTAACCCTCAATAAGACCCCTTCTGCTTTTAATAAAGTTACCCATCTACTTAATCTTAACTGACACTGACTCCTGCTGAGATATAAGTTTTAAATTAACAAGAAAATGTAGCTTCTTTTAGTTAGCTGCTTTCTGCTCTACAAGCAAGGCTAGCAACAGGGTTCCCTCACTAGGGAATCCCTTGAAAGGAATGCACAAGGTGAACTACGAGGAACTGTTTAGCCTGAACAACAGTTAAAGGACATGGGGAATAGTTATTTATTTATTTTGGCCTGGCAATGAGAGCTATTTTCAGACTTGAATCTACCTGGCGTTAGTTGGAGGTCTCCTGACCAGACCCGACTTTGCTTATGAGATTTGATTGAAGGCTGCAGGCACATACAGAGAATAATGAACCCCCTACCATGCAGAACAAGTCACATTGACTGAAGTTAGTGACATAACGGGCATGATAGCAAGTTTCAAGTGCCCTCAAGTGTTGCTAACCTCTCAAATTATGAGGTTACCAGGCATTCTGCTAGGGTGGGTTTATTATATATAATGATATGAGGGAGTTTCCAAAACATACAAGTGACAGGCAAACCCCTCATAAGTGTTGAGTTTAAAACAGCACCTGGTAAATTAAGACACCTGCTGCCTCATGTTTCTTGCTGTAAAGCTCCACTTGAGCAAACAGATGTCAAATATATCTCTATCCTGTCCCCAAGATTCTTGCAGGATAGACTTGTTAAGATGAAGGACTAACTAGAAAAGTCCAAGAGGGCTACAGTGACATAAGGAGAGAAAAGAAACAGTGGATAAGACAGTCTCCTGCACCTGGTAGCAAACCATTGTGCCAGGGCCCTGCAAAAGCAAGAGCAAAAGAAAGAGGGAAACCACTGTGGTCTCCTGAGGAGAGGCCAAAAGCTTGCTAGTGAAGAAAGATGGCACTTGAGGTACAAGGCAAACACAAAACAAGGAGGACAGGCAAAACATTCTTGGAAAATGAAAGGATATACAACAAGCAGTAAGGACAGCGAAGACTGAAACCCAAAGAATAGCTAGAAGCCAAATGGCAAGGAAGGAGGGAAAGCATCTTTAGTTATATTAGCTAGAGAAGGAAGGCAGGGAGGACTGTGAACCTAGCAGAGGGAGGCAGGGGTAGTGAGAAAACACTGACAGTGTGGGCACTGGGGGCTTGTGGACGGGTTGGAAAGGAACCTGTTCAGGGATTCCTATGGCAGCCTGAGTGTCCCAGTGCAGGGTCCGGCTGAGCAGCTGACTGTCCGTCCTCTAGCACCAGGAGGGACCTAACCTCCCCACCCAACTCTGTGCACATCACTGGGTATCCCTTATACTGGAGCTCTGTGACACCATAATTGCACCTGATGTCTGCATACACACATTGTTACTGGACTGGACACACACTGGACTGTATGTGCTCTGTGAAACCTGGGAATGCTATAGGTGGTTTGTGATTGGGTTTGTAAACAACTGCAATCTGTGTAGAGAGACTGCATCCCACTGTCCTGACAGAGTGAACCAGGGAGCCAGGATTGTGGGGTGCAGTGGGCTGTGTACAGTGTGGATGAACATACTGTGGAGGCTGGAAGGGTGCCCACATGCCACAGGGCCAAGGACGTCAAGGAAGAGGTGTCGCAGTTTCTGGCAAGGAGCTTGGGAGGCTGAAGGTTAGGGGAGGGCTGCCACACTGGTAGAAAGGCTGACATCTGAGAGGGGGGGCACCACAGTGAAGGAAACAGTGGATCAAAGGCCCGGAAAACTAGA
This sequence comes from Neoceratodus forsteri, assembly GCA_016271365.2. Taxonomy (NCBI): domain Eukaryota; kingdom Metazoa; phylum Chordata; order Ceratodontiformes; family Ceratodontidae; genus Neoceratodus; species Neoceratodus forsteri. The sequence continues at coordinate 99,942,542 of CM057450.1, read as the reverse complement.
GCAGGAAGTCAGTTGATAAAGGATGGACTCTAGCAGAGACCTAGCAAAAGAGGAGCAGCAGTAGGCAGAGGGAGGAGAAACACAGTAAGGCAAAAGAGAGCAGGGAACATGTCTGGCTGTGCCACCGTCATACATGGGGCAGATTAATGAGGAGGAGATTGGGAGACTGCACAAGGGACAGTACCCTGTCAAGAGATGGGGGAGGAAACACTGCCAGTGGAAGACTTGGAGCATGGTCTGGCAGGGGAGGGACAATTGAGAGGAGGGAGAGGAGGCTGGCAGTCAAACAGAAGGAGGGGGGGAGGGGTCCCAACTTGAGAGGGGCAGGAGAGAAGACATTGGGTAAATGGTAAAAGCACCCATCTTGAGCAGCCCTGGGAATGAGAACCTGGGTGGGGGCAGTGATGGGCATGGAAAGAGGAGGGGGACGTAATGGTGTTGGGGACCCACATTTGAGGGACTGTGATGGGGCAGCAAGGGGAGAGGCAAGTTGGATATGGCTGGAGTCCATACTGGGATTAAAGGCAAACAAGGTAGGGACAGACAATCCTATAGATGTGCAAGGAGGAGTAGGAGAAACCACATTGCATACATATGTGGGATAAATGACCTAGTGGGGAAAATGGCTGAGGTACAAGGGAGAGGTCTATGGGGCGGGGTTATGCAAGGGAAACTGGGGAGTCTGTGGCCTCTCAGAGGTGCTCCCAGTACCTCGCGCAAGCACAGTGAGAAAGGAGAAGATTAGGGAGTTGAATGTATGGTTGGTGGAATGGTGTTGAACTAAGGGTTATGGAGTCATGGGTGGCTGGGGCAGTACCTGGGATAATAACAATCTGTTTGCAAGGGACAGGTTGCACCTGAATGAGGAGGGGAAGGAGATATTAAAGCAAAGACTGGAGAGGTATATTGTGACAAAGGTGAATTTAAACTAGGGGGTTGGCAAGTGGACATCAGGTAGGCAGGGATCTGATAGAGTGGAGCAGCCTACCCCCCCCCCTAGCTAACATGGAAGGACTCAGGGAAGCCGACAAGGGAGGGATGGAGTAGAAGAGAAGAGATGGAGTGCAATGAAGGGAAAGAGGCATGGTGGTCTTGCCTAAACCAAGAAGCTTAGTCAACAAATCAGCTGAGCTGCAGGCACTCTTGGCAGTGGGAAGGATATTGCAGCTGTCCACGAAATGGGCAAGTGAGTGACTGGGACTGACCTAAAAATCCCAGTGTACAACTTATACAGAAAGGACTGTAAGGACAGGGGTGGTGGCAGTCTATGTGAGAGATGGGATCAAATGCACAAGGGACGTGGGTGAAGAAAGGAGAACAGAGGCAATCTGGCTGTAGCTCCTAGACTCAAGGGGCAGGAAACTGAGGATTGGGGTGGTATATAAGCTGCTGTCCCAGTCTGAGGAGCCTAACCTAGAATTAGTGGGATAAATCAGAAAGATATATAGAAAAAAGGAAGATGGTCATTGTGGGGGATTTCAACTCACCGGAGGTTGACTGGAGCATTCCGGTCACCTCCAGCACTAGGGAGCAAGTGCTCCTGGATGCGATCCAGGAGGATCTCCTGACACAGGTGGTCAGTGTACCTACTAGGCTAAGGAACACTTTAAATCTGGTATTGACTAATGGGGAGGCAGTAAGGAAAATAGGGGTGGAGGACCCACTAACCAACAGTGATCACCAAACGGTGTGGTTTAATATCACAATGTGCGTGGAGCCAGAGAAATCAGTAACCTGGGTGGTAAACTTCAGGGGAGCGGACTTTGTGAGGATGCAGATAGTACTGAAAGGGAAACTGGAGGGCATAAGGCAGGAGATGGACATGGAGCAGAAATAGGATATTATTAAATGGGGGATTACAGAGGCAACGGAAGTCTGCACTAAGACACAGAGTAAGAGGACCAAACCAAGGAAACCATGCTGGTTGAACAGAGAGGTAGTGGAGGTGGTGAGGGCAAAATGAGAGGTGCACCAGAGGTATAGGAGGACGGGGAAGGAAGGGGACAGGGAAGAGTATGCAAGATGGTCCAGGGAGGTGACCAGAAACGTGAGAGAAGCCAAGACCGAGAGGGAGCTGAGATTAGTGCAGGGAATTAATGGGGGTGGGGAGACTTTTTCAGATACATCAGGGAGAAAAGGAAGTGCAAGGAGACAATAGTGAGTATAAAAAAGGGTGGGGAATGGACAGAAAAGGGTGAGGAACAGGCAGAATCACTGAATGAATATTTTTGTTCAGTGTTCACAGAAGAAAGGGGGAGTACTGCCACCATGATCTGGGAGGGTGGGATGGGGGGAGGACGAGACAGATGGAAGAATTGAGGGAGGTAGAGTCCTAGAGGGACTGAGGGCACTGAGGGTAGACAAGGCACCAGGGCCGGATGGTATCCACCCCAGGGTGGTGGAGGAGTTGGCAGAGCAGTTGGCAGATCTGTACAGTACCTCACTGAAGTCGGGATGTGTGCCACTGGACTGGAAGATGGCACATGTAGTACCATTACACAAGAGCAGACCAAGGGATGAACTGGGTAATTATCGTCAGGTAAGTCTCACCTCCATAGTGTGCAAACTCATGGAAACAATACAAAACAAAAGACTGGTGTCATACCTGGAGGACAATGGCCTCCAGGATGTGAGGTAGTGTGGGTTCGTTTCAGGGAAGTCTTGTCAAACCAACCTGATACAATATTATGACTAGGTGACAGATGAGATGGATAAGGATCATGCAGTGGATGTTCTTTACTTGGACTTCAGCAAGGCCTTCGATTTGGTGCCTTTTGAGTGGCTTGGGGGGAAGCTAACTTCTGTAGGGGTAGGGGCAAAAATAACTAACTGGATTACAAGCTGGCTGAGTGGGAGGCTGCAACGGGTGGTGGTAGGAGGGGAGCTCTCAACTCCAAAGCCAGTGACAAGCGCGGTACCATAGGGCTCTGGGCTGGGATCAGTATTATTTGGACTCTTCATATCAGACATTGTGCATGGGGTGGTGAGCAAGGTAAGTCTGTTTGCAGACGACACCAAAATGGAAGCAGTGGTGGATGGAGAGGAGACATGGAAGCAGCTGCAGGGGGACCTAAGCAAGCTAGAGGAGTTGTCAGAGAGATGGTAGCTGTGGTTCAATGCAAAGAAGTGTAAGATTATGCATTTCAGGGTGAAGAACCCAAAGAGAGAATACTGGCTTAGAGGGGTTAAACTGGGGATCACTGAGGAGGAGAAGGACCTAGAGGTAATCTTTTTTTTTGTCAACATACTTTTATTGAGACACGAAGGGAGGACAGAACAACATACACAGAATATGTGGTTTGTTATAATCTGGAGTACACTGCAAAGAGATTAGCATATCAATCACAGTTCCACATAGCCAATAAGAATTTCATGACAATGGGTTGATTAACAGTACGTCATACTTAAGAGCACAGGCAAGTGCAGAATAGAGAGGTACGCAGCCAAGAAGCCCAACCAAACAGGCACGGGGACAATGAGGACAAAAAACATCCACTAACATGGGAATTTGTTAGCCTCTATAGCAGTCACTAGGGCGCCCCAGGTCCAGGAAAACCCTCCGTTGCCCTAAGGTTGAGTATTGTGCCCTCTCGATTGTTATACAGACCCTCAGGTTATTAGCCCACTGCTGAATGGTTGGAGAAGAGGAGGACATCCAGGCCTGCACAATAGTCTTCCTAGCAGTTATCAGTGCTAAGTACCAGAGGGCACCCAGTCCTTCCCCCGCTGGGTGGTCTGGATCAGCCCCCAGCAGAAATTCTTTAGGGCTGGCTGTAGGGGCAAAGCCCAGTACCTGCATCATAATAGCATGGACTTCATGCCAGAAGGGAGCAACCTTAGGGCACAGAAGAGCCAGATGGATTTAAGTCCCCATGGCTCCATGGCATTTGGGGCATTCATTGGATTTTGAGTGGTCCATCTGATGTAGCGTGATAGGAGTGAAGTAGGCCTAATGTAAAAAATTAAACTGCACTTGCCGTAACTTATTGTTTCTGGAGCAGACTGCCAGATGCTTACAAGCTCTGTTCCACAGGTGAGCATCACCTTTACACCCCAGGTCCACCTCCCACTTTAGGATAATTTTTTTTTAGTGTCTTCCATTCACCACCCTGAAGTGAGCAGTAAAAGTTTGACATCATCTTAGCACCTGGTTGTGGGTGAAAAAGACCCTTCTCAAATGGTGAGAGCGAGGCCCATCCATCTCCTGGGCCTAATGTTAGACCAAATGAGTTCCTCAGTCTAAGGTAGATGAAGAAATCTCCTCTGGGAATATTCCATTTTGTGCACAGGTAGTTGAAGCTCACAAAATGGTCCCCCTCGTACAACTGACCCACCCACCTCAGGCCCCTGCGTTGCTAGTCATTCAATCTTTGCACCATAGCCACCATAGGAGAACCTTTGAGTTTTATCGCCTCCAATATAAGGGTCTGCCTGGTAGGAGCTGGTTGTCTACTAATAATGCTGCATACAATATGCCATGCCCTGATGGTAGCTGACAAAAAAAGGATTGGGATGCTCAGGCTCCTCTCCTGTCCACAGCACCTCAGCAAGTAGTCCCCCCTTGGAGCTCCTTTCACTGCTCATCTCCTCCATCGCTAACCATCCCAACTCATCACATTCCAGTCGTGGGGGAATAGCAGCAAGCTGAGCTACTAAATAATACCACTGAATGTTTGGGAGACCCAATTCCTCTCACTTCTGCGGCAGCTGGAGAATTACCTTGCTCACTCTGGCCGATTTACCATGCCAGAGAAACCTGTGTATAATGGCATCAGTCTTTTTAAAGTGATTCTTAGGTACACTAACTGAGAGAGACTGATACAAATATAGGAGTCTGGGCAGGACCATCATCTTTATTACTCCCACTCTCCCCATTAAAGACAAAGGCAGGGTGGCCCACCTGTCAAAGTCCTCATACATCTTCCTAACTAGAGGTTTGAAATTCATACAGTAAAGGGCTCCCATATTACGAGAGATATAGATTCCCAGGTATTTGAGTTTGGGAACCAGCTGCAAGCCATTCAAGTTATATATCAAGGACTGCCTGTCCAAGGTGCCAATTGGCAGGACCTCAATCTTGGACCAGTTAACTCTGTGGCCTGACAAAGAGCCATACTTCTTTAAGACTTCATGCACCCTTGGCAAGTCCTCGGCAGGACTTTGTAGATACAAGAGGAGGTCATCGGCATACATCACGAGTTTGTGTTCTTGCCCACCTGCCATAAACTCCCTTATATACGTCCTCACCTGGATGACCCCTGTTAATGGCTCCAATGACATAATATACAATAAGGGGGATAGAGGGCAGCCCTGCCTCATGCCATGGCCCAAGGTAAACCTGGGAGACAGGCACCCATTAACTGTCACCTGAGCCAAGGGATCAGTGTAAAGGGTTCTTATCCAGGATATAAAATGAGGACCGAACCCAAGCTTCCCCAAGCTGGCAAAAAGATACCCCCACTCCACCCGGTCAAAGGCTTTCTCCGCATCGAGAGCCAAGACAGCAGCCCCATTTTTTTTCTTTTTAATTCAATATTTATTAAGTTTCTTTGTAATTATCCAAACACATTTGTATACATGAATAATTACATACAGGCATACTTAAAACCACACTGTGAGGTAAAAAATATAAAGCAGGATTAAAATTAATAAAACCTCTAATCCCAAGACCACCTCCCCACTCCCACACTTCCCCTCAAACTAGAATCTATTTTCACCCCCCTCCCCTTAAAGGTGCCAATAAGAGGATCCGATCCTTTCCTTCCACCTCCCTTGTGAGGGAAGAGGAAAGAATAGAACGGATTCAACTCTGCTTATAAAGATCCAATATATATTTGCTGGTTTTCATTGCATCACATTGTTTTACCACTTAAGAACTTCTGTTATAGTGTGTACAAGACATGTAGGGTTTCCCATCTTTTTTGTACAATCTCATTTGATTTGTGAGGCCAGCCATCATTTTTTCCATATGTAGGTTATGGAGGAGTTCCTGCAGCCATTTAGAGTACGAGGGCTGGAATGAGTCCTTCCAGTGTTTTAAAACCACTTTTTTACAGACATAGCAATCAATGTAATGTGATAATTACTGGTCATAGTTGGAAAACCTGTAAAATCACCTAGTGGGTAGATTTCGGGTATGAAATAATCTTGTAGGCCCAACAAGGGATCTATCTTAGTTTTGATGAGGTCCCAAAGGGGGTAATATTTGGACACTCCCAGAACAAATGAAACAGGGTGCCTATGCCACCTTTACATCTATTACAGATGACAGTCTCCGCCCTTCCCATTTTATACATTTTAATTGGGTTAAATACATGTCATTCAGGAATTGCATTTGCAAGCCCCATGTTTTTTGATAGCTTTCCCCCAATGATGAATAACATTCAGGGTCCTCCGAATATTATGTTTCCCTTGCCTGCCCTTCACAAATCCAGTCTTATCTGGGTGTATAAGATCAGGGAGCAGAGGATCCAGCCTGGAGGCCAGGGCTTTAGCCAGCACTTTATAATCAGCTGTTAAAAGAGATATAAGCCTATAGGATGCACACCAGACTGGATCCTTGCCTGGCTTTGGGAGAACTGTGATAATAGTGGACCGGGTGGAGGGGGGCAGCTCACCAGTAGCTGGACTCTCCAGCAGCATATCCCTCAGAGGTTCAAGCAGTAAATCATGGAAGCATTTGAGGAAGTCAATGGGGATACCATCAGGCCCTGGTACTTTTCCTCCCCTCAGAGCTTTGATAGCCCTACCGATTTCCTCTCTGAACAATGGTGATTCAAGATTATCTGCTTGCTTTTCACGAATGAAGCTCAAGGGGGGCCTGTCCAAAAATGCGTGTATTTTCTCCAGTGGAGGGGAGACCTGAGAGGTATGCAGCCCCTTATAGAAGTCCCTGAATGCCACTCTCACCTCCTCCGGGTCATCCACCACCACTCCAGCTGAATTATGGAGCTGGTGCTCACCCTCTCTACCTCCCTCCTATGGAGCTGCCAGGCCAGCAGCTTCCCCACTTGGTCACCGTCAAAGTATGGGCTTGTCTGAGAGAGTAAAATCGGTCTTTCCATTCGTGCACTACTGATGGCATTGTACTGCCATTTTAGCTTGTGTACTATGTGATACAAGGACTGGGTGGGGTTTACCTTATGGGCCTGTTCGTAATCCTCAATTTTGGACCTCAGGGCCTCCAATTCTTTATTAGATGCACGGGTCTTGTGCACTGCAAAGAAGATGGATTGGCCACAAATGTAAGCTTTCAATGCCTCCCATCTAGTCCTATGGGAGGTATCCCCCTTTCTCTTAAAGGACAGAAACTCCTAAATACAATCCCTCATGTGTTCCACATATGTCTGATCCTTCAGCAAGAGTGGATCCAGCCTCCAGAGACTTCTCCCAGGACCCCCCCAAGAGACAACTCCACAGTCAAGGAGGCATGATCTGATAGGAGGACAGGAGAGTACACTGCTCCCTTAACTCATTCACACCACAAGAGCTCTTTGAGACTTCCACCACTTGTGCCCTGTATACTCTTAGCACTGCATCCTGGGTCTTTCTAAGCGAAATCAAGCCATAATCAGCATGCCACAAACAAATGTGACTACCTCTTGAACCGTAAATGCTACACACAAAGTATGAGTGGCAAAGTTGTTCAGCACAGTGTTAGCTTTCCAGTGGTGCTATGCAATCAGTTGTAAGCAATTTAGTTTTTATTTTATACTGGCTGAAATACCAAACTGATTTTTTTCTGATTTTTTTTCAAGGTGCTTAGGTGACGCATGAGAGACAAATGTCAGCCATGCACACCATACCTTAAACAAATGCAAATAACACCAAAAGTATATGTGGTAGACACAAAGTATCAGTGGCAAAATTGTTCAGCACAAAATAACCTTTCTAATGGTGCTATGCAATCAATTGTAATCCATTTAGTTTTTGGTTTTATAGTAGCTGAAATATCAATTTTTTTTTTCAGATTTATTCAAGGTGCTTAGGTGAAGCTTGAGAGACAAATGTTAGCCATGTGCACCATGCCTTAAACAAATATGAATAACTCCTAAAGTATACATGATAGACACAAAGTATCTGCAGCAAAATTGTTCAGAGCAAAATTACCTTTCTAAAGGTGCTATGCATTCAATTCTGAGCAATTCGGTTTGTTTAATAGTTAGATAAAAACTGCTGACTTCCTCAGGCTTTTCTAGGCCTGAATGAAAGTCAGTTGAGAACGTCTACAGGCGTTATTGTCCTGAGTGGCTATGCTTTCAGACACCACCTACAGTCGTCTCTAGGCCTGAATGAGTTAAGGGCTGGCAAAAGTGCAGGGCTGATCAAAATTCAGTCTATCCTGGCATAAGATCCATTTGCATGAGAATACAAATTATAATCTCTCCCAGACGGAAACAAATGCCACCATGCATCAACCAGGCCCATCTCCTCCTCCTCCTCCTCCTCTTCTTCCAGCACCCCCAAAGCCCTAGCATTTTTAGAAACTGGGATAGCATTAGTGCTATATCTGTCCAAAATCACATCTCACACACAGTTATAGTCCTCACCTAGGACCCATGTGCCAGGCAAGGAGACAAGCTCCACGGCGAGCATCTGAAAGAACTGAGGATCCTCAACATTAGGTGCATACACCGAGCCCAGGTTTATTATTCCATGCCCATAAAACTCAACCCTAGCAAGGGCATATCTGTAGGCCTGGTCCACCCTCCTGTCTAAAACTGTGGCCTGCAACCCCCGAGGCAGCCAAATTGTAGCACCCCTAGCTTTGGCCAAAAAGATGGTGGAAATCCAAATCTCTCCCAACGATGCTTCCGTCCTGAGGGCCTCCTCCTCAGTAATTAGCCTCTTACGTTTCACCATGGATTTCAACCCATGTCACCACTCTTAAGGTACTAGCCATGACAGGAATTTATTCAGGCTCCATCTTACTCGCTGCAGCCACTCCTGGATATCCCTCATATATTCATCCCTACCGGTTAGCCATGCAACAATTCCCCCCTCCTTTCCATGCCTAGTTTTAAATTTAATTCTCCTACATCCCCAACCCTACTGTGGTGTCAGACCCCTTCAATCCAGGGGATTGGGCCCCAGAAAGGTTGCCCAACTGGGAGATAAACCCACCCAGCAAGATGAGCTGTCTCTCAAATAAGTGGCACCTTCCCCACCCACCCCCATAGTATCCACGGACCCAGTGAGGAACCAAGTAACAGATTATCCCCCACAGTAAAAGAAACAATAACAGTAAGACCCCCTTACCCCACCAAAGGGCCATAATCGGCCCTACCCTGAACCCCCTGCAAATTAACGGTGGACCTTTTAATAATTACCAAATTTGTGTTTGTATAGCACTCCTTGAAACCAAACACCAATACATAGGAGTACCCCCAAAAATAAGAACAGTAAACATTTAAAAAAAATGTAGTGACAATATGCTACCAATGGGCAGCGAATAGGTGGTCTGAGCTGCAGTCCTCAAAGCCCCCCCAATCAAGTCCTGTGTGGCAATAGTATCACGGTGATGTTCAAATGCTGCATGGGCTACAGCAACAATCCATTGGGGTGTTACTGTAATGAAGCAGTTCAAGTGTGGAAGTGGATACCCCTGCTGGTACCCTGATCCTCAGACCAGGTCAGGAGCAGACCATCAAACAAGTAGCCAATAGAAGTGCAAGTCCGGGGTCCAATCCATAACCATAAAACCCATGCCTCCCAATAAACATCTGGCAGTCCATGCCTTCAGCGAACATTTCTGGACCTTCTAAAACAAATCCACCAAATAGAGAGAAAGCTACCTCCCAGTGCATAGACTTGACAGTAAGCTGCACTTTCTCATGGCATTCACACGCCATCACCTCAGGACCACTCTAATGACTACAGTCTGGGACATAGATATCGACCACTCCTGCTGCTACCCTGATCCCTAGACCAGGGCAGGGGACAGCTGTCAGATGAGCCCCTGGACCCACACACAGCTATAAGCCATCAGCCCACCAATAGCCGCACAAGAGCATTGCGGGATAAGCTGAGGGTGCATAATAAAATGAAGCCCTGTAGATCAGTAAAGCCCCAAGTCGAACAGTCTATAAGGGATGGTCTAGAGTTCCCATCCAGGCCCTGATTAACAGGAGGTTGTACCAAGTGGAGGGAGCATGTCCCAAATATGCAGCAGCCCAGTCCCACCACCCCACATTACAGAAATAACAATACATGGGGCTAGCCAGACAAGTTGTTCAGTACCTGAGTGTCCAATGCTCTTCTAGCTCCTGATGTTGTGGCGAGAGTGCTCCATCCTCATTCCTAGCTGCTTCATCCACCCATTTCATTGCTTCTTGAGAGCAGCAGAAAAAACGTGAAGCACTGCTGGGCCGGTCAATTTTTAACTTAGCTGGATAGAGGAATGCAAAGGCCCAACCCATGTGGTGCAGTCATCTCTTAATCTCATTAAACTTCTGCCTTCTCTGGTGTAGTTCCCTGCTGTAATCTTGAAACATAAATTCTACTGTTACCCACAGCAATCGGGGCCCTTCTCCTTTGCCCTTTTCAGAATGGCCTCCTTATCAACATACAGGAGGTACTTAAATAGGCAGTGTCTTGGACGCGAGCCTACAGGGGGTTTAAGGCCCACCCTATGCACCCGCTCAACCTCGCAATTTTGTAGATCTGGAAGCAGATTTAAATGCTCCACTAGCCAGGCATGAAGTGATCTCTCCGGGTCATTCCCCTCGGCCTCCTCGGGGAAGCTAATTATTATTAAATTAGAATGATGCTACCTGTTTTCTTGGTCATCTACCCTCTCTGAGAGTTCCTCCACCATTTTCTTCAGTGCCAGTTTTTCTCTTGTGGTTTCCATGAGGAAATCCTCCAGAAGTCCCACGTGGTGCTCTAACTCCGTGATCTGGTTAGTGTGGGCCGCTGATGTCTTGAATAACCCAGTCACTACAAATTGGAGGTGTGAGATCTGTGACATTATATTGGCAAAACCTGCCTTCATATCATGCTGTATGAGGGCTAAAGTTGCAGGGGACCATGGCCAGAGACTGCTCAAACTCTGAAGTACCTCCCTGTGTGCCACTGGTGAGTTGCGCGGGTTAGGAGTATCATCCAGGCTGTGACGTTGTTGTTTAGGCTGCTCAGTAGTGCTGAAATGCAGCTTGGCTTGCTTGTTTTTACTCCTGCTTGATGCCATCAAGGTCTACCAATGATGCCAACTATATGACGATGGGAATACACAAGGTATACTCCTATTAAGAGTAACATAGGCTGAGTGCATACAGGAACTTAGCTAGGCTGTGTCTGCCATGTTCAACTGCAAGTCACGCCCCCCACCTAGGGATACTCTTCACAGGGACAATGAACAACACTTCCCAGTGCAGGAGATTGGCTGCAAAAGCGAACAAAATGCTGGGGTGTATAGCAAGGGTGTTTTCATTCAGGCGAAGAGAGGTGATCTTGCCCATCTACAGGTCGCTAGTAATGCCGTACTTGGAGTATTGTGTGTATTTTAGGAGGCCATACCTGAAGCGTAATATTAAGCTACTGGAGGGGGTGCAGAGGAGGACAATGAAGATATGTGCAATGGAGGGGAGCGACTCTGAGAGAAGGCTGGGAGACCTGAATATGTACACCCTGGAGGATAGAAGGGATGGGGGCACATGATAGAGAAATTCTAGTATCTGAGGGGAATCAATAAGGATGGGGCAGATGGGGTCTTTAAGCTAAGAAGGGACACCAGGGGGCATGGGCTAAGAATAGAGGGGGGAAGATTTAGGAGGGAAATGAGGGGACACCATTTCACGGAGAGGGTGGTAGTAAAATGGAATGTACTACCAGAATGGTTGGTATCATGCAAATCTATGAACAGCTTTAAAAGGGCATGGGACAGGGAACAGGGGACAGTGAGGGTGGGGGAGGTGTACGGTGGCTGTAGGATGACAAAGGGGAGAGGGGTGGGACAGCTGCAAACTAGAAGTGCTAGCTGCGTGCTCGAGCAGATTTAGATAGACCAGGTGGTCTGTTTCTGCTAGCATGTTCATATGTTCCTATAATGTGACTGTCCTCAACAAATACTGCTCTGTATTCACAGAAGAAGACAATGGGGATGGTCCCCCATTAATTGAGAGAGGCAAACTGGGAGGAAGGGTGGGCATTAGACCTTTTTCAAAGGGCAGAGTAAAAAGAGCACCAGAACAGCTTAGGGTGGATAAAGCTATGGGGCTCGATGGGATACTCACGAGGATCCTAAAGGAGCTCTGGGGAAACTGGCTAAACCTCTGGCTAAGCTGTTCAGTGTATTACTAGAAATAGTCATGGTTCTGGAGAGGCATGGTTCTGGAGGAGTGGAGGAGGGCACAAGTAGTAACCCTGCAAAAAAGTGGTAGCAAGGAGGAGGCAGAAAACTACCGCCCAGTCAGTTTGACTTTGATAATAGGTGAAGTGATAGAAACCCTACTTAAGAAATAATTGGTGGACTACATAGAGACAAGGGGGCTGCTGGACCCAAGGCAGGGAGGTCATGCCAGACCAACTTGGTTTCTTTGAGTGTGTGACAAAGGAGATAGACCAGGGCAGAGCGGTAGATGTGACCTATCTAGAAGGCCTTCGACACAGTCCCACACAGGAGACTAATCCACAAGCTGGTAAATCTGGGGTGGGGACAGAGGTGGTCACATGGGTTAGAAAGTGGTTGAGTAACAGAACACAAAGAGTGGTGATAAATGCGGTTAGCTCACAGGAGGGATGGGTAACAAGTGGCATAACCCAGGGATCAGTGCTGGGACCAGTGCTTTTCAATGTCTTCATAAGCAATGTTGCAGAGGGTCTAGAAGGGAGGGTTAGCCTGTTTGTGGATGATACACAGCTATGTAACAGGGTAGATTCACAGGAAGGTATAGAAAAAATGAGGCTGGATCTGAAGAGGCTAGAAAACTGGTCCAAGGATTGGCAGTTGGGTTTCAATGCAAAAAAGTGCAAGATTATGCACTTAGGGAGGGGAAATCCTAGGACTGAGTATAAACTAGACTGGGTAACAGTGGAGGCCACCACAGAGGAAAGGGATCTAGGGGTAGTCATAGAAGACAACCTCAAAGCGTCTAAACAGTGTGGCAAAGCAGTTGGAAAGAGTGACAGAATGCTAGGGTGCATAGAGATGGGTATAACAAGTAGAAGGAGGGAAGTGGTGGTACCGTTGTACTACTCCCTAGTAAGGCCTCATCTGGAGTACTGTGTTCAGTTCTGGAGGCCCCATCTCCAAAAAGACAAACAGGATGGAGACTGTACAGAGGAGGGCAACATAAATGGTGTTGGGGATATGGCATACGTTGTATGAGGAGAGAATCAGAGCTCTAAGTATGTACTCACTGGAGGAAAGGGAGGGCATGACAGAGACTTTCAAATATTTAAAGGGGATCAACAGGGTACCAGAGGTGGGACATGATAGAGACTTTCAAATATCTAAAGGGGATCAACAGGATACCAGAGGGAGCATTTTTCACATGAAGGGAAATAGCAGAATAAGGGGGCATAGCATGAGACTAAAGTGGGGAACCTAGAGGGAACTTGAGGAAATTCTACTTCACTGAAAGGGTGGTCGAGAGATGGAATAGTCTCCCACAGGAAGTGTTGGGGGTGGCCACGGTTCAGGGATTCAAGAATGCTTGTGATAGACACATGGGAATTATCAAGCTAGGGTGAAGGGGGCCTTGTAGCATCTAGGGTACCTTAAGTATTATAAGGAGAAGGATAGGGCAGACTGGATGGGCCACAAGGCCCTTATCTGCTGACAACATCTTTGTATCTGTGTGTATCTGGTAATAACTTGCTTACTGATCTGTAACTGTAGTGGGTGGAGAGCATCATAATTTTCGGCTTTAAGGTGTAAGTGCAGACATGTATCATTAAATGTACTCAAATATTGTTAGGGCTATAAGCATGATTTAGATTGGATTTAGAAAAAGTGTGCATTTATTGCAGTTTTCTTCTGACGAACATAAAAAAAATGTAGTATGCAACTGTGTTTTAATGTTCAAGTTTATTCATCACTCATTTTGGTCACAAAATAACATGCCTATGTAGTTTCGACAATTATTTTTTCGCTTTAGTTGGTTCTGCACAGCAGAAGATCTGGACCCTCCATTTGATGTAATCTTCTTCAAACTGGCCGAATGTCAGCAAAGATAAGTTTATTTTTATAGATAAAGACTTTTATTTTGAGAGTTAAAGAAGCTGGGAAAACATCTCTTTGTGTGCCCTAAAATCTTGCCCCTCCCCACTTGTACATATAGAAGTGTTGTGGGGACAGGGAGCCAGATGCAAGTGGAGTGGAAGATGCCAGCGGGCATCCAGTTGGATTCCCATTCTGCCAGCAGGCTGGATCTTCTGAACCATGCAGAGTAGGGGATTGTGGGTACTGGCGTACCATTACATTAACGAGATATGTGTAAGAGTGCCAGTACATTTTACAGTAAAGTGTGTTAAAGTGCCAGTGCATATTGGAACACCAACAGAGTTAGATACATCAGAAAAATAAGGGTATAGGTAACAGCATTTCTGTATTGCTCTGCACTGCCAGTGTGCTCATGGGTGCATATTGAGCAACACTTGGGTATTGGTACAGCCCAAAGCTGTCACTCAAAAAGAAACCCTGACCACATGAAGATTACAAGAGCAGCATACAGACTTTGCGTGCCACAGAGGGATATACAGTCACACCTGAAGTGTTCACAGATGCACACTTTAAATTTGTTTCTTTTACATTAGTGAAGTGGTGGGGATAACAGGACTGGGATACCCTCAAGCCCTGATACATCCTATGCTTTGAGGGGCACAAATAGCAGGATGGCCTGCAGGCATATAGGCTGAGTGCTGTACAGCAGCTGTGCTTGCCAGCTAGCCCAGCTGTAGATGCAGCTCATGGGGATGGGTTTTGAGTAAGGACCAGCATGCATATGGCCTGTATACAGTGCCAGTGCATGGGAGCAGGCTAGCTAGCCTGCCCTCATGTACTGGCACTGTATACAGGCCATATGCATGCTGCTGCTCAAAACCAGTTCCTGTGAGCAGCACCTGCAGCTGGGTTAGCTGCAAGCAAAGCTGGAGCACAGCGTGTGGCCTATGCTATACAAATTACATATATGGCACTATATAAATACTAATTGAGTACTACAGTACTACTACTTTACCACTATTAAGAACTATTCAACTAGTCTTCATTGGTATTGTTATACAATTCATAAGTAATCATTTAAGTAATCATCTAATCTTCACAGCAGTGCCTTAATTTGCATAGATTTGCATATAAGACTACCTAACTGCTAACTGAATACTTAATTATTACTAAGTTAGTCTTCAAATAGATAGCTCATTTAAATTTTTCGGCTCGTGGGCAGACTACTTCACTGCAACTGAATACTACCCCAAATGAACGTAAAATTACTATTGCAATACTAGCAAAAAAGACAAAAAGAAGACAAAAAGATAGTATTCAGACTTCGCTGAGGGCACTTACACAGGCCCCAAAATTAAGAATTCAGTTCAGTGCACTCTATTGAATCACCTCCTTGCTTTAAGGAAACTAGTGGCTGCTAGTCCACAGACACCTCCTGTTTTAAATCCACAGTTCATCAGGCCCCTTTCAGCTCCTCCCCTTATCAGACACCAATTTCACAGAGCTTAAGTAACAGGTCTACTCACAAATGACTGCAACTATTCTCCCAGATAGATTTCCTCCCTGGCAAAAGGAAAAAAATGTAACACTAAGAAAAGTCAACCGCAAAAACAGAGAACCAAAACACTGACTTCTACTCCCTTACACAGGCCCCAAAATTACGAATTCTTCCTAGTGTACTCTATTATTAAATCACCTCCTTGCTTTAAGGAAGCTGGTGGCTTCTCTCTCTCTCTCTCTCTCTCTCTCTCTCTCTCTCAGCTACAGCAGCTGAGTTAGTGGCAAAATGGAAGAAGGAGTTGAAGAGGGTGTCCAGTCTGGCAAGAGAAGTGGAAGAGGCAGAACCATAGACCACATCTGTGTAGTCAAAGACATGGAGCACCATTCTGGTATCAAGCTTCCTGCAGACCTGCGGAGATAAGTATTCTTTGCTACAGTACAGGCACCAAGCTTGGGATGGAGCTTAGCATGGATGGCATCAGTGTTGGCTGAGAAGTCAAGCTTATTGTCAAGCCACACCTAGAGGTACTTGAGGAACTAAATTGCTTCAAGAGGGTGTCATCCAGGGTGATGAAGATGGGGAGGTGGAGCAGTGAGCCTGACTCGTTTCTGACTGGTACCAGAGGTCATGGACACAGTCTTCTTGTTGTTGACACTGAGTTGGTTAGATTGAAACCAGTGCAGAATGTGGCAGAAATGCATCATTTTGGAATGCGGTGAGAATGAGTATTTTCAGAACGTGACTGAGATGCACAGTTATTGAATGTGACAGGGATGCACAATTTGTGAATGTGGCATGGCCGCACCATTTCAGAATGTGGCAGGGACATGAAATCCTGTAATGTGGTCACACACAATTTCGGAATGTGGCAGAGATGCACAATTTCACAATGTGGCAGTGACACACAACAGGAATGTGGTGGAGACATGCAATTTTGCACTGTGGCAGGGACATACACTTTGGAATGAGGCAGGAACGCACAATGTCAGAATGTGGCAGGAGCACACAATATTGGAATGTGGTGGGAATACAATGCGCAATTTCAAAATATGGTGTGTGTATATAAATGCATGTCACTCTTGCATTCCAAAATTAAGTGTTACCACCACATTTGAAGATTGGACATCCCTACCACTTTCTGAAGTTCATAGGTGCCGGAAGATGGTAAAAACTGAGGGGGCGGAGGCTCAGAGGGGCATTTGTGAGTGTAAAAAGGGCACTTTCTCGACACTAGTTTTTGCCATACAAAAATACAATCAATCATGTACACACATCATAACATTAAGAATGCAGTCCCATATAGGAATATTTATGCAATGACATACGAAGGTGCCAGCAAAAATATACCACCCAGTCTAAGTCTGCTCAAGCGTGCAGCTATATTAAGAAAGCAGCTGTCGACCCATTCCTTCCAATGGCTCCACATGACGTTTGAACCACACGCTCCTTAACCTGTTACAGTGGTTGTCCAGGTGAAACAGAGAGATGCCATAGTAATGTGCATCACCAGTCCCAAGCATGCAGTCTTCACACTAATGAGTTAGGAGTTTTTGGCTCCACTGTACTTCAGGATAGAAGTTAGCAGTTAAGCCCAACCACCAGCGATAAGGTAAACTCCTAAGGCTGGGGAAATAATGACACAGAGCCATTATGTTTACACTGCTCATTTATTAATGAATCACAGTGTACAATGTAAAGTGTATTTATTAATGAATCATAGTGTACAATGACAGTAAACAATATTGTACAACGATATGGGTATAAAAACAGATTTTTACAGCAAAGTCTGGATGGATGGAGGAGTGGGATACATTTGGAAATGGGCCACTGTTCCTAAGAATTCAGTAGAGGAAAGACATCTGCTCATTCATTCCTGTACTGTTGCTACTGCATACCACAGACTCACCCAACGAACCAATTTACCATCACATCTATACTCCTGCCATGAATTAATCCTTGATGCTCTGGTCACCACTTCAGGATGGTAAGCCTGTGCAAGCCTCCACCAAGCCCTGGTGGCCACCGCATCATCCCATGAATGCTCTGGTCACCACTTCAGGCTGGTAAGCCTGTGCAAGCCTCCACCAAGCCCTGGTGGCCACCAAATCATCCCATGAATGCTCTGGTCACCACTTCAGGCTGGTATGCCTGTGCAAGCCTCCACCAAGCCCTGGTGTTCACCAAATCATCCCATGAATGCTCTGGTCACCACTTCAGGCTGGTAAGCCTGTGCAAGCCTCCACCAAGCCCTGGTGGCCACCAAATCATCCCATGAATGCTCTGGTCACCACTTCAGGCTGGCAAGCCTGTGTAAGCCTCCACCAAGCCCTGGTGGCCACCAAAATCAACCAGTTTTACCATCACATATATACTTCTGCCATGAATTAATCCTTGATGTTCTGGTCACCACTTCAGGATGGTAAGCCTGTGCAAGCCTCCACCAGGCCCTGGTGGCCACCACATCATCCCATGAATGCTCTGGTCACCACTTCAGGCTGGTAAGCCTATGCAAGCCTCCACCAAGCCCTGGTGGCCACCAAATCATCCCACAAATGCTCTAGTCACCACTTCAGGCTGGTAAGCCTGTGCAAGCCTCCACCAGGCCCTGGTGGCCACCTCATCATCTCATGAATGCTCTGGTCACCACTTCAGGCTGGTAAGCCTGTGCAAGCCTCCACCAGGCCCTGGTGGCCACCAAATCATCCCACAAATGCTCTGGTCACCACTTCAGGCTGATAAGCCTGTGCAAGCCTCCACCAGGCCCTGGTGGCCACCAAAATCAACCAACCAATTTACCATCACATCTATACTCCTGCCATGAATTAATCCTTGATGCTCTGGTCACCGCTTCAGGCTGGTAAGCCTGTGCAAGCCTCCACCAGGCAAATAAGGCTCCCTGGATTTGAGATGTCAGTCCTGGCAATCCAAGAAATTAGAACAATTAAACACTTACTTGTACAATCTTAGTAAACGCTATGCTCTAAGTTTTTAACTGGATTATTTTAAACAGTTTCAGCCATGTAAATATTTGTACATATCTGTACATAAACTGGCAGTATTATTATAAACTGTGTCAGCCAGCGTGAACTGTTTATTGTCCGTTTTGATGGCACACCTCAAAATAGGTCTTCAGCCTAGTGTGGCTGATCTGTTAACGAAAACAAAAAACAACAAATGGTGCTAGAATGAAAATGCTATATTGATCTGTCAAACTTAGTGCTCCCAGATGCCAGATCTACAGGGATGGCTGTATTTAGAGAAATAGACCGGTCAACAGTGGGAATAGTTATGACTGACTTGCATGTTATACAGCAAACTAAACCAGAACTCATGTTCCACAAGAAATAGGGTTAAAAATATACTGATTGTGCAGTTTTCTGTGAAATATGCATCCAACTCTTCCCCCCAGGACACACCATAAAACAAGCTGCTGTCATCTCATTTTTGTATAAATGAATACAAATGGCACCCATGCTCTGCATTTCATATTCAGCACATCATTGACCAATAAAGGATTTAAGTTGTTTACTTTGAGCTAGATCCAGAAGTAAATGGTGTGATACCTTTTATTGGACCAACACAGGTGTTACAAAAACAGTGTTTATGCTTTCAGACCATTACGCTTTGACTATTTTGGTGACGTCTACCTTCAATAAAGATATTTTGCTCAAGAGACTGTCATGTTAAAATTTATAAATAAATAAATGAATAAACCACTCTTTGTCTTTAGTCTTTCACTAACTTGTTTATTTTTCCCTAGGTTTTCTTCACCCTGTTTAAACCTCTTGGGATCCCTTACTCCTCCCTCCTTCCCACACTGTTAAGTGTTATGACAGTGTGGGACAGGGCACAATTATATATTTATCTTTTGTTTTTTTCCAATTCTTTGTTCATACTGACTGCTGCTTTCCAGTACACCATGCCACTCTGTATAATGTATGTCACTCTGTATAGACACACATGATAGTGGCATTGGCATAGGCATTCAGCAGAAGGTAACTGAGGTTATTACAGCCCTGTGCCCAAGTCTGCTGCTAGCTTCTTGAAGTGCCTGCATAGCTTTTCCCCCACTGATCTGATGTCTATTCCCAAAGTTCAAACCCATTTACATGCAGTGGAAAGCAGGGAAGTGTAGGTTTTATTTACAGCAGTTTTTTCTCCTACTAAAAATAACACATTGCACCATGGTACAATAAATAATTCAGTCTGTCACTATAGATGGGATAGTGGATGGGAGTTGGGAGACTATGCATAACCAGTGTATTGTGGCACCAAGGGGTTCTGATTCCATGTGACCTTGAGAGTGATGCTTGAGGGTCCATGGGAATTGAGATCCTGAGGAGCACAACATACTGATTGTGCAAAGTTGCCCATCCGCTATTCAATATAGTGTATGGGCATCCATGCCTATTTCTGACACTGCACTTTGTTTCAGTGAACTGCTTTTTTTTGGGGGCACTGAGGGTGATGGTAGGCCCAAAATTATTAACAGTGTGATGCCGATGTATCTGCAAGTTCAAGCTAAAAAAAAAATACAAACACCTTTCAGCTTAATTGGATTGGGGAAAATCAAGTTAAACCAGTATTTTTGCCACTTATAATTTCTTTCTCAGTTGTATTTAAGGCATGTAAATTGGCACCCACAACAGTCACAATGACACACACCAGGATCATTTACCAAAATTTCCTCAGTGGTACTGCAGCAGCAAAGACACCGAAGTGGCCAAACGCCCAACACAGAGTAGTAAAACAACAAGTCAATTTAGTCACAGAGTAAACATAGAAACAGAGGTTGACGGCAGATAAGGACCACAAGGCCCATCCAGTGACAGACTGGATTACTTATTGTACCATGGTGTGCAGTCGCTTGGCAAATAAATTTGCTACAATGCCACACCACTAGCCATGCCACACCACACACCACTAGCCATGCCTCATCACATGCCACTAGCCATGCCTCACCACACACCATTAGCCATGCCTCACCACACACCACTAGCCATGCCACACCACAGTATGAAATACTGCAGATGTTCAGCAAGACAGATATGGGACCCAAAGAAAATGTTTGACGGGGGACGCATACAGTTATTGCCAAAGCTCTGGCTGCCATGTCTCATCACCATCACTGCCTCACATTGCCAGCCAGACCCAAGGTAAGAGTTTAAAGCCTCCACCCCCCAGCTCCCCAGCTCCCCTGTGAGGGAGACTAAATAATCATAAAGAACAGAAGGTACATGACAAATATTTGGCAGCTGGGAATGGGACATGTCCTTGTAAAGATGACATCTAGTAACCCTGGCAGGGCCCATACAATCACTGGCAAAGCCTGTCCCCCCACACACAGTCATTGGCAAAGCTCTGGCAGCCCTGTCTCACCACCATCATCCACATTGCCAGCCACAATGAGCACCTGTGCCAGACCAAGTAAATGGGTTTAAAGCCTCCACCCCAGCTTCAGCTCCCTGGGTAGGGAGAGTAAAATAATAATCAAAGGACAGAAGGTACATAAATAATTGGCAGCTGGGAAAGGGAAAGAGGACATCTGGTAACCCTTGCAGCCTAGCAGGGGCCTATGCAGTCATTGGCAAATTCCTGCCCCCCCCAGTCAGCAGAACTACTCCAACCACTCAGCTCCGTATTAACCATATGTGAAATGTCCACCAATTAACTTTACTACTGCAACCTTAGTTTCACACACATCTTTCGATGGGAATAGCACTAATGAAAAGTCGTACCAGGGCACAGAGTGGTAATATGAATGCCTCACTCACTTTTCAAACAAGCACACCAATTGCTGTAGAGAACCATTTAATTTCTTAGACATCTATAATGTGTTCAAGCAGTATAGTGAATTTCTTACATAAACTATCAGATTTAAATTGTTTTACAAAATCATAACTGATAATTATAGACTGGCTATATGGTGATAAACAGAACAATGAATGTACACTCAATACCACCTCAGATAGGCTGGTACAGCTGAAGTATACAGTAGCTTTTGAGTGAAAGAGTGAATGTTTGAATGAACACCAGGGGAATCACCTTTTATTTCAGTAAATTGCTGTGCCACTAATACTTTTAATATGTTTATGAAAAACAAACTGTCACTTGGTCTTAACTTACTGTTACTTGCCTTTCAGTTGCATCATAATTCTGTGCTTGTTATATCAGTCATTTATACAACTAATAAGTTGAGATGATACAGATGATTAATGCCACTTCACAGACAAGCAGCAGGAGTAGAACAGCATCAGAACAGTAAAAGCCAGAAGTATCTGTATAATGCAGTACTTTAAATGCTTAGTGACAACCACTAAAAGTGGTCTAAATGAGCCTTTGGACCCAACTTGTCAAATCTAATCTCTCCCCCCCCATTAGCAAAGCCCTGTTCATCCCTCCCCCCCCAATTGGCAAAGCCCTGTTTTCCTCCCCCCCCCCAGGCACACACAAAACAGTGATCCTGAACCACTACCACATCCCATCATAGGTAAGAGTTAACCCCTGAAAAGTACCTGGATAATGGTCTAGGTCTTCTGTCTGGTTAGTTCGTTCCTCCGAGTCCTGGGCTGCCTGGCTAGCTACAGTACATGGCAGGGCACCTCCAGATCCTGCAGCAGCTGGGCTGGTGGCAATTGGCAAAGCTCACTCCCGGCTCCGGCGACTCCTCATAACGCTCTGCAGTCAGCCTCGGCTGCTGGAGGGGGATGACTATCGATTCCAGATTCCTTCCACCCAACGCACAGGAACACAGTCAGACATGACAAGAACAGCTCTTTCACGGGACAGGTATGACTCTCCGATGCATGACTACTCGACCAACGGACTCCACTTTTCCTCAGTCTCGATTCTACTACAGCACCTGAGCACCAAAGTAATGGGCTGAATGGACAAAACTGCTGGCATTTAAACAGTCCGCCCATTACTAGCCATGCCTTCTTTCCTTACAAGTGGACCTGATTGAGGAAGGCAGCATTTATAATTGCATTTATTTCTCAATCAGGTCTGCTGTGTTCGCATCATCATTTTGACCCAACCCCCTCTGAAAAAGCTTAGCAGGGATTCATGAGGCTTGCATTGAGTTTTGGGTGTGGATTAAGAGAAGACAGCCTCAGGCGGCTTTCGTTTCAGCAGCTGAGTGGGAAGGAAAGCCCATTTGTAAAACAAAAGAAGTCAAGTAGGCAACTGTCGGTCAGTCGCAAACACAAAGGAATTGCTGACACGCCAGCCAGCCAGCTCCTGCTACCCCCCATCACATCAGCATGCGTGTGCCTGCAGGCAGTACAGACAGGACTGTATAGGGAGCTGCGAACATTCAGTTTGTGTGTGTAGGCAGGCCGTGCAGCATGTAGGGCAATCTCCTGGTGCACTAAAAAAGTGGAGGGGCGGCCGCCCCTCCGCCCCGTTTCCGGCGCCTATGCTGAAGTTGCATGTCCCCCAATATTCTGACATTGTGCACCACCTTGAAAATCAATAGCTTTGTCCATTGCTGCATTCCAAAATCACCTCCTGCCACAATTAAACATACAGTAACATGCATCTGAAGATTATGGAAATGCAAGCACTACACCCCATCCTGTGTCAGTTTTTTTTTTCAAATACTATGATTACTACAACTACAATTTCCTAAACATTGAATAAATGAGTTATCTAAGATGGCTGACAGGGAGGACTAGGCTTTGAGTTCTGATTATGACATCAGTAGCAAGTTAAATCAGAGTTACAAAACGGCTTATAAATTTTAAACAAATTAACTTAGAGATCCAGTTTTTGGGATGAGGCTTTTTGGTGATATGCTGATTCTAATTCTGCAATGAGTGCTTTTGGCTGAACTCCTTCTTTTAATGATTTAAAACCAATAATATGATGTCAAAACAATAATTTAAAACTCCAAACAAATACACCAATATGTCCCAAAGGAATACATTCTATAAGATCCTCTATATCAAATAAAATAATTATAAATACATCTCACAATATCAATAAAATTAGAAAGTTAAATTATTAAATTCATCTCGCATTCAGAGAAGAAAAAAGAAAATGCACTTCACCATCAAATCTGCTTTCTCCTCTTGTCTTCCTTTCATCTGAAGTAATCTTCCTTCCACCCTGTCCGTCTCTCCCTTTGATGTTCCTTCAAATGTCAGATAAAACCTCTTGCCTCCCCCTCCTGCTCCCTCCATGTCATCAGTTGATCTGTCTGACAGGAGAAGGAATCCAGAGAAGGTTGTGTTTAAGTCACAGATGACAGTAAACTCTATGGTAGAGATGACAGTGTGAAGGGGATAAGGGAATTGCAGAGAGACCTAAAAAGGCTGGAAAATTAGAAAATGGCTAGGAACTGAAATTCAGTTCCAAGAAGTGCAAAGTAATACACTTAGAGAACCAAACTCCTAGATCAGAGTATTGAATGGAAGGGGTTCGACTGGACACAACATCAGAGGAAATGGACCTATACTCTTTATTAGTGACTTCCTTAAACAAACCAGCCAGTGTTTTAAGGCCTTTAGCAAGGCTAGCAGGATACTAGGGTACATTGGGAGCGGGTTCAACAATAGGAAATGAGAGGTATGGTTACTTCTGTGTAGATCAATGGTAAGGCTTCACCTAGAGTACTGTGCCCAGTTCTAGAGTCTCCACCTGAAAATGAGCAGGGACAGGCTATAGTTGGTATAATGCAGGGCTACCCAGATACTTCAGGGCTCGGAAGCACATGCTATGAGAAGCAGCTAAAGGCATTGATCATGCGTTCACACAAAATCAGAGGATAGAGGGGGAATATGACCATACCTCTCAACCTCCTACTTCATAAATCAGGGACAAGGCTTAAAAAAATCAGGGACAAAGGACCAAAATCAGGGACATATCTTAAAACTTGTTGATAGTCACTCAGGAAGCTGGTAGAATATGGGGCTTAGTGCAAAATGCATTTTCTAAGGACAAACAAAGCTTTAATGTTTGCCATTATTTTGTGCTTCCAACCTCCACTGTTTGGTCACAGAAACACAATTTTTAGGAGGGACAGAGTAAAATTTTGAGGCAAAATCAAGGATGTCCCTGAAAATCAGGGACAGTTGAAAGGTATGAATATGACTGAAACCTTCAAGTTCCTGAAAGGAATAAACAAGGTGAACTGTGAAGAGCCATTTACCAGGAATGGTGAAGCTAGGACATGGGTTCACAAGTAGAGATGTGAAATTATATTTAGCAAGTGAAATTCCCTCAAAATATTTTGTAAAATTTGCCCATTATGTGAAATATTTCACTGGGTATGAAATGCAGAAATTTGCCTGTTAAATGTGACATTTCACTGTTAAAGAAGTGAAATTTCACTGGCGAAAAGCAAATTTTGCCTTCTGAGAATGACATTTCACCTTCCGCAAGTGAAATTTTGTATTATACTAGCGAAATTCTAAATTCTGTAGGCAAAATTTCGCATTACGTAGGTGAAATTCTTTGTGGTTAATTAGTTTTATTGATTTGACTTATTAAGATGGTACAAACATTAAGACAGTCGGATACATTGCAAAGGTCTTACAGACTGTTACATATGTCTGTAGAAGCAGAGAACGGAACATGCTGGACAAATAGTAATGAACTGAATATACTAGCCAGGTAAGCAGTAGGATAATACTCTGTGCCTGGATGTACAACACCTATCCAGCTGGAGATTAACTTTGAAAGTATTAGCAGTTGGTGCATTACATTATGGCTAACTCATACAAACATATCTTACCTGGCCCCATCCTGCTAGTTTCCACAGTATTTGGCAAAGCATCAGAAATTAAGAGAGGTCCAGGGCCGCTGTCCTGTACTTTACACCTATAAAATACAAGAGATCACACACACAAAGCAAACAGGTCTTCATTGTCAGAGAAGATACTATCCTTTACTGATATTATACCATGTCATTTGTAGAGCAGGGTCCCCTATAACTCAGTAACAATCTCTCCAGCACTTGCCCCTAAATGCACCATGAGAGGAGACCATTATAGTAGCAAGGTTGTGCCTATTCAGCCGATTCCATCCCTAGGTTTCAAAAATAGAAGGAAGGGAGTCCAGAAGGCAGTATATTTAAAGAGGGTATTGGTCACAGTATGTGATATTCTGGCCCAGTTGGCAACTTGAGCCATGGAGGTAAGTACCTCCCCCAAGGAGGGGATTATCTGGGACAGCCATTTACACAGTAGGAGTCTTTTATCTTGCATACTGAGTGTCAGAAGTAGTTTCAACTTGGAGAGACGAAGGTGAGGGTCTGGGGTCCGGAGTCCTAATAACAGCAACTCAGGGGACTGAGGCACAGGCTTCCTAAGTATTTTGGATCCAATCTCAGAGGTAGCCTACCATAGGGGCTGGATCAACCTGCAGGACCAAAGTATATGGGACGGGTCACCTGGGAGTTCCTGACACCTCCAACACAGGTCAGACTGAGCCAGCTTTGCCTTAGCGAGGACTACAGGAGTCTTGTACCAGGAGTGAATTATCTTGTTCTGTATTAATTGACTACTGGTGTCAGGATATGTCCCGTGAGTTAATTTTAGACAAGACTTCCACTCCAGGTTCGGAATGGGGCATACAATGCTTTCTCACATTTATGCTTGGATTCCTCTGCTTGAGACAGGATGGTGCTCTGAATGGCCGCATATACCTGGCTTGACTGTTCTCTTTCTAGGCCAGCCATGACTCTACCTGGGAGATGTGTTGCTCTTGGTGCTGCTTATGCCTGTACATAAGGATGGTGCTTCTTATTTGAAGGAATTGCCAGAAGTCTTTGGGGAGAGATCCCATAAGAGCTCTGCAGGCCTCAAAGGAATTAAGGGTATGTGTACCAGGAATGAGCATATCTTGAAGCAATGAGATACCACCACGTTCCCATGAGGGCCATGCAATTGGTTGTTTATTGATGGTAATCTCATTATTGCCCCATAGTGGGACAAGTCTTAGGGGAGATGGGGAGGTGCCCAACTTCTTATGCACCTTGGCCCAATATTCCAGAGAGGGACCTATAGTAGAATGAGAGCGAGTGCCCTTAGGGGGATGGTTAAATAACAATAGTACCAAGTGAGTACGCTGACATACCTCTCTCTCCATATCCAGCCACTGGGGAGTGTTGTGTTCAGGGGAAAAGGAACCATTTTAACATCTGAGCCAGATGAAAGGCCCATTTATACCCCTCTAACCACAGAAGACCCCAGCCTCCTTCCGACCAATGAGCTCTGAGCTTATTTCTACTCTACCTAGGTTTCTTACCCTAGAGTTAAAAATTTCCTGTTCTTGATTTCCAGTTCCAGAAGATATCTTATCCACATTTTGAGGCTCACTACGCTGTAAATTACCAGGAGATTATTCTTTGTCCTTAACAAAAAAGTTTATAAACGATCTAAACAACGTAACCAGTTCCATAAGCTGTTCATTCCCAAACTGAATTTCACTTTTTAACTCATGAAGGATATTTTCTAAGTTCTTACTAACCAAAACTGGATTCTCACAGTCATTATTATTTGGAGCAGCAACATGAGTTAACACACTGTTGGCTTTCACCCAACAGTTTGTAACAGATTCAAAGGGTTCTGTCTTTCTAGAATGTTCCTTTAAATTCTTTTCAGTCACAAATGGCATCAGAAAAGACTCAAAGTTATTAAGAAATGAGCCCTTACTCATAGTCTGAGTTACTTGATGTATACTTAAATCCATAACCTACGGGATATCCGCAGCTCCTGTGACTGGTTTTACAGGAAATTCCCCATTTACAGAATTAGTTACATTACTATCCAGATCTATCATATTCACTTCAGTCATATTATCATGAGGGGATTTTACTCCATCATCCCTTGGTTAGCAACTCCACTACTGAAGGATTAACTAAATCAGATAGATGAAGGGCTGGGCCAGTCAAGTTCATAATACTGATTGTTTCCAGATTTTCTTGTTTATTAAAACTATTTATTAGATCCTGTTGAGGCCAGACTGGTGGCTCTTCCAAACTGTGGATTTTTTTAGTAAGGGATGAGATGAAGAATGGTTACTATCACAAAGCATTCCAGATGGAGAGGATGTCAATTTTGGATGAAAGTTTTTAACTACTTTTTATTGCCTCTAAGTTCCATATGAGATACTGAATGGCAAAGAAACAGAGTTATTTTTTGATTAGTCTCCTTAGTTTTCACTTTTGATGTTTCTTTGCAGTTATTATTTCTCATATTCTTTCTATTGTATGTTTTAATCTCCCCCTTTCCCCACTTTATCTGGCATCTTAACTATAGGTAAAAAGCAAACAGAGGAAAACAAAAACCAAAAAAAAAAACAACAAATGGACAGAAAATTCACAAATCCAGTGATTCTAAATAAAATTTCTAATTAATTTCTTTTAATAGAGACTAACATTCACAAAAAGCCACAAGCAAACAAATTCATGGATTTCTGAAAAAATCAGAGCCCCCAAATGTTCAAGTTTTCAACAGCAGGGTCACAACCAGGACTCATCAAGAGCGAGAGGCAATTCTTCTCCTAATAGAGCTGTCAGGGAGTAAGCGTAAGGTCTTCTTCACTCTGGTCATGGAGTCTGCACAATATACAGGGAGAAAGTTCCAAAAAACACACGGCAATCTTTAGCAGTGTCAGCAGTAGTAAGCAGTAAGTCTTGCAATTAATATCCGTAGAGTAAATAAACTTTCTTTCTTTTCCAAGGCAGATAAAATCAGCACACCGCTTTCTATTAATTTTCCTTAACTAAATAGAGTTTCTCTTTAAAGACAGTCCAGGGCAGACTCTAGAGTAAAAAAAATAATACATCAGTATCAGCAGAAGACTTAATTGCAACCAATCTTACTAAATATACCCCAAATTATGCCAATTAAAACAAAAAACACATAAAAATCCTAGGGTCCAAGAGTATTAATCACTAAATGAACTCAGAGTATCTTAAAACATGTATATTAATAGGAATATAAAAACAAATACAAAGTGCCTCAAGCCCAGCCTATAGATTCTGCAACGCTATAGTAACTTACTGGCATAATAAGCAGTATAATTCTGTGTCTCTCTCACCTCCACAGAAGCAGCTCCCAAACTCCAGCAGTCCCCTGAGGGTACGTGAGGGCAGACGGACACCCTCCTCCACAGCAGCTCTCCCTTCAGAAAGTAGAAGCAGCTCCCGAACTCCGGCGGTCCCACGAGGGTCCATGAGGGCAGACGGATGCCCTCCCCCACAGCAGCTCTCCCTTCAGAAAGCAGAAGCAGCTACCAAACTCCAGCAATCCCCCAAGGGTCCATGAGGGCAGACGGACACCCTCCCCCACAGCAGCTCTCCCTTCAGAAAGCATCTGTCTTGTATTTAATTCTGTGTCTCTCTCACCTCCACAGAAGCAGCTCCTGAACTCCGGTGGTCCCCTGATGGTCCATGAGGGCAGGCGGATGCCCTCCCCCACAGCAGCTCTCCCTTCAGAAAGCAGAAGCAGCTCCTGAACTCCGGCAGTCCCCCGAGGTCCATGAGGGCAGACAGACGCCCTCACCCACAGCAGCTCTCCCTTCAGAAAGCAGGTACACTACTCAGCAGCACTGCGCTTGGCTCCCGACTGAGGACTTTGTGCCTTTTTTTGAACTCATTGAAACAGAAGCACCTTTAAAACTAATTCTCGGCATACGAATGGAGATGATTTTTATAACATCCTAAAAAAGACTCTTTGCCTGTTTAAAGGTGCACTGTCAGCTTTGCCCTTTCATTTTATGAGTAAAACAAGCAGTGTGCCTGTTGGCACCCATCTATCATAAATGCACCCCAGAATGCCTCTACATGTGCAAATTTACAGCCTTTTGGCCAGTTTTTAAGATTTGTGAGAAAATATGGTTACACTCGGGTCGACTAAAACTCATCACGTCCCGGAAGCACAATGAGGTCAGGAACGCACCTCTGGCATGAGCACAGTCCAAAACAGTGATTTTTTGAGAATGAACCCGAGATAGAATAATAACCCTGCTCCTCGTGTAGAAATAAAATGTTGCTGGTATCTCCATTGAAAAACCGAGCGCTCTACAGTGCGCAATGTTTAATTTCTCGTAGTTGTTGAAATCTCGCGCCTGCACTTCAGAGTTAGGAACAGAGATCCCGCGCATGCGCGAGAGTGCACTTCTGAAGCGCAGGTGTGAGATTTTGGCAACTATGAGAAATTAAACATTGTGCACTGTAGAGCGCTCAGTTTTTCAACAGAAACACCAGCAATGCTTTATTTCTACATGAGGAACAGGGTTATTATTCTATCTTGGGTTCATTCTCAAAAAAATCACTGTTTTGGACAGAGCTCATGCCAGAGGTGCATTCATGACCTCATTGCACTTCCGGGACGTGGTGAGTTTTAGTTGACCTGAGTGTAACCATATTTTCTCACAAATCTTAAAAACTGCCAAAAGGCTATAAATTTGCACATGTAGGGGCATTCTGGGGTGCATTTAAGATAGATGGGTGCCAAGAGGCACACTGCTCATTTTACTCATAAAACGAAGGGGAAAAGCTGATAGTGCCCCTTTAAATCTACTCCTTATACATGATGCTTTAATTTCTAAACAGTAGCCTGGTCTTTAAATGCATTTGTAAATCCAAACAGTTGCAACATCTTAACCAAGAGTCAATTTTGCCTATTTAGCTCCAAATGTGTTTTAGAATTTATTTCTCCTTTTAATGTTGAACTTGCATGCTGTAAACAGCCACAATTAAATGCCAGCCCTGCCTCAAATTAGCTTCCTGAATCCCCTTGTGATTCAGATTTCATTCCACTTCTAATTGCCCAGCCCCCAGCCCCTCCCAAAAACTGTCTTGTATTTAATTCTGTGTCTCTCTCACTTCCACAGAAGCAGCTCCCTTACTCCGGCAGTCCCCCGAGGGTCTGTGAGGGCAGACAGACACCCTCCCCCACAGCAGCTGTCCCTTCAGAAAGCAGGTACGCTACTCAGTAGCACTGCACTCGGCTCCCAACTGAGGAATGCCCTGCAGACGTGTTGCGTCAGCTCCCCACCTCCCACCCCACCATCACCCTTGGTGGGCTTCAAGATATATAGGTGTAGTCACGTGATGGCTGAAACCAATCAGCCAACATTCCCATCTGCAGGTTATATTCTATCACCACCAGAGGTCATACCATCTCCCAGTATCTCAGTCACTATTTGTTCGAGCCATAATCTTTTACCTCTCGCTCCCTGCTTCTTAAAGCTATAATTTCACCTCCCCAATCCAACATGCTACTGCCTACTTTTAACTCTATCACTATGTTGCTCTCCTCTCATTCCCTCCTTCTTAATACTATCATTTCACCTCTCCAGTCCAACATGCTACTGCCCACTTTCATCTTTATCACTAGGCTGCTCTCCTTCCCTCCCTCCCCAGACAAAGTGGAACTTTTCGAATGCTCTACATCTGCACACAGGCTGGCACTCTCCCTCCTGCCCTCCCCTCTCCTGTTTACCCCTGTGCAGGGAGTTGTCACAATGGCTGACAGGTACCCCTCTGCCTGCACTCCTCACCCCCACAAAATACGCAACCTTAAAACTCCCTACTGCCCTCCTCTCTATCAGTAGGCATCATTATCGGCACTGGACTCTATGTAGCCCTGCGCTCTCCTGCCCATCCCCAGTTGCACTCTCACAATTGCTCCCCCTCCCCCTGCCCCACCTCCTCCTCCTTCTGGCTGCCCCCCAATCCTTGAAGCTTCCAATACCCACCTACCATCTAGCCAAAGGGTATATGCTGTGTAAATGTCACCAAATATATACCCAAACAAGAAACAACCACCTCAGGTCACTTGTCCTATTACTACTTCTTACGGGAAATGTCCACCCCAACCCTGGCCTGAAGACTGTCCCCCAAGCCCACCCTCTCCCCTTCCAATGGGTTGCGCATTGCCTCACTTAACATCTGCAGCCTGCAAAAAAAATGGGATCCCTTTCAGGGGTGTATACTCCAGCACCACCCTGACATCATTGGACTGAGTGAAACCTGGCTCTCCCCCTCTGTTCCAGACTCTGCTGTTACTCTCCCTGGTTACATCCTCTATTGCTCTGATAGAGTAGGTAAACGAGGTGGTGGCTATGCTGCCTACCTTAAAGACTTGCTGTCAGGCCAACTGCTCCCTACCCCACAGCTAGCATCAAGGGCACAGGCTCTAACACTAAAATTAGCTCTAGGCAGGTCTACTGCCCCACTCCTACTCACCATTGTCTACATTCCACCCAACAAACACCAACTAGCCTTCAAGGCCGTTTTGAACTATATCGCAATTCTACCACCTTGATATGAAAAAATAGTCATGGGTGACTTCAACATAAATTGGTTGGCCAAGAAAACTGCCCCATATACTGATGATGCTGCAGGGCTCAACCTCACTCAGGTTGTCACCTCACCCACTAGGGTAAATGCCCATTCAGGGACATCCTCTCTCCTGCATCTGGTCTTCACAAACTGCCCTCACAGAATAACCAACACCCAGGTACTCCCCAATGCTCTAAGTGATCATTCTCCTGTGCTCTGTTTTTGGTCCTGCAGGGCTCCCAAACACCCCCTGAAAATTACCTTACAGTGCAAACTTGGCCCTGGCAAACTCTCCCAACTCAAGGCCTTCCTTAGAAACTGGGATTGGACACCCCTCGTAGACACCCTAGACCCCGATCATGCACTTAATCTATTTATCTCCACATTCAATAGAATCTATAATAAATTCACCCCCCTTACAAAGAAAATGTCCAAAGGCAACCAGGTCCCCTGGTTCTTTGATCACTTCCTGGGCCTAACGTAACAGCGTGACTCCCTTTGGTGTATTGCTAATGAAACCAAATGGCCAGCTGACATGCAACGCTATAGGGAGTTTCACAACAAATGCAAGTGGGCCCTCTACACCGCCAAAGCGGACTACTAAAAAGCATTCTTAACATCCACCTGGGGTGATGGACATAAATTCTGGAATAATATTAAGGAATTCTACGGTAAAACCCCAAACCACCCCCAGACCAATTAGAAACAGATAGTAACATCTCCACGGATCCCCGTAGCATAGCCTCAGCCCTAAACTCCGCTTTCACAAATCTCAACCATATTCTCCCCCCTAACTTCTTCGACCCTCCGCTGGCACAGGCCCACTCACCTCCCCTTGCTCCCCTCTTTTGCCTTTGTGTTCTCCCCCCTGCGGATGCCAAACTCTACCTAGCCAAAGCTCTTAGCCACGCAATTAACTGCAGCGATTCCCTAGACCTGAAACTTCTTCGCCTTACTCTCCCAGAAGTCCTCTACCCTCTTGCTCATATTCTAAATCGCTCCCTTTGTCAAGGGAAATTTCCCTCCCATTGGAAGCTGGCCAACATTACCCCTATCTTTAAGAGTGGGGACCGCACCTTCACCAACAACTACTATCCTATATCCAT
This sequence comes from Neoceratodus forsteri, assembly GCA_016271365.2. Taxonomy (NCBI): domain Eukaryota; kingdom Metazoa; phylum Chordata; order Ceratodontiformes; family Ceratodontidae; genus Neoceratodus; species Neoceratodus forsteri. The sequence goes on along the minus strand of CM057450.1, from coordinate 99,909,474 downwards.
TCTCCCCCACATCTAAAGCCTTAGAGCATATCGTCGCCGACCAAATCATTGACCACCTCACAAAATACAATCTTCTCTGTGACCAACAACATGGCTTCCATAAGGTGCATAGTACCACCACCACCCTCCTTGCTTTCGCCTTGCATGCCCACTCCACCTTGGATCATGGCCACCTCACAGGTGCTATCTTTGTGGACCTCTCTAAAGCTTTTGACACTGTCAATCATGCCCTACTGCTAAACACTCTCACCTCCAGTGGCTTCTCCAATGATACTTTAAACTGGTTCACCAGCTACCTGTCGGATAGAACACAACAGGTCAAGTTAGGCACTGTCCTGTCCCCTTGCCTCCTGGTTCACTCTGGTGTTCCACAGGGGTAGATTCTTGGCCCCCTACTTTTCAGCCTATACCTAAACTCCCTCCCATTGGCCATCTCCAGAAACCTGCTCCTCTGTGCGGATGATGCCATACTGTTCACCTCCAACTCTGACCCACTTAAACTCCACCAAACACTCCAACATAGCTTCCACGAAGCAGAACATTGGTTCTCCACCAAGCGTCTAACTATCAACTACAAGAAAACAAAAGTCATGACTTTCTCCCACCCACAGAACCCCCACAAGAACCTCTGTCCCCTATTTCTCACTGTCAACCACACCCCCCTCGAGCAAGTTAGCAACTTTAAATACCTAGGGATCATTCTAGACCTGGTCTTCAACTATAAACAACACATTCTCCTCCTTGCCTCAGCCCTAAACTCAAGATTAGGTGTGCTTTATAGGTACAAACATTGCCTCACCCTGGAAGCCCTACGGCTCACTGTCAATTCCTCCATCCTCGCCCTCCTTAACTATGGTATTACCATGTACAGTGCTGCCCCAAACTCCGCGCTAAACAGATTCCACCTTGTACTCAACAAAGCCTGCTGTCTCATCCTTGGCTGTGATCACCTCACCCACATCTGTACACTCTACAACTCCTCAAAATGGCTAAACCTAAATAGCAGAATCTGGTATCATACATGCCTTATGACAAAGAAGATACTCTTAGGTCTCACCCTTCCCTCTCTCTCTTCTCTATTATTCACCCAGCATCACCAGCCAGATCCACATGAAACTCGAACAAGCCGCTACTATGGGTACCCCACCCTCATACCTCCCAACTTTAAAGGACTTTAAGCTACCAAGCCCATAATTGGACTAACTCTTTCCCTATCCAAATAGCCAAAGAAACAAGGCTAGGTCCTTTTAAAGCTAGACTAGGGGTACTCCTCCAAGACTCTAACATATGTGATTGCCCCTGACACAGTTCTGCAGCATGTTGTCCTATTAGCGCCCATAACATTCTCTGTTTCTGGTGCAAATTCTCTCCTATGTCACTATTGGACTATCAGCCGGTTACAGTCTGTTCTGCAACTATGTGGCTGTGCTAAAATGTGACTCAATTACTATACTGACCTAGACCTCCTCCTGATCAACCATTGACTGCCATGTAATGAAATGTAATGTAATTCTTCATTATGTATTATACTGTACTGTCATCTCTGTTAGCAATTGTTTGCTCTGTGCTTTAATGTATGACGTGGAACCTTTGTAAATGAGTCTGTGACTCAAAGGTCTTTCAGAATATTTCCCAATAAACAAAATAAACAATAAAACCACCGATTCAAAAAGAACCACGATGTGTAGCTATGGCAAAAACAAAACAGAAACATAAATTACTTACTGACAGGAAAACTTCATCAATCCTTCTAATAAAAAAAATAGCAGATAGCTGTATGGAGTCACTGTATGGATAGCAACCAACTCATCGTAGCACCACTCAGCTCTCCTTTTTTGTTCAAATTCAGGGAAATTTGCTTAGGAGTGCAAAAGACTGAATGCCAAATACTAAAGTACAAACAAAGAAAGTGCAAAATTATCGCACAATGTATCAGCGTCACGACTCCTCACAACCTCATACATGACATACAGAACATACTGACCAGTGAAACGCCACGTATGTGTTAAGAACATAAAAGTCATTGGATCACGTGGCAGGGAGTTGTCCAATCAATTAGCTGGAAAACACCTGTGGCGCGAAATATAAAATAAAAAATAAATAAATATAATTTAAATGTGAAGTATATAAAAAAAGGGAAATATAAACCTGCCATGGTGCTCAAAAGAGTGGCGACTCACAGTACTCACAATATAACAACTTGATCCATGATCAGTAAGAAACATAAAATGCTTCAGGTAGTTCAAGTATCTACAACTCTAAAAAATCAACCAAAAAACACAATAACCCAAACCACAGAATACAAAATCAACACAAGACAAACGCACCTCAAAAAACCAAAAAAATTATAAGCTGAAGGTAAAAGACATTGACAAATGAAATCATTCATAAAAAATGCCAAAGCACAGCTATATAGCTATAAAACTGGGGTGACAAGAAAAAGAGAAAGGGAATATAAAAATTAATTATATAAAAACTTCTCTCCTTTCCAAAAAAAACACAAGCAGATATAGGTAAATGCTGGTAAGCTGGACTAAAGAATTGCACTTCCCCTTCCAAAATAACTCTCCATTTTCTGACTTCCAACTTCCAGCTAAAGTTTGAATCAAACTCCTCGAACTTCAGTCTTCAGTCTTCAGACTATCGGACTTCAGGCTCAAAACTTCAGGCCATAAGCTAATGCAGGACCCAGCTTCGGCCTTCCTTATGTGCAATTCTGTCTTCCTGCAGTCCCACCGCCACCTCTGTGGATCCTCCTGCAGAGACAAAAAACAGCAGGAACCACAAGCCAGAAACAGAGTATCACAAGAAAGTCCAGTAAGGCTCATTTAAAAAAACTGTGGCATACCTTTTATAAGATAGAAAAAAGCGATAAACGAACCCTGCTGCAAGACTCCTCCATAGTTCCCTGCAGCATGCAGATACTGTCTCTCTCAATGTTCCTATGAATGCTACTTCCCACAGAAAATATATTAAAATCCATGTGCTGCTCACAGATTTTTATGCAATAAATGAGCTGATTCTAGATTTATTTTAAATCAAACTGCTCATAAATTGTTTAAAAATATGCATGTTACATGTATATTAAATTAAATTGACATAATAGTATTCACAAAGGATTGTTGGAAATTAATGTAAGTTTCATAAAAAGGATGGTAAGTAAACAGAATATCTACATGCTGCTCAGTATTTAATTTACATGTTGTTTGTACAGTTGTTATAACTGCATTGAGTTAGACATTGCTTGATCGTCACTGACATCACAAAGTTCTAAGAATGGCTCTAATGTAGTATTTATAATGTACATACTCAGTCACCATATCTCTGGACTGCTTCTAGCTTCAGGTATGTCCAATACCTCAATTAAAAGAACATTTCATGGGCTTTCAAACTATGACTGGCACTGTATATGAATGTGCCTCTTTAAGTTCAGGCACACACATGACTGCCTCACAGCATGACCACTTAAAAAAATCACTCCTTCCACAAGCCACGTGGAATGCAACCATTTCCATATAAGTATATAAGTCCCCCCCCCACACCCAAACACCAATTCTGTCCCATGCTCCTCCAGCCAAGGATAATACCATATTTTGGTATACACATTAATTTAATTAATTAAATGGCTACTGCTAGTGGCCAGTTTCACAGTCTCTGATTCTGTGCAGCACACACTCATTCCTCATGGTCATCTGTTTCTCAAATCTGTAAAACTGCTTTTCTAAAGATAAAAAAAACACTCTAAGAAATTCAGCCAATCATTTTGATTGATGTCAACTTACTGAGTGCAGCAGGAAACAAGAGGTCTCCACTTGGCTCTTTTCACTGTCTTCATCTTTTTGGTACAACAATGCAGTTTTAATGAGCAACAAAAACAAATCTTCACTCAGTCCCAGGACAGGCAGTTAAAGCTGAAGGGAGAGGAGAGGTTATCACAGAAAGAGAAGGGTATGTGTGGAGGGGTACAGCAAGCCCACTGTATTGGCAGCAGCACCACCTACTAAGCTAAACAAAACAGCAGCACTATTTTTCTTGTATGTATGCCTTCCCAGCAAAATAAAATGAATAAAAAATGTTTTAACCATATTTTTAATTTGTTTTTTAATTTTATTACAAAGCAGACATTGTATAATAGCAATAAGGCACTGCAGGGATATGTGTTATTGTGCAACTTCTTGGCCTCAACCACCCAAGGCATGACACTAATGCACATTATACCATGGACATAAATAAACAGCCAATGAAATTGTCAGGCTGGCAGTTTACCACCGTTGTAAATCCTCTGATAACAAACGGCTATTGATGAGAATATCATCTATAACATCTGCAGTATAGGAAAAAATACAATAAAAATAAAAATAACAAAGCAACCCTTTTAACATTTGTATTTTATTATAGTAAAAAAAAATTACCCTCGGTATAATCACAATAAGCCACTCGGAGGATGTGGGTTATCTGGGAATTTACCATGGCTGGCGGGGATTTACCCACTCAGCTGTGCCTCATGGGCAAACCATTCCAGCCATGGTAAATCCCCTGATAACTCACACCTCCTTGTGGCTTATTGCTTAAATAACTCACACCCTGTCATGCCTTATTGATTAATTAACCAAAGTTAAAACATATATGATATACCCAGCTATAGAAAAATCTACTTGCTACTCAATTATTTAAAAAACATCTATCCACTTTTTACAGTTTGTTAAAAAGTTGATGCACTGCTCCAACATTTTTAAGTAAGCTGACTTATTTCACCTATGTTATAAAACTCCACACACTATTTTTTCATTAGCTATGTATTATTAGCAGTTTTAGAACATTACAAAAAAACAGGTAGAAAATTATAAAAAAAAGATAATAACAACCATAACATTAAAAAACAAACAATAACGAAACACCAATCAATTCTCCCTGGGCCACCCAAACACCCCCCTAGCACCACTAAAAATAATCTGTATAATGGTAGCAAAACAACTAGAGAACAGCAACCCTGCCTAGAGGAGAAAAACAAAACGAACAACCAACAGGGAACCCAGCTGAAGGAGACAAGAGGCAAGGAGCACCATCTCACAAAAACTCATGCTAGAACATTACACATGGGCTATGGTGATGAAACTGTGGACAAGAGCATATGAAGTGACACCCAGTGAACCCAATATCTCTCAGTGGCCCCATGTGTAAAGGCAATCTGTTTCTCCACCATCAGAGCTTGAAGAACTTCATGGTGCCATTCTCTATATGTAGGGACAATGTCATCCAAACAATATCTCAAAATAATTAACTTGGCTGAGGTTGCAATCGGGGTCATGTGCACATGGTGAGGACCAAGAGAATCTTCTAGATAGATTCCCACCAAACAAATCTCTGGTGTGAAACAATCTTCCAACCCCCAAAGTGGATCTAAGAATGCCTTAATAGAATTCTACAGGGGGCAGCCTTAACACAATCCCACTGAATATGTTTGAGGTGACCCTCTGCCGATCCACACCTGGTACATATTGACATGGGGTGTTGCCCCATAGCATAAAATCTTGAGGGTGTGTAATATAAGTTCTGTAGTATTTGAAATTGACTTAATATATACTTGTTTAACAAATTTATAGAAGTGATGCCACATTGCCCACCACAGCAATAGATCAGCAAAAAGGTTCAAGACTTGCTGCCAATAATAACAAACAACTTCAGGGCTCACAGGGTATTGCAACTGAAGTATTGAATAAATGCTAGATACTGAATGGGGCTTCGCCACCAAGGAAATAAGTGTGGGGATACCGATATGGTCCTAGAAGAACCAGGGAAGAGAGCCCTGAAAAGAGACTACAGCATGTCATAATTGAAAGAACTTAAAAGTAAATGATTGGGGTAATGAAAAATGCTCCCTAAAATTGATGAATGATAGCAGTCTATCCTCAGTAAGAAGGTCTTCTATGGTCACCATCTCTAATTAGGGGCAGAAACTGAATGGATCCACTCACAAATTTAAAAGATATTAAAAAAATACACAAGATATACTTAGTAATCACCAAATCTCTGTTCTGCTTGAAGATTTTCATAAAATATATGCACTGCTCATATTTTTTTAATAAAACTGACATGTTGCTCATACAGTTAAAAAAATGAGTTTCACAAGTTTATTCAAACTTGTCAAGTAGCTCTGTGCCAAACATGTTCCATACTCCTTACTGAAAAACAACAGTACAGGGAGGACTAGCCATATCCCACAATCCTCCACTCCACACAAAGTGGATGATGCTGTCTGCTGGCGGCAGCCCATCTGATTGGATGACTGCTGTTGATCACTAGACCTGGGTATGCACATTTGACACATTCCCTGCCACTTATGTGAATAGGGTCCAATATTAGATTACATGTTTAGTAAGCAGTAAGTTCTTGAGGGACTGATTTCTGAATGAGAACCTTACATCACAGATACACTACGGACATTTAATAAATGTAAGCATGTGCACTTGCAAATATATGTTAACAAGGCAATAACTGTGAAAACAATACCATTATTTCTTAGTCACAATGTTGTTACAACACCAATTAGTAATTATGCAAATTGAATATTTTTGTGTAGCGTTATCTATTTATTCACAGTATTAGACTGCATGTTTATTAACCTGTAAGTTCATGAAAAACCTGAAATACAGAGATGGTACATCATCTAACAAGTTGCCAATCAGTGCATTTAAGTGTAGCAGATTGAAGTTACATTGTAATCATATTTTAGTTACCATTCTGATTACACTTTTTCTTTCTGTGTGATTAATTGTCAGATAGACATAGATCATTGAAACAGTGCACAAGACCTGCATTCATATGTAGTTACCCTTGTAAGAACAAATTTATTAATGCTAAAACTAGTAACATAGTAGTCAGACAATAGATTTGCTGTTACAGTTTGCAATAGCTAATACATGTGTAGTTGCCCTTGTAAGAACAAATTACATAATGCCAGAGGGCTCTACAATGCCTGTTCGACAACACTTTCGTCGACCAGCATCACGGTGACAGGATTTATGTTGACCACAAGTTGCAGTCGACATAAATCCTGATTGTCTCCTGGTCCGTGTTTTCATCGAGGGACTTCACCCCCCCCCGCACCCCTCATACTATTGATTATCAACTCTGAGTCAGAATTGATTTGGGAAGGGGGTGCAGGACCAGAAGACAGTGTTCCCCTGTCTCAGGCATACCAACACAGTCACCTGTCAGTAAACTGTTGATTTTGTCGACAGGGATGCAGGCCGCTGTGTTGGTGTCGTAGACCGTGGCACATACCATGCCAGAGAAGATACCATGATACTTACACAAGAGATTTTCTGTTACAATTTGCAACAACTATTAAATGTGTAGTTACACTTTTCAGAATGAATTGATTTGTGCCGAAAGATAGACAGTACTACTTGCCTGTGTAACTATTACTTCATTCAAATTGTGCATCTACACAACACACAGATGTGAAACTAGTTAACTACATAGTAGTTACATGTAATTGTTACAGTGCAATTGCAGTGTAGTTATACAGTAGTTACAGTGTAGTTAATGTACAGTGTAGTTAGTGACGCTTAAAGTAAAATAAAGTGTTACTGCTACTACCAATCTGCACATGTTAAGACAAGACAACAATTGTTATATGATGTTATTAATAGATTTACTTTGTTATACGTACAGACTGTCCATGATGTCGGCTGTCTATAGTGCACAGTATGCTGCCTCTGCTCCAATAACTTTTGCATTCAAGGCTTTGGCCTTTGAGATGCATTATTGTACCTACACAGTAGTATGTGTTAGTTAGCAAAAAAATTCATCATATACTTTTTTTTAGCAAGAATGTATTTCTGATGACCTAAGATTCATGCTCAATATATTTTGTGTTTTCTCAGATGTTATCAAAACTTTTTTAACAGCTGATTTTGTAATTAATGACTCGTGTCATTAAAGATGGCCGCCATTTGCCATGTTGAAAAATCTCTTCCCCTGGTGTCACTTGTTGAATGTATATGCTAAATTTATGCTGTAGTTGTATTAGGATGGTTCTTTCGCATGTTTCTTAAAGCAAACAGCACAAACTATTTAATTTTTTTCACGGCGGGTGTGACATGGGAGTGGCATGGGTGTGGGAACTTTTAAAACTTCAAGACCCCATATCTTGGTTCAGGAATGAAAGAAAATAAAAAGAAAAATGTTTATCTTGATATTTTTGCCAGACAAACCTTATTACTGAAAAATGTGTATGGTTACTAATAAATACTTCTATGTTAAACAAATCACAATAATTTGTAAAAGTAATTTCCATATGAAACTTTAATGAATAAGATAAATAAAAAGCAAACAAGTGTATATGAAGAATGTGCTGCAAAAGTTTGACTTAACGTTAGAACCATTCTTATAAATCAGACACCCTAAACATTTATTTATTTCATTTATTATTTGTTAACCAGATTGGTACACTGGGTCATAATGGTCCATTTACAGGCACAACTCAGCTGCTTCTTAAGATGAGATGCAACATATACATATAGTACAAAATGACATATTCTAAAAATACAGTAATTCAGGACTTTCTGTATAACACAAATAAATGTATTGTTAGTAACAGCTAATGAGGCTGAAGCATGTACTTATTCAATTAGCTACAATTAAATACATCTAGAAGCCCAAGCAACTAGGCTATTAATGTTAATCCTAATTCTAATACTAATGGCAGTTACTAAAAGCAATGGAATGTAAATGCTGAATTAATTTTGACTTGAATAATAACAAGGAGTTGATGACTCATATATCCACAGTTAAGTCACTCCACAATTTTATAGCAAAATACAAAAAAGGCCCTTTGGCTCATAATAGTTTTAAAAGCTGTGATCCTCAATAACTGCTATTCTGCAGATACTAATTGTCTTTGAGCTGTGTTTAACCATGAGACCTGCTAATAGATTTTTCTCACCTGGAGATCAAATTTTGAAAATAAATTGTGCCACAGTCTGAACATCTCTTTGTGCCATGGGTAACCAATATAGCTTTTTATACTGGTTAAAATTATAATCTCTATAAGTGTGTCTGAGATGCAAATCTACATATAGCTTTGTAAAGTAGCTGTTTTTTATTCATAATTCTGGAATACCTCCCCTACAGCAATACCATTACAGCTAACTATGTTGATACCGACAACATCAACAGTTCACTGTATTGGTGCACCAAAGACCCGGGCACACAGTCTCCCGGTCCTGCACCCCTTCCCTGAATCAATTCTGACATGGAGTTGATTATATTTAGAAAGGGAGTGCAGGGGCAGAGACCCCCTTCATTGGGGATTGGGGGGCAAAGCCACCTGATAGAAAAAAGAGACCAGAAGTCCTGCGGTTGACATAAATTCTGTCACTGTGCTGCCGGTTGATGAAACTGTTGTCAATCTGGCATCATAGAGCCCAAATTCCAGTGAGGCAGATCCCCCAAATTAAATTGCCATAGTCCAGGACTGGTATTAATAAGTTTTTTTTTTTATAATTTTTGCTTTAGTTTCTGATGCAAATACATTTTAAACCAGCATAAAAGGCCATGGTCTCAATTTTTAAAGCTGCCATAATTGTCGGAAGGTGCCTGTGTCAAGCAGAGTTGATGCAATGGGCACCTTGCACCAAAAGTTGCAACAATCCTGATAATTAATGCAGGCTGCATCAAAATTGGATGCCCTTGAACCAGACTGGCACTGCATCAGCCATGTGCCCAACACAGGACTGCAACATGGTGGAGGGGGCTGTGCACCATGACATTGCTGCCTTATCCTTTAATATGTGACTTTTAATGGCCACAGAACTCTGCAGGACCTGCCCAAAGTTAGACCAGCCCAGAGCTGGTCTAACAGACCCTTGGCAATGGGGCAGCAGTGCTGAGGGGTGCAACGAAGCTGGCAACTGCTTGAGGGGCCTGGAGGGCTGGTGGTACACTGCCACACAGCCTAGGCACAGGACAACTGGTGGACACTGTCTCTGGTGCCATTCTTATTGGTGGTGTCCTCAGGTGCCTCCCCACACTGCAGATCAGAGTGCTGTCCCCCAAGATCATCCAATCTACTGGCCCCTCCCCTGGGGCTATGCCAACTCCACTATCTACTTGACCCGCTGCGGTGCCACAGCATCCACCACCATCATCATGGGAACATGTCTGACAGGCTCTGACCCTCAGAAGACTGCTGTATAACTGTCCTGCAGCTTGCAGAATTCCCCTCCTGTGCACCACTTGTTTGGTGCATGGGACAGCTTGCAACAAACTCAGGACTTTGGCACCAGGACCTCCATTCTACTAAAATGTAGTGCAGGGTCCCTGGTGCACCAGAAGTTTACCACAGGTGGGGGTTCACCACAAGTTGCACTGATCTAATGGCCTCTTGAAAATCAGGCACCATGTCTTTTGTATAAATTTCCAGTCACCAATATTTAAATGCTGTCTGAGATCTCCAGAAGGTAAACCATTTCTGAAAGCCATAACTCTACAGAAAAAGAGTATTATGCACAAGCATATGGAGATGCAGAGGTCCTAGCACTCAGAAGAGTTCATAGAATTTGTGAACTGAGAGAAGGAATTTAGAAACCCATACTTGTTAATGAATACTTTCAATTTGCCCTCACAGGAGATATACCCTAATGTATCTCACTCACTATCTAAGGCTTGGATACACTCAGTCAAAAATACTGCAAGGGTAAATGGAAGGTAACATGCTAGTTATTTTTCATCGATACATAGAATTTGTCGGCAGATAAGGATCACCTGACCCATCTAGTCTGCCCATTTTCTGCCTATCTCATACACTGCAGACTGTAGATGATCTGTGGCTTACCCTCATTTCCCTGTCTCTAGGATTCCCTTATGTCCATCCCATGCATGTTTGAATTTTGTCACTGTTTTTGTCCCTGACACCTCTGCAGGGAGGCTGTTCCAAGCATCCACACCCTCTCTGTAAAGAAGTACTTCCTTAAATTACCACTGATTCTCCCTCCCTCAAACTTCATGGCATGACCCCTAGTTCTTGACCATCCCCTTTTCTGAAAGATGCTACCCCCTGCACCTTATTTATACCCTTAATGTATCTTAACATTTCTATCATATCCCCCCCCTCATCTCCAGTTAATACCTATTTAGGTCTATTAGCCTCTCCTCATATGACTTCTGGTACAACTCCTACACCATTTTTGTTGCCATTCTCTGGACTGCCTCTACTCTGTCTATGTCCTTTCTGAGTTGTGGCCTCCATAGCTGGACACAGTATTCCAGGTGAGGTCTCACTACTGATCTGTATAGAGGCATCACCACCTCCTTTTTTCTGCTGGTGATGTCTCTCCCTCTGCAGCTCAGCATCCCGATGGCCCTCCTGACCACCTTCTAATACTGTCCAGCCACTTTTAGGTCATCTGTTATAATCAAACCCCAATCTCTTTCCTGTTTTGTGGCTGACAGTACCTCTTCCACCATTGAGTACTCCTCCCTTGGGTTCACACACCCTAAGTGAATAATTTTGCACTTCTTTGCATTGAATCTCAGCTGCCATAGCCTCGACCTTTCCTTAAGCTTGCTTTTCATTTTTTTCATTTCATTTTATTTATATGGTTCAATTAAAAATCTTGGCGAAGCAAGAGAAACCCCTGCTGATCTAAAATGTTAAGGCTACAGACTGTCTGAACCCAGGGTATTTAAAGCCTTCATAGCAGGACATGGGATCCACTTATTCATTCATTCACATATCTGGACTGCCTTGTACGGTATGGGCTGCACGCCCATTGGCTCTTACTCTGCACCAATGGGCGTGCAGACCTACGAACGATCAGTTAGTTGGCAGCAGCGACGGTTGGTGGGATGCTGCCGTCCGCCCGGCTGCCAGGGGAGGCGGGTGGTGGGGCTTCGTGGGTGGGTGGGGTGGGGGACACTAGATCACCAGGGATAAGGTCTTGGGGGTGTCGCCATCATATGCAGCCAGCGATCAGGCTTAGCGGTCCACTGGACCACAAGGGATATGTTCGGGGGTTTAAACTTCTTCAGCCAGCGATCAGGCTTAGCGGTCCACTGGACCACCAGGGATATGTTCTGGGGGGACACTTTGATGCCGATTGGGCTGGTGGGGGGTTATTTAGCGTTGCCTGCGATTGGGCCAGTCGGGGAGGACTTTATGCTTTTGCCCACGATTGGGCCAGTCGGAAGTGGGGGATTTTACACTTTTGCCCACGATTGGGCTGCAGGGGGCATCGGTCCCCGATGGCTGCTGCCTGGCAGGGTGCCAGACGCAAGTCCTCGGGGATCAGTGCACCTGCATGTTAATGGCATGCAAATGGGGCCATAAATAGATGCAAATGGCCCCCCTTGCGCCTTGCATGAATTATGGCCCCATTTGCATGTCACCTTTTGAATATCGGAAATTTGCCCATGGCGCAATGGTACTTGTGCCACCGCAGCTTGAATGCTCCACTCTGACCACTTGCGGTGGCGCAAGTTCCACTGCACCATGCACAGTGGCTGTGGCTGGGGGGTGATATTCAAAGGAGTTGCTCAATAGCGCAACTCCTTTGAATATCGCCCCGGCCACACCCCAGCGCAACTATTTTGTGCAGCGCGAGGGCTTGTGCCACAAAATAGTGCAGTTTGAATATCCTGCCCCATGGTTTTCAAATTCCAATTCCAAAATTCAAAGTCTTAAAAATTCTTACTGCTGCCTGAGCTTGCTGATGGATATTGATACTGCTGTCACAGTCTGGAGTAAAGATTCACTGGGGTCCTCGCTGTGTCAGTCATTCAGTTGCCACCATGTCAATGTGCCCCCTGCCTGCTGAGGGCTGACACATTAATCTGTCAGTGTGTCCTGTCTGACCACCACTCCTCCAGTGTGAATCAATCTGCCCCACTCCAGTTCAAGCTGTTCATATACATCTGCCATGACTGACTGCTACTCCTCCAGTGCTATCTTCCCTCCAGTCAATTCACTCTCATCATACATCACCCTTAAGGACTTAATGACCACTCCCTACAAAAAAGACATTACACTTCCGGTGCCATGCCACTGAAGTGAAGCTCATAACGTGCAACTGCAGAGGTGTAACTCTATGCTCTCTGCTGCTAAATGATAAGATGGTGACTGTCAACAATAGTACAACAACAGCCACATCATGCTGCAGAGTGGGGGAAGGGAAGAATCAGAAAATGTCCTTAGGTGGTCACATAGTGTGCTAGACCACCCATCCCCCCCAACTAACATCATTAGGAGTGTAACAAACTTGGTACTGCAGACAGCAGCAGGGCCCATGAAGCTACAAGTATTTACAGCTTCTGTGGCTGGACAGTGACTAAAAATGATCCATACAGGTGAATGTATGATGTGCAAAGCTAATTACTTTCAGAACAGGCCCCCAAGAAACTGAGGGCCCCTATGCATAGGTGTAATTGCTATTAGGATAAACTATAGCCCTGATTCTGGGGTCTGTACAGAACCACCAAAAATCTTTGAATATACCACTGTGCCAGTATGCATGATGGACCCCCTCGTGGCATAGGCAGAATGGTATGGGTAGTGCCTTGGAGCTGTAGGTTTTGAATAGTGATCCTGGGGTCTGTGAATATGACCCCACATGGAGCACCAGTGCAAACCCAGGATAGCACCAGTACTAACCATGTTAGCACTCCCACTACTCTTTGACTATGGTGGCCTGTGAGTTTAGCACTTATTTTGCAAGATGGCTGTGGTAAAGATACATAAATGTGATACCACTGTAACCAGTGCTCTCTGTATAATCCAAACATGGGTGTTAACATGTCTGCCACTTATGTTACATAGGAATTTACTTTGATAAAATGTGAAAACTATGGGCTGGCCTGCCAGTGCAGAGGTAGTGCTACTGCTCGTGATGCCGGTGACCCAGGATCAGGAACAGACCAGGGTTGCTGGAGGGATGATTGGGGGTAGGCAGATTGAGTGTCCCTTGGATGCTCTCCACCTCTGGGAGGGAGGGTGAGTAGCATCTCTGGTACAGTGTTGTGGGTGACCACAGGAGGTACTGCCACTGGGAGGCCTAGTTAAATAGGGTTGACCTTACTGTGGAAGGGTGTGGGTTGTGATGCACCTAGCTCACCCTATGTTGACATCAAGGGCTAGGGATGGTAATTGGGGGGAAAGTATTCACAGAGGACTCAGGATGATGCCCACCTCATGTGCTGCAGGCCCCGCACCACCAACCATGGCAGTCTCCCCATCACTGAAGCTCAAGTTCTGCTAGAGGGTAGGTTAGGGGTCCCCCACCAGCTCCAGCTGGAGAGGCAGGACAGAAACTGCATGGAGAGGTGAATCCTGGGGAAAGCGGGTGATGGGGCTGGGTCTGAGGCTGGGCCGATGGGCAAGTCCTTGGGGAAAAAATGTAAAAATTATGCAACTTTCAATTATTTTTGATAGTTGCAACAAATATAAAGAAGGATTATGGGTAGCGAACATTTATGAAGTGGGATATGTTACTCATGTTTAAAACTGGTATTTTGTATAATTTTGGAAATATACACCTTTCCTACGGTAACATGATGTTTGGGGTTCCTACAGGCCAGAGAAGTAATTCTGTGTCTTTTCCATTATGGACCCAAATACATTTCCTACAGACTAAACTTAGCACCTTATGTGTTAGGGTCTATTTCTGCTAGGCCTCTGTGGTAAAGTTATATAATTGTGGTACCTCTGGAATGTGTACAGTCTGTAAAATTCTTGAGTGTATAGTTTTGTATTGTCTTTTCTGTATTTTATTCTATTAAGGCTTTACATCTTCAGAGTATGTGTGACAACAACAGGAATGAAATGCATATGTATAATATTTGCAGTTTCCCTCTGTAGCATTATATTTACTTAGACTAACCTAAACCTTTACATATATTTGTTTAGGTTTAGCAGATTCCAACTTACAAATGAAGCATTTTGTTTATTTTTTGAAAAAAATATGCACAGCCCAGTATGAGGAATGTAAGGTGAGTAACCCAAAATGCTGCAAATCAGCCTTGCACATTCATTAATAATGCAGTAATTATTTAAATAAATGTATACATATACACAGACTGTTGGTCTTAATAGACAGGCCTGGTTCTGTAGGGTTCAAAGATATAAACTTTTGTGTGATTATTTATAGTGACAGCTTTTTAGCCTAGCTGAAACTTTAAACTGTTTGCATACAAAATAAAAATGGTGTGAAATTAATATACACCCTGCAAATCTATGGCAGTAGGAAGAATTCAAAAACTTTTACATAATTCATTAGCCTCACACCAGGAAAATGAAAAAAATACACAGTTCTTATACATAGCTTGAGATTCACATATCGAAAACTAAAATCATTGTCTTTTACCTTTCATTTGTTAGACTTTAGAGTATCACTGCTGTAACATGTTTTTGCCTATATAACATTTTTTTTGTTGTTTATATAGTACAGACACAGAGAGGCTCAGCAAAATGAATGTTCCCATGATTCTTGGTTAAACAATAGGTTTTCTGGAGTCTTTTCTGTAACATTTTTTGAGTAGAAATGACATCTTGTTTACATTTCAGGCTGTGTTTCATGGTCACATGACCACATATCCACAAAACACTACTACCTATAAAAAGGTCAGAGTCTGCCAATAAAACAAATCATAGTTTCCCTACATTTCCTTGGTGGGAACATATGGATATTTTAGTTTTAACTAATGTATTTATTGCAAGAATAACAACAATTGCCTGATGCAGGAGTGTCAAATTCTAACAAAAATAAAAATATGAAAGAAAGAGAATCTGAGCAGGGGCACGCAAGGCAGGCTAGTGATGTGAGTGGGGGAGGGGTGCTCATTCTGTGGTTACATCTGAGACATTTTGCACTGCACTAGTAAACTGCTGCTTTGGTTATAGCATGAGTTGGTGTCTGCCAGGTTACATCAGTACAGTGTTTAGTTCTTTTGGGTGGTTTTTTTAAAAAAACAAAAAAGTGTATTTTTAGTCCAGAATTTCAAGGTAGAATATTTTCACTGTATGTGGGTGGAAAGAGGAAAAATACTATAATATTAAAAAAGATACCTCAATCCATCTATTCAGCCTCCAGCAGTATTATCAGTATAAATTCAAGAAATCTGCTCTGGGGGAGAGGACAGCAGAAGAAAGATCATGGGCCTCATTTTAGAAGTCTCCCTGCATCCGTCGCACTGTGCACCAAATTCCTGACTGTAGTAAACTTGGGTGTGCCAGGGACCCCACACTGAATTTTGCAAAAATCGGGGTCCCAGCACAAAATTCTCTGTTTGCTGCACAACTGGCACATGGGTGGGAAATGCTGCAAGCTGTGACATTTTTGAGCAGCAGTGGTGGCCATGGCAGGGACCCACCAGCCATACATCTGACAAATGGCAGAGCCCATGGAGGGCAGGCCAGGATGGATTGGGAAGTGCGGGGTGGTAATGGACCCCAGATGGGGCAATGGCACAGATTCCTCAGTGCTAGGCACTAGGTGTGAGGGGAGCATTACTGTGATGTGTGTCTGGGGCAGAGGCCCTGGTAGTCACCAGCTGCAGTCCCACCACTACTGGGACACTTGGCCAGGTGCAGGAGGGCAGCAGATATCCACTGGCAGCAGCTGCATTGGGGGCGTGGACCACCTCCCACCATGCCACAGCATTCAGAATAGCCCACAGGCCATTAGACCAGCTACTGGCTGGTCTAACTCTGGTGGCCCATATACCTGTTGGAGGGGTTAGCAGAATCCCAATTAAGAGGATACTGCAGGGCTATCCTGGTGCAAGCTCCCCGCCACCTTTCTGCATCAGTGCAATCATTGTAAGGACAGCATAAGCCCTGCTAGGGCAGGCAGACCCCCAGTTGGTGCAGGGGGTGTCTGAAAATCTGAACTAGAACACAGAACAGCTCAAGATGCCCCTTGAACTAGTCTTGGTTGGTGCAAGCACTGTGTGTCATTCCCAATGGTTTGAAAACAGGGCCTCATGTTTTCAATTGAATAGCAGTATAACAATGATAGAAAAAAAGAAAGCATATTTTTGACTTTTATTTGTGATGTGTCTTGCCGACTCTGCCTTTTCTTTTGTCTTTATTAGGATTTTACAGTATTTACAACAATAAAAAATGTCCAACAAAACAAAACAATACAATACAGACATTATAACCTAACAAAAAGAAGAAAAACTATACCAACACAAAATCTCCTCCCCCCAGAGTCCTCCCTCCCTCCCTTCCTCCCTCATTGTAGGGGAGCAATACATCAGAAGATTGTAACATATCAATGAAGAAATATAGTTTGTAATTTTACAAATATGCCTTTTTATGGGAAAGAGTCACCAAACTAATTTACAGCTTAAATGCAAGTACTTATGAAATTAAATAAATAAGTCTCAATTAAAGATTTTAATAGATAGGGTATGTGATTGAAAACATAATTTCAACTTATAATGAATCACATGGTATCTATCTGATCTAGGAGTTTTTTCCAGCATTTTAAAAAGGAGGAAAGTTTATCATGGAAGTAAGAAATCATGCTGATCAGCAGCAAATTATGTTTTAACCGTGCTGCCCATTCTTTAAAGCCAGGTGTAGTATGCTCTATCCAATGCTTGAGTAGCAGCTGTGAAGTTGTAACTCCAATTAAGGCCAAAATGGATTTATCACCAAAAGACATGTTGATTGGAAGATTGACTAAGATAAAAGTATATAGGTTGAAATCATAGGAGTAAATTATCTCATCTAAGGTTTCGTGTTTAATTTCCTGCCATCGTTTTTGGTTAGGTGAGCAGGACCAAGGCATATGGTCCATAAAGCCAACCTCTTTTTCACATTTGTGGCACACATTAGATTGCTTAAGATCCATTTTGTGTAATCTCAAGGGAGTGAAATAAGCATTATGCAGTACTTTATAGTGTATTAATCTCAAATTGTCTAAAGGAATTAATTTACAGATATTATTTCATAAATTTGCCCAAACCAAAGACTGGGCAGAGGCACATTTTTCCCAAAATAAATTATGAAGAGGTTTGTCAGAGAATTTCAGTCTCAGAAGGAGTCTGTGTAGGTTTGAAATCCGATGGGGACTGTTAACTGCTGTAAGCAGTCCAGTTAAAAAATTATCCTCTTGGTTAGTCAACAAAAAGCCACCAAAGTGTGCATATAGAGTAAGCTTTAGGATATGAAAGTTTATTATATATTTCCTAGACCAGTTATAAATTTTTGCATTTTAAAGGAAATAATGAAATTTTCCATTATCTAATAAAGCCTCCACATGGAGATTTGTTGAGCAAGGCAAACATTTTGAATTTAAAGGTTTCCATGTGTTCAGAAGTTCAGGTTATATAAGATGGAATGGTAAATGCTCTTTACTATGTTAATATTGAGAAAGTGGCAAAGTTGGTTGTGGATTTTTAAAGATGTACCAACCACAGTGTTTTTAAGCTCTTTAGGGATGTATTGAAGCTAGGCATAAAGAATAGCTTCAGGGCAAATATTACAGTGCTTAAGTATTTCTTTTTCTAGCAAAACCCAGGTAGGGACATATGAGATATACTGATCTTTATTAGATAACCATTTTAAGTATTTATTAAAATATATGAGGCCATATAATAAAGTATAAAGTTTGATATCTTTTGTCTGCCAAAGTTTTTTGGGAGCGTAAGTTTATGGAAAGCTATTCTGGATGTACCATTTAGCCGTAAGAAATTATTGATGGTTGAATGAAGTTTAGTGAACCAGTTAAAGGGAAGATAAACATTGAGCACGTTAATAGGAAAATATACTCTGGGAAAAATGTTAATTTTTATAATATTAACTCTACCTTGAAAGGAAATAGGAAGAGTAGCCCATCTTTTTAAATCTTGTGTAATTTTTTTGGATACGTTCATCTAAATTCCTTTTTATTAATTGAGACTCTTCTTTGGATGTAAAAATTCCTAGGTATTTAATCTTAGATGGATTCCAGAATAGTCCTAGCTTACAGATTTCTTCTTTATGAAAAATGTTTGACAGGGGTATAACTTCTGTTTTCTCTTTGTTCAGTTTATAGTTTGAAACCTGACTAAAGGCATTGATAGCTTTCAGGGCTGCTTTGATGGAAATTAGAGGTCCGACACATGAAGTAGTTTATTGTATATGTGAAAGCCAACAATTTTAGTTGAAATTTTGAAGTAATAATTCCCTTAACAGATGTATCAGAATTTAAAAAGTAACTTAAGGGTTCTAAATAAAAGTTGAACAAAACAGAAGAAAGGGGACATCCCTGTCTTGTACCTTGAGACAGTTTTTTTTGGGGGGTGGGTTGGAATATAGGTTTTTATAACTAATTATTGCTGTTGGGTTTGAGTATAGTATTCTTATCCAGAAAATGGACATTAGAGGGAAACCAAATCTTAGTAAAGTAGCATATAAAAAGTTGTGATGGACTCTGTCAAATGCTTTTTCTGCATACAGGAAGGCCAGAGCAAGAGATTGTCTGCTTTCCCCTGGATGCGGAAAGAATGTGGGAAAACTTCCTTAGATGGTCTGATGCTTGTCTGGATACCATAAAGCCACCAGCTTGATCATAACTAATTAACATTTGCCAAATATGTGTTATTCTTTGAGTCAGAATGTGAGTTCAAATTTTAATGTCATAGTTAATTAGTGAAATAGGGTGGTAGTTGGAAACTTTTTGTTTAGATTTATTTGGTTTTGGAAGGAGAATTATTTGTGCCTTTAAAAGGGATATGTCTGAAAAACCATTGGATAAAAAAAATCAAACAGTTCTTTTAATATAGGAATCAAGGAATTTTTGAATGTTTTATAAAAGTTTGCAGTAAGGCCATCAGGTCCTGGGGCTTTGTTTATGGTAAACTTAGTTGTAGCCTCATCAATCTCTTTTAAAGTAATTGGTGAGCTCAACTGAGAGGCATCTGATTCTTTCATGTTAGGGCAAGCAAAATTTGATAGGTAGTTATCTATCATTTCAGAGGTAAGGGGTTAGAGATAGGACCATGTCATTTTGAGTAAAAAATATAAAATGCGTTAAGGATGTCTTTATAATCTGTTAATACATTTTTTTGTTTATCAGAAATTATAGATTCAATGTGTCTGGATTGTTCCAGTTTTTTAATCTTATGTGCTAAATGTTTACTAGATTTCTCCCCTAAGTCTACATATGAGACCTTTGATCTAATAATAAAGAGTTCAGCTTGTTCTTTAGAAATAAATTGTAATTCTTCTTTTCGAGTTTTGATTTCCTGATTTTCTTGTAGTGTTAGTGCTTTTTTGTCTTTTGCTTCCAAAACTCCCAACTTTTCAGTTTCTTGCATTCTTTCAGTTTTTTGTTTCTTAATCTTAGCTCCAAATCTAATAAATTCACCCTTTAAGTAACACTTGCAGGATGTCCAGATCATAGCAATTGTTTCTATAGAGCAGGAGTTTTGCTCTCAAAAGGCCTCTATATCTTTGTTAATATATTTGACTATGTAGTCCTGCCTACATAAATTAGGGGTTAGCCTCCATGAGAAATTTCTTAAGTAAGGGATACCTAATTTTAAATTGATACGGACTAGGGTGTGGTCAGATAGGATACAAGGTAGGATCTGTGGATCGTGGATTAAAGGCAGCAAACTTTTAGAAATAAGAAAATAGTCTATTCTAGACAGTGAGTTGTGTGCTTGCAAAAAGAAAGTAAAAGCTTTTTTATTTGGGAAGTGTGTCCTCCATGGATCAGAGAGGTTATAAATCTTGATAAGATCAAGGAGGGCTTTATTATCCACTGAAATAGTATAACTTGGTGTCCTTGATTTATCCATATGTGGATTCAGAGGTAGATTTTAATCCTCTGCTAGGATAATTTTCTGGGAGAGGAAGGGTGAAAGAACTGTAATTACTTTCATGGAGAAGGATGTCAAACCAGTATTTGGCCAATAAATTGAGCCCAAAACATGATTAGTTTGGCCAATTTCCCCTACTGCTATTACATAGTTGCCTTCTTGATGAGTAATGAGCTTCGAAAGATGGACATCTGTATGAGTCTATTAAAATGGCCACACCTGATATGGCCATATATTTGCCTGGCCCATAAACTGTTTTAAATTTTAATCTTTTGAGGCAGTCAATTTCAGATTTTAATAAGTGGGTCTCCTGAAGGAAAATTAAATTATAGCCCAGAGATTTTATGAAGTTTAAGAGTGACATCCTTTTTGTTTTTGATCACATCCCCTTTACATTCCAGGAAACCATTTTAAGATTACAATTACTCACATTAAAAGTATTGATGTAAAACATATTAAATAAACAGGGTAGCTCAGTAAAATGTTATGATACATGTATGGGTAGCCCCCCTACCCACCCTCTCCCCAAATATCCCAAAGAAAAAAGAAAAACATATAAAACTAACTGTTATATTTGGAAGTGAAGAACAGATAGATACTAAAGCTTTTACTCTTCCCCAGTCCCTGAGATTGCTCTCCTAATGCCAATTAAACAGTGATGGACCCCAGCTCTCCCCTCTGGTACTCCAACGTAATAATATTCCTAGAATCATTTGCCAAAGCATCCAACCTAACTATGATCCATAATAGTCAAACTATATTCAAGCTATAATTCTCAGTATATGTAAACAGATTTAACATATTATTCCCATTTAACTATTAAACATATGAAAGGTGATCTCCAACCCCTCCATAACTTCAGCCGAGCTGGGTCCTAAAAATTTTAAATCTTTTAAGTCAGGAAAGCAGTGTCTGACTGACCTCACTAATTAACTAATGTGTAATTAGTTGAACAAGGTTAGAGGATATTTTGGCATGGAGTGCACCAGAACAAACTAGAGATCCCACCTAAATCCATTCATCAAAGGATCAGACTATCCAATATAACCTCAGTAAACAGGCTACCATGATTACTGGCCTAAAGGGGATGTCTGCCTATCTAATGTCCCATGTACTTAATTTTGACTATTTTTATAGGTGCATTTAAGGGCTGTCATAAGTTCAGCCTAGCCATATTCCCTATTTAATGGGATTATAATTGGTTAGTGCTCCCTTATATGACTTTAATTGGGATTCATAGGTGACGCTATCCTTCACTAGTGGAGAGTCATCCTATCTAATGGGGGAGTTTCTCCTTTAAGTAAAGGTGTAGGCACCAGCCACCTCTTATTTACAAGTTGTTGTTCCTCATATTAGCCCTATTTAATGGGTAGAAATATTGACTGGCTGCAGACCATAATCGCTCAGAAAGTCTTTATTTGTAATCAATAATAAAGATGGTAGACTGCCTCACCTTATGTAACCCTAATTAACAGGAAATTTTAACCAGTAGATTGAATATTCGTCGATTTTGTTTTTAATATTTGGTTGTGTCCGCTTCCACTGAAGGACAAAGTAAGAAAGTCTGATCTATTAGTGGATGGACCAGGTTATAGTTACCCACCTGCCCCATTTAATGGGCAATACAATAGCTATAATAGAGATTTTAAATGTTAATCTTGTCATTTTGGTCTGTGTGCACTTCACATCTATTGTTCTGTTCTTTGGTCAAGTTTCCTCTATGTGTTCCTGAAAAATAACTGTCCCGGCTTCAGTTAAATAAATTCCTCAGAAAGGCTATATTTGTAATCAATAATAAAGATGGTAGACTGCCTCACCTTATATAACCCCTAATTAACAGGAAATTTAGACCAGTAGATTGAATATTGGTCGATTTTGTTTTTAATATTTGGTTGTGTCTGCTTCCACTGAAGGACAAAGTAAGAAAGTCTGGTCTGTTAGTGGAAGGACCAGGTTATAGTTACCCACCTGCCCTATTTAATGGGCAATACAATAGCTATAATAGAGATTTTAAATGTTAATCTTGTCATTTTGGTCTGTGTGCACTCCACGTTTATTGTTCTATTCTTTGGTCAGGTTTCCTCAATGTGTTCCTGAAACATAACTTCCCGGCTTCGGTTGAATAAATCGTAAGCAGTACCCGATCTAAGTGAAAGTGAAACATCACTTAACAACCACCCTCATGATTCACTTTAAGTCTTTTTCTAGAAAAGAAGAGAAAGACACCCAAGGTAACATCTGAGTAAGTTTAAATATAGCTAATCCAAGAGTGAGGTTTATTGAATTCATACCTCTGCAAGTAATGGATCAAGTAATTTTGCTTAATTTCTTTTACCAGGCTATGTTGTTTGCTTGGAATTATCAGTAATGGGTTACTACAGATTTAGCCTTCAGCCCCAAAAGAATATATCATTGCTATAGGTCTCTATTGAACTACTTTAGAATTCTAGCAGAGCTGGAGATTCCCCCTCTGCCATGGACCTCAGCAACAGTCTGTGACATTCAGCTCCATAACTGTTCAAAAGATAGGTCATTCAACCATATCTTTCAAACTGTGCACATTTGTTCAAACCAGGAAGATCAATCAGACCACTAAAAATGTTTGAAATTACTAGGACCCAGCTAGCATTCTAGACCAAAAGTTACTAATAAGCCAATAATGTAACCTCACACTGCAATGTGATTCCAAACATCAAGTAAGTTCAACAAATTAACCTAAGGTAAAATAACAATTTTAAAAGAACAAAGCATATCAACTTATAATAGTGACAACTTTAATTTGGGGAAGTTTCATGCTTGTTCATCACGCAGTTCTTAGAACCTTCTGGAAAGTTCCATATCTCGGTTAGGACTATAATAAACTGAGCAATTTTCTCTGGAGAGAAAATGAAGGTTCCTAAAGGGAGAATGATAGAAAGGACAAAGAAGTTATCTGAGTATTCAAAGGAAAAGGCTGTTCTTGACTATAACAGGAGGATTACCTTTAACCGCATGCAAAATAACAGTCACATCATTTTAGTCCCCAGTTATCTGTAATGCACATAACACATAAGGAAGAACCATCTTTGAAGGAAAATAGAGAGTATGGTTTTTTGTTAATAAATCAAACTTTTAACCAGGATCTCAGTTTTTCTTAATATTAACAAAGGATAATCTTGACATTTCACAATATGGCTGTGTGTAGACCATGTAGAGTCTCTAACCAACTTTCAGCCTTTGTTAAACAAATTGGGCAACATTGTGTTTAGTTGTGGTTGTGCTTGCTCCAGGGATTCAAACACATGTGATTAACCATCTTTGTAAATTGACAGCCTCACTGGGTACAACGTCCCAAAATTTAATTCCAGCTGAAATGAGCTTGCTGACGATTGACGTAAAGTTTCTTCTTTTTTGTCTAACTTCATGTGGGAGGTCTTGTGAGATTCGGATCTAATTCCCATCCCAAGATAGATTTCTAGAATCTTTAATTTTACTCAGTACATGTACTCTGTCAAGGTAATTTAGAAATCGCACAATAAAGGCTCTTGGTGTTCTTCTTTTGCAGGGAGCAGCCTTAAAGCTCTATGGGCCCTTTCAATTACATAGAAAATACCATTTGGGGGATTTCCCAGCCACATTCTGGCACAGGACCTGAGCACAATATATTGGATCAGACTCTTCAGAAGATTCTGGAAGTCCATAGATCACAATATTATTCCTATGTGATCTACCTTCCAAATCCTCTAATTTTGATTCTAATTTATTTGTTTTATGCCTGATCAATGGGAATTCCATCTCAGTCCTGGATCGCCAGTCCTCTACAGAAGATATCCAGGCCTCCGCATTGATGAACCTGATGCTAATATTTTCAATTGCTCCACTCATGGCTTTAGACTCCTCTATGAAGGTGGCAATGGACTCTTTCAAATTGTTCAACTCTTCTCAAAATCTATCCTCTAACAGCAGAGTGTAACCTGGTGAATCAGTAACTTTGTTACCTGAGGCCTGTTTGGATTGTTTTGATCTCCCCGCCTGGTCTGGTGTCAGCAGGGGTGTGTGTGTTTAATCAGATTCTTCATTTCTACTTCCATAATACCACCCAATATTGTTCACGTTGAACTAATATTGGGTATCTCTGAACGGGATGCAGAAAAAGCTTATATAGACTTTCTTTAGCTAATATAAATATTGATTTTTTAAAGTTAGGGCATGAAGGTCAGCAAAACGCTGCTTACCTCATTAAGCTCATCACTGGAAGTCCTTGCCAACTCTGCCTGACTCTGTACCTACCACTGCCCACCACCTTCTCAGTGTGTGTGTTGGTCAACAGGGTTCAGTGCAGCATTCAGTTGAAGACATGAATCTGTCTGTTTTCTATGTGGCAAGGTAGAGAAGAAGAGATCTTTTATTTATTTAAGTCTTTGGTAACCGGGTAAGTGCACTGATCCAGTGGACCATTTTCAGGCACAACCCGGGCCACACAGGCGGCAGTTACAGAGGTAGTGACAAATTATACAATGAGTACAAGCCATGTGGATATACAGATATCATTGGTGAACAAAGAAAGTGACATAGAAAAGTAAAATTAATGACAGGCTGAAAAATACCAATCAGTACATCATGATAAGCAACAATTATTATACAATTATTTACAAAGGATAAGTGAACAGTGCAAATTAATGCATGATATAAAAAAAAAAACATACACAACAATAGCCAAGTGGGAGAGCCCGAGAAACAGATAGTGAAGGATGTAAGACAGGAATCCAAAGAAATGAAAGAGGGCAGGGGAGGCCAAAGCAGTCAAAGAGGGAAAAGTCAGAAAGATGGGGGGGGGGGAGTTATTCATGTATAACCTGCTGTGCCTACTGCTGCTGCTGTATTGTGATGACTTCTGGCTATGTTCACTGAACTCTCAGTGTGTGCATCAGTGGCCAGAGTCCAACAATATTACAGCATGTACCTTCAAAAATACAACAACACTGACTGCACTTGGTTACATTGAGTTATGGTTTCTCATTCAGACTTTAGTAAGTGTTAAGATCCTGATCTGTATCACTTGATATATTTCACTAAAATTTGTGATTTTTGTTTGTGGTGTGTCTTGCAAATTCTGCCTGACTCTGTACCTATGACTACCCACTGCCTTCTCAGTGTGTGTGTGTGTGTGTGTGTGTGTGTGTGTGTGTGTGTGTGTGTGTACATGTACACATGTGTGTTTAGGTCGGCAGAGCTAAATGCAGCACTCAGTTGAAAACATCTGCCTGCTCTCTAGGCATGAGGGTAGAGGAGAAAAAATATATTTTGTTCGTGTATAAAGTTCTGTGCCTTGTGCAGCCTGTTGTGATGATGATGAATTCTGACTGTGCCCACTGTGCCCACTGAACTCTCATTTAAAATATTTCACTAAAATACATGTAATTTTATGTATGTATTTTTAATGCCTTACCATAGCAAAAGCCTTGTTCAAATAAATCAATAGTAATAGATTGCCTATGCAATCCCAAAATGCAGTCCCCTGACCTACATTATACCAAGATCAGGAGACCGGATTTTGAAATCCCGATGGGTATTTGTTTTATGTGGGGAACTTCACCCCCAGCACCCCCTAACTAAAATATCCAGCTCCAAGGGGGAGCAGACCTCAGAGTTAGATGTTAGGATTGGGGTGGAAAAAAATTAGTTTTTAAAAATTCCCCACTGTTGGAACAGAACCCCATTCCTGATACTGTGCTGGCTGAGCTGTTGGAGCAATAGTACTCCACACTATGAGGTAGCTCAGCCAGCACCTCTCCCTGCTGTCTCCAAATGGTTACACCAGGCAAAACTATGCTTTGTGGGTGTAACACAGTATTTCACCAGGTGAAATACAATTTTGCCCAGTGAAATGACATTTCACTATCAGGCTGAAATGTCAGATATCCCTAATTACGGGATACCGATGCAGGCTCCTACATGTCAGGACCCTCAGCTTCAGTATCTTGTAAGGGTACCATAGTAATAATGAACAGGAGAATAAGGGGAAAGGGGGAACTGTTTAACCAGGAAAGGCACACTAAGCCAAAGTTTGTTTCCAGGTGCAACCTGGGAGCACAAGGAAGTTAAAAAACTTACTCAGGATCACATAGTATGCAAGTTGGGGCTCTGTGATTCAAATCCAGGCATAAAAAAGGAACTGTAGTTGGTGATTTGCTGCTTTCTCCTACTGCTTCACCAAATTATGGAATTCTCTCTCCTTAAATCTCTGCTTTGCCTCTTCCTAATGCTCACACTCCTCTATTCTCTATGACTTCCCTTCTCACACCTGTAATTATTTGCACCTGATACCCATCCCAGTTACACTTGTCCCTACCTGTTTCCTCCCACTTTTCCTTCTGATCCTCACTTGTCTACACCTGATTTTTTTCTTTGCTCCTCCTAAAGCACTCAGTCCTCTGTCTACTTCTGCCATCCCTGACTTGTACTTCCTTGAAATTTTATTGAAATTGTTCCTTGAATTTATTGCACTCTACACTTCATTTGTACCTCCTTGCTACCCACTAGACTGCCATCCCTTCTTTATCCTTGCACAAGTGCAAATGTGCCATTGATCATAGCCTTAGTTGAATTTTTTATTTTAGGTTGTCATGTTGTGCAACTATTGTTTGTTTGTTTTTTTATTGCATTATTGCCATCCTCTTCTCCCTTCCCTCAGAATGCATCTGAAAACAAGCTGCTGTCAGCTCAGTATGTCCTTCCTGGTGAACTTTTTGAAATAAATAAATAAATAAAAACATACATACATACATACATACATACACACACACACATACATACATACACACACACATACATACACACACACATACATGCATACATACACACACATGCATACACCCATACATACATACACACATACATACACACACATACATACATACATAATGTTCTGAACTCAGGATGTCCAATGCAACTGCAGCAGAAAAACATTTAATATATGATTGGGTGGCCCTGTATGTCTTGCATGTTGCTCATCTGCATTCAGCTATAAGTGGTCACTGTGCTAACAAAGATAAGAAGCCACAGACAAACCTAGCTATAGTCATGTCTCACATAATCATCTCTCCCTTATACAGCACAGATCTTCTATGTTTTTGCCCTTCATTTTATGACATGCATTACACTAGCATCTTCTGTTGCTGCAACCCTATTAACAATAATTGACTTGAGCCAACAACAGCTGCCTCAGAATTGTTTTTATATGTAATGCTTCATCTTACTTTGTTGCATTATTGTGATGCAAGTGTCATATGCTGTAAGGAACTGAGAGGTAATATGAACATCATAATTAGCCATAATACTATCTCCCTCTTTTCTACAAGATATTGTTCCATACTATTCAACTCTTCAAGTATGTCTTTTTACTGTTTACTCTTAGTTGCCATCTTTATGGCCTGTGTCATGCCTTACAACAGTCCCTGGATGCAGAGTACCTGCTCAGTTAACAAATAAAATAAATAAATGAATAAATAAAATATGCCTCCCACACTTGCATCACAATGGTACTACAAATAAAATGACTTCCAATAAACTGTAATGTAGAGTAAAGACTAGTGATATATTGGACCAAAGCACACAATATGCAGGAGTATAGATTGCCAAGAATGTGTACAGAAGAAATGTTAGAACAGAGAAGGGAAGAATTTGTCTACCTGAGCACAAAAATATTAGAAAAACTAATTCTGCCCTATGGGTTATTGGAATCTCTAATAGAAAGCTCAAGAACCCAGATTGAAGAGATTAATGAAATTATAAAGATTAGAATCAGAGATGTTCATACACAAAAAGAAATGGAATTAGCTAAAAATAGCAAATTTAGTTTATGGCTTGCATTAAACAGTAAGAGACAATTTGGGCTCTATCATTACTTAAGAACAATAAGTAATGCAAATTATATAAAGGCCTTCACAACATTCAGATATGGTTATGGGGACAGTAATACCCTGAAACAAAAATCTGGTGTGACAAAGTCTAATGTGTGTGCTTGTAGTCTAGATGAAGACTTCCCAAAACATATTTTATTACATGTCCTCTGTATAAAAAACAAAGACATTTTTATCTAGGAGATATCCTTACTTCTAACAAGCTCCATTTAGATGATGGGGGGGGGTGTGTGCTGCACTCCTGAGGTGCCGTCTTTTGGATGAGATGTTAAACCGAGGTCCCATCTGTCTGTTCTGGTGGTTGTTCAGGTGGATGTTAAAGATCCCATGGCACTTCTTGAAAAGAGCAGGGGAATTTCCCCAGTGCCCTGGGCAAATTTCCCTCATTCACGAAAAATGCCACCAACAGCTTAATCTGGTTCAAGGTCAGTTGGCATTCATCTGTATCCCCCTCCTCCTGGGTCATGCCTGAAAATAGGCAGGATTTGTCTAGTGTACTTACCTGGTCAACAAGAACTAAATAAAATAAATGAATAGATAGGGTATCAAGATTCTGCAGATATATTGAGTGGAAAAAGATTCACTTACAGAAACAAAGTTGATTATATAGAAATAATATTGAGACAAGAAAATTGTGTAGGCTGAACAAAAGTGCAATATGAAGTTCTATTGAAGGTTCACAAACTCTGCTGGGTACAGATTTCACAATATTGAGATTGTGCCTGATGAAGTCATTCTAAAATATTCATTGAGAATTGTGTATTTATGTATGATGTCTGTACTGTATTTTATATATATTTTTGTAATGACAATACTTCTTGTCAACAATAATTTTTTACCTTTACAAATAAAATAAAATACTGCACATAAAGTTAGTGCAGAACGTGCATTTTTTCTCAGTTGAATTTTAAAGAGTTCTACAAAACAAAAATACAGACACTAGAATAAATAGATTACTAAATGTATTAACAAATAAATGCACTCCAAATAAAATACACCCCAAATAAAATCTGAATCTATGGTAATTCGAGTCAGTTAGGTGATGTTGTTGATAAAATAAAACTAAAAAAAAAAAACAGTTCAGCTGGCCTGTTGGTGCAGAGGTAATGCTACCACTTGTAATGCCAGTGACCAGTTTTCAGGAATGATCATAGTTCACTGGGGGCCAGCCAGGAAGGTGGATTGGTTGTCCCATGGAGTACTCTCCTCCCTTGGGGTGGGGATCCTGGTTTTGTCACCTAGTGGAAGCAAGGTGGCAGCACCTGAGAGCAGCAACATGGGGCAGGGCTTTTGGCAGATGCTATCATGTACGCATATGCATGTCATTGGAAAGCAACACCCTGGGGAGGAAATCTAAAGATGAAAATGCCCCAGACTCACTCCAGCAATCCCGACAGGCACTGCATGACCAACATGACAGGCCACCCACCTATAAGGTCTTGTATAAGCTGTGGTTAACTGCTTAGTCCATGAGAATGTTTGTGATAGGGGCCACCCTGTTGGCCCAGCAGCAGCATATTTTGCTGCCATGCTTTTTGGAAGCAGGCTTTGGAAGTCATGCTGGGAGGCAGGTCATGGCCAAGACAGCTGCTACCTATGCAGTGCATCTTGGTTAGTTAGGATTGGTGGCAGACTCCATCACCACAGTGACCACTGTACTTGCTCCTGCTGCACTGGGGATACTTCAGCTGTGCATGGCTGGCATAAGGCACTCATTCCCACCAGGGGAGGAGGAAGGACAAAAACCAAGGGAAAAAAAAACAGTAGCCAATTGAATGATGACTGGCTTTGGCCTGATCAGGGTATATCCCTGAGATGAGCTACTGGCCAGAGAAGAAAAACCTCTTTGGGAAAAAATAGAAGGTTGGTGATGGGACTGGGCTGATGCTGCCACAAGTTGGGGTGGCAGTAGGGAAGCAAAAAAAAAATATATATATATATATATGTAATAGATAAACTACTTTGAGGTGTGCGGTCGCGCTCTGATATACACATGCCTTGGTGTGCTTTATACGTATGAGGTCAGACTACTACAACCACTCAAAGGCGTGAGTATATCAGAGCATGACCACACACCTCAGAGTGGTTTACCTATCTTATAAAATGTCTAAATTGTTTTGGAGGGGATAAAAGTGCAGGTGTATGGTCACTCTCTGATATACGCATGGTCATGTGATGATCAGTATCCAATAAATCCCAAGCAATTTCCTACCCATTTTATAAATATATATATATATATATATATATATATACACTCACAGATACAGATATATATATATATATATATATATATATATATATATTCTTGATAAAAACTTCATTAATGCATCGTTTAGGGTTCCCACCATCAAAAGTTGGGAAATGTGGTGCACACACCAGCAGGCATGGGGGAGGTGGCTTGGGGTCATCAGCCCTAACGCTCACTCCATTCCATAAGTAAATAAGCTAAGATGGGTTCAGTATAGGAGAGTGGAGTGAGCATTAGGGCTGATGACCCCAAGGCACACTCCTGATGCCTGTTGGTGTGTGCAGGGTGGGGGTGGGGTGCTAGAGCTGGAAACCCTAACACCACATTTCCCAACTTTGATGGTGGAAACCCTAACCGATGCATTAACAAAGTTTTTTGCTAAGAATTTCCTTACTTTTTTAATCCACTAAAATAGATGTTTTTTGAGAAAGTATCACTCCTTAATGATATCCATATTTATGTGTGTGCTCCATATATGCATATATGTATGTAGCTGTGGAAGTGCAAGGCTCTCCGGGCCTTGCACTTACATTTGTAAGGCAAGTGTGACAAAACTGTAGGCATATCCATGTTATTACCCCACCTGATATACACTGTAAAGTCTAACAACCCAGCCAAAATGTAAGTCGATGCAACAGCAATGCCATTTTGCGCCACAGGTGTGAAAACACATTTTGGCCAGAATTTGAAAAATGACAGCTGCAACATACATTTTGGTGGGGTAATAGCAAGTGTATGTTAAAAATTTGGTGTCAAAATATTTAAAATTCTTACAGTTATGATCGTACTTAGTGAAATCACAACAAATGGTCATAACTGCCATTTTTAATCATTTTAACCCCAAATGTTTAACATAACTTTCTCATATCCCCACCTCATGAACAATATGACTGTTATTGCACAAATCCTGCCTGAAAGGTGATTTGCCAACTGACCACAAAATCACCTTTGTGGAAGGAGTTGCATAATGACAGTCACATTGTTCATGATGTGGTGTCCCCAAAAGACTATGTTAAAAATTTGGGGTCAAAATCTCAAAAAATGCCAAAGTTATGCATAAATGTTGAAACCCCCCATTGAAATACACTGAAGTGCATTTACCTTAGTTCCCCATATTGTAGTCACCAGTTCCAGCAGCAAGACGTGTCTTCGATCAGGAGAGTGGATCTCAAACCTGGGATCTCTTCAGGTGAGTGAAGGTGTGTGGGGATGTCAAGGGGGTGTGGTGAGGTGGGTACACAGTGGGAGATTGGGAGGGGAGTGCAGATGTGATTGGTGATGGAGAGTTTCTTTTTTTTTCAGATGAAAACAAATTAAAAAAAGTCATTGAGAGATGGTTTTCTTATTTTCAGCATGAAAATAACATGGTAGGTTGGGGGGATGCCACTAGCCACCAACAAAATAAACAGATGGGGATCAGGCATCAGGGATTGGGGAGGGAGGGTCACTAGCCACCAGGAAAATTACATTTTAAAATATAATACAAATATTGGGGATCAGGGAGGGAGGGCCACTAAACCAACAAGAATTTTTATCCATGGAGGGTTCACTTACAAATGGCAAACAACAACAGTTGTGTTTCCCCTAATCATTGCCCAAGGAATCTGATTTTTGTGGTTAGTTTGCCCCCCAAAATAGGCAGAAATCTGTATATTTTAGTTGCAGAGGTTTTACTGCCACAAATTACAGAATGATTTCCCGAAACAAGGGGACAGTCTGCTGCAATTTGCGGTAAACTCCCTTATTTCACAGAAAAGGAATTCTGTTTCACAAAACACTGATTCCTTTTGCAGCAATTTGTGGCAGAACCCCACCCCCTTGTTTTACAAAAATAGTGCAACAATTTGCAGTAGTAAAATCTCCTCATATAAAATAAACATATTTCTGCACATTTTTTTGCCAGACTGACCACAAAATCATATTCTTCAGGCCCCAATTAGGTAAATACAACTGTTGGTGTTTACCATTTTTAAGCATTTTTTGATATATTTAAATTTGTATGCCACACTAACTGAAAACAAGATGAAGTAATCTTGACAGTACATTCCGCATTTGCGACAATAAACACTGCTTTCACAGCAACAAAACAGTCTGCATGGCACATCTAATTTTTCCCATAGAAAATAATTGGAACATTGACACTTTAATAGCTTTTGAATGGATTAATATGTTTTCATCAAACCTTCAAGAGACACATCTGTGACCCAAAACCTGTATACACTGTAAATGTCAGACCACAACTCCACACAGTTTCTGAGAAACAGCATGACAAGGAGTTTATACAAAAATAGTAATTTTCACTTTATTTAACACTCTACATCCCTGCACCTGCACAACCAACTGGGATGAAACTTGCCACATCAACAGATCTTTGTTCCTCAATGGTACATGCTAACTTTCATGCGAAATTGTCAAACAGTAGAAAAGTTATAAAAATGCAAAATATTGGGTTTAACACAGATGTGACAATTGAACCCTAACAATAGGGGCATGACCGTGGCCCTATTATATATATTCTTAGTCAAAAATTATATTAAAGCATCAATTAGGTTTGATATCAAACTGTAAAAAGGAGAGAAATATGACGTTAGGGTTTCCAACCCTAACACACCAACAGGCGTTGGGGTGTACCTTGGCGTCATCAGCCCTAACATTCACCCCAATCCATAACTAAATATGCTGAGATCGTACACAGTAGGAGAATGGGGTGAGCGTTAGGGCTGATGACCCCAAGGCACACCTCTGATGCCTTTTGGTGTGTGCACGGTGGGGGTAATGTGCGAGGGTTTGAAACCCTAACATCATATTTCCCTCCTTTTTACTGTTTGATAGTAACCCTAACTAATACATTAATGCAGTTTTTTTTTGCAAAGAATTTCCTTACTTTTTGAGATAATGTAATCATAGCATTGTTTGCCTGTGGGAGTGTAGGGCTCTCTGAACCCTGTGCACCTACCCATGTATACATTTTTTGGGTAAAGTAATCTAATCCTTATTTGCCTGTGGGAGTGCAATGCCCTTCGGTTCCTGCGCTCCTATCCCTCATTAGATGTATGTACTGTATGTGGATTGCTGTGTAAAGGCCTTGTGCTTCCATTTATAGGACAACAGTGACCAAATTGCCAGCATAGCCGTCTTATTACTCCAACTCATGTACCTGGTACAGAATATTTTTGAATCCCTGCCAAAATGTAATTCTGCACAACTGCAACACCATTCCATGCCACAGGTGCAAAAACACATTTTGACTAGAATTTGGAAATGAAACTGTGACATACATGAGGTGGTGTAGTAAGAAGTCTAAGTTGAAAATCTGGGGTCAAAGTCTTTCAAATTTCCAAAGTTAAGAGTGTACATAGCGAAATTGCAACAAATGGTCATATCTTTGCCATCATTACATATTTTGACCCCAAATTTTCAACATAACCTTCTTATGACATCTGCTTATGAACAGTATGATTACCATTATGCAAATACAACCAGAAAGGTGAATTTGCCAAGTGACCTCAAAATCTCCTTTTGGGCAGGAGTTGTGTAATGACATCCCCATTGTTCACGAAGAGGTGTCTCAAAAAGGGTATGTTGAAAATTTGGTGTCAATATATGCAAAAATAGCAAAGTTATGCACCAAAGTTAAAAACACCATTGAAATATATTGATTTCCCATACGAGAAAGATCTTTTCTCATGAGTCATCATACACAACAAATTTATTTTTGTATGATGACGATATGAAAAAAGAATTTCAATGTTAAAAAAAAACATTTTAGGGGCATTTCTTGAGCAGTAAAGTGCAGAATGCAGCTAAGGGGGTCCTGATAAGAAAGCTACATGAGTTGGTTCCTCCCCAGAATATCATTTCTGGGGTGTTTCAAATTTGAATTTCTCAGGCAAAACTGAAAACAACATAATGGCCATATGAAAAAGGATTTTTCTCAAATGAAAAAGGAAGATGTCATATGAAAAAAGAATTATTTTTTCACATACAAACAGAGGAGAGAAAGAAGTAAGTGCCTCAGCTGGTACATGAACCCAGGCCACCTGGAATACCATTCTGGTCATGATAACCAGTTGCACCACCAAGGCAACTGGAACCTGGGCTGTCCCAGAGCACACATTACTCTTTTTCTAATGCACATCCTGGTGCTGCACAAATAATGACTTCATTTTTCAATCTTGCGGGTACGGTGTGCATATTTATGGAACACATACAAACAGAAGAGAGAAAGAAATAAGTGCCTCAGGTGGGACTTGAGCCCAGGCCACCTGGAATACTGTTCTGTTCATGCTAAACAGCTGCACCACTAAGGCAACTGGAACCTGAGCTGTCCCAGAGCACATGTTATGGTTCGATTAGTCTTTCTCTAATGTACAGCCTGGTTCTGCACAAATAACTACTTCATTTTTTCAATCACATGGGTGTGGTGTGCATATTTATGGCACACATACAAACAGAGGAAAGAAACAAGTAAGTGACTCAGCTGGGACTTGAACCCAGATCTCCTGAAATACCATTCCAGTCATGCTAACCAGCTGTGCCACCAAGGCAACAGGACATTACTCTTTCTCTAATGCACAGCCTGGTGCTGTACAAATAATTACTTCATTTTTCAATCATGTGTAATATGTGCTGTGGGACAGCCCAGGTTCCAGTTGCCTTGGTGGCACAGCTGGTTAGCCCATCTGGAATGGTATTCCAAGCAACCTGGTTTCAAGTCCCAGCTGAGGCACTTACTTATTTCTCTTCTCTGTTTGTATGTGTTCCATAAATATGCACACCACACCCACATGATTGAAAAATTAAGTCATTATTTGTGCAGCACCATGTTGTGCATCAGAGAAAGAGTAATGTCTGCTCCGGGACAGCCCAGGTTCCACTTGCCTTGGTGGTGTAGCTGGTTAGTATGACCAGAATGGTATTCCAGGTGGCCTGGGTTCAAATCCCAGCTGAGAATTCTTTTTTTCGTTTCATACAGCTAACTTTTAGTGCTTACTGAGCATGCTCAGAAATGATTTTTCTAATTTTTAAAATGCAATAACTTAAAGACAGTTTATTATTTTTTTCACCAGACTAGCAAAAGACACATCTGTGGGCTAGTTCCTTTCTGCACTGAAAATTTCAGACAAAGATTCCAAACTGTCTGGTCTGTAGGCAAGTTCAAAGAAAAACCCCAGCAAAGTCAATGAGCGAAAAAATGCTTTTTTCACCTCTCTGAAACTCAGAAACTGTACATCTGACTGAAACATAACTTGCCACATCTAGAGCTCTACCCTAGGTAACAGTGCATATAAAATTACATGCAAATCCATTGAACAGTTGCAAAGTTATTAAAGTATAAAATTTTGAGTTTAACATGAAAGTGCCTACTCAGTTCTAACTATAGATGCGCGATTGCACACATATAATAATGCACACCCCATTCCATCTGTAAATAAGGTCAGATGTGTAGATTTTATGTAAATAGGGTGAGTGTTAGGCTTGAGAAGCCCAAGCCACACCTCAAACCTGCTCCCCTGCCTGGTTTGGGAGGGTGGGGTGTTAGGGAAACCCTAGTGCCTCAATTCCAAACGTTTTTCACTTTGACCCAAACTGGAGCATTAACAACATTTTCTGCAACTTATTTCCTTACTTTTTGAGACAGTATAATAATATCCTTATTTTACTGTGGGAGCATCATCTCCCTGTAGGTGCGTATATGTATGTAGTTGTGGAAGGACAGGGCCCATCCATTTATAGGACAACAGTGACCAAATTGTCAGCATAGCCATCTTAAAAACCCTTTGAGAACTGAATATGTGTGAACGTATTTAGATTCTGGACATATATATACGTCCACAGTCTTCTAAGTTAATACCCTACCTCATGTACTCAAAACAGAACATTTTCAAATTCCTGCAAAAACGTAATTTTGTGCAGCTGCAACACCATTCCATACCACAGGTGTGAAAACACATTTTGGCCATGATTTGAAAAATGACAGCTGTGACATACATGAGGTGGGGTAATAAGAAGGCTATGGTAAAAATCTAAGTTCAAATATTTAACTTTTCTGAAGTTACAAGTGGGCATATTGAAATTGCAATGAATGGTCATAACTTTGGCATTTTTTTCATATTTTGCCTTAAATTTCCAACATAGTCTTCTTATGACCCAACCTCATAAACCCCATAGGTGAAAATGTTCAAATCTGTGCCAAAACACCATTCTGCACCACAGATTCAGACAGTATGTGAAAATATTGAAAATGACCAAAGTTATGCACATGCGTAGAAAATTTCAATGGATACACATAACTCACCTATTTTTAGGAATTTTTTTTTGCTAATTTTCAACATGCCATTTTTGGTACCCCACCTCATGAACACTCATGGTGAAATTTCTTCATTCAGTTCCAAAAGGTGATTTTGTGCAGTGATCACAAATTCACCTTCCTGGCCCAATTAACAAAATTACATTTGCATTGTTCATGAGGAGGGGTCCAAAAAGACCATGTTGAAAATTTGGTGAAAAAATTCCAAAAAATGGCAAAGTTATGAATATAAGTTCAAAATGCCATTGAAATACATTACAAGGCACTTATCTTTATTCCTCAGTTCACTGTTCAGCTTTGAAGAGTGCAGATGTGTCTTGGGCCACAGAAGATGACAGCGTTCGATCTCCAATGTTAGGTATAGGGTAAGGAGGGGTGTGGGGTGGTGAGTGCTCAGTGTGAGGGTCAGGATGGGGGGATGGGGAGGGCAGCGATGACGAGGGACCATTTTTTTTTTTTTTCAGATAAAAAAAGATGCCTGGGGATCATTTTCTTTTTTGCAGGTACAGTTATAACTCACTTTGGGACTTTGGGGGTGGGCTCCCCAGTGCCCCACACTACTTGGGAGAACACACTGACATAGGGGATTGGGCATTCCTATGTCGGCAACTAGTTATGAAAATGTGCTGGGTAGGGAAGGGGCAACAACAATATAAAAAAAATAAATGCTGTTTAATAAGCTGCCAAAGGGGATTGGGACCCCCAGTATGCAGATACTTGTTCATTAAAACAATGGGCTGCAGGAAGGGGCATCCGACATTGGGAGTAGGCACCCTGGTGTCAGATTATATTAATATAAAAAAACAGGGAACTGGGATCAGAATGTGGGAGGTGCCATTAGACACCGGGGAATTTATTTCTATTAAAGGGACAGCAATCAGAGGTTGGAGGTGCCACTTGACACCAGGGAAATGTAGGACCAGCGGTATTGGAGGATGGGGAGGCACTAGACACCAGGGAAAAACATTAGAGTGCTGGGGAGGGCAGTGAAAGGGACAAGCAAGGATTTTCGAATGACGAAAATGGATCTTTTCTTCATGATTTGTGATATGACAAAGTAGTCTTTTTTTTTTGTACCATGCAGTCAGGGAAAAGTATTCATTATATTAAAAACATATTTCAAGGACATATTTCTAACTTTGAAGTGAATATTGCATCTAATGGGGTCCTGATCAACCAGCTAGGTGTGATGCTGTCACTCCAGGATGTCATTTTTGTGGTATTTGCAAAAAAAAAAAGGTAAGAAAAAATGGAAAAACAAGATGGCGGCTCGTGAAAAAGGAATTTTCCCTCATGAAAAGGATTTTTCCTTCACAAAAAAAAGAACACATCTCACAAGAGCAAATCCTTTTTTGCGAGGTTGATCCTTGGTCGAACTTCGTACCGGGTTATAATGTCATACGCTTAATAGCGCACAGCATTATGCTGAAACCCGGACCTGTGCACTCTCTGTGTTGGACCCCCCAGGAGTTATAATCCTAAGTGGGGGGGTTTGGGGGCACTGCCCCCCGTAACAGGGAGTGTGGGGGGCAGAGACCCCACAGAAAAAAAGTTAGCATTGAATTCCGCAACATGATTATGTCACACGACATCCTGCCATGTGCAGTATTGACCCCATGCCATCTAACTTTATCCCTCTAATTTGGACAGGAGAATTCCCATTAAAACCAATCTGAACTTGAATAACTTGAAATTGAATAACTTTGCTACAGATTAATATTTTCTCACCAATAAAGCATGGCAGTTCTGTTACCTAAGTTGATTCTACCTTTAAGAAAATACGTAAAAATTCCACACCATCCGGACTCAAGGCACTGAGGAAAAAACTGAAAAAAATGGCATGTTTTATGGTTTTATCACTATACGGATCTCAGAAATCCGTATAGCTGACTTAAAAGAAATTTGCCACATCAAGAGATCTTCCCCATGGGACAGCGTATACCAAATTTTGTGCAAATCCATTGATCAATTGCAAAGTTATTAAAGTGCAAAATATGAGGTTTAACATTAAACAGGCTACTCAACCCTAACTATAGGGGCACTGACCACGCCCCTATAATATATATATATAGGGGATATGCAATGGAAATGAGTGGAATACATGATTTATGTGCACAAGAGCAGTTTGACCTCAGGTAACCTCACAAGTGGAGTAAGCCACGAGTGAGATGTCCAAGGTTAAACTGCTCAAGTGCACATAAATCATGTATTCCACAAGTGGTCCACTGCATATCTGATTTATGCAATAAGAATGGAGTTTTTGGGATGCTTTTTGATTTATTTTTATTAGTTTAAGTTTTATTTTTGATAAAGTTATTGGGATTATTTTTTGTATTTCTGCTCAAGACTGGGCAGGTTTCTATGGTAACTGGCATGGTTGCTGTGGAGCCGATGTCCAAAGAAAAGGTGAGGTTTTCATTGGTTGTTTTTTACTTTGTGGGAGGACTGGAGAGTTTTGAAAACATGGCGGTTCTGCTTCTCACTTGGCGAGAGCCGCTGTGGTGATATTTTTGTATTTGGTTGCCTTTTTTTTTCTTGTGTTTGTGTTTTTTTTTTTATTGTAATTAAAATCATTATTTTATGTGGTTGCTCCTGCCTGTCGAGTGTAACACAGACCGAGCGAGAAATCGAGCCTGCAGCATTACTTCTAATGGGCGTCTTTTACTGTTATTGAAGATAGAAGTGGTTTTATTACTATTTTTGTTTTTATTTATGTATCATGAAAGGTATCTGGTTGATCCTGCTTTCTGTGCCTGTTTTTTCCATTTTTGGAGTGCTGCAGAGGACCTGGGAAGGGAAGATGAGTTTACTATCAATTTGTGAGCCGCAAGAGGGAGCGGATTTTATGGCCTAGGGCAAGTGTGGCCGGCTCCACACTGTGATGGTGAGAATATGCTGAGGGAATCATGCTGGCAAAAAAAGAAGCTTTTTTCTTTGTTTATTTAAAGTTTGGTGGGAGACTTGTTGTGCCAGGGGAAATCAGAGTGGCTGGTGGTTTTTCGTGTTGGGGTGGGGGAGTGGAGTCATTGTGACAAGAGGAGTAAGCAGCAATGAAGGAAGGAAATGTATTTTGTGCCCCTTCAGTTGGAGTCTTTTTTGTTGTTGTTGTTCATCACTGAGCTGGGCTGGTTTGGCAAGCAAGTGTGGTGGTTGGTGAGAGCTTGTGGAGCTGTAAGGTGGGAAGTAGTGCTGGGCTCAGGGTGAGGGGAGTGTTGATTGAGTGGTACATTGAAAGTAGGGGTAAGTGTAAGCAGTGCCAGCAGGAGGGGGATGATTGATGGCAGGGTGTTAAATAAACAGTGGTTGATTGATGTTAGGGTGTTAAATAAATCTCAGAACCACCATTTATTTAACACCAGAGAGAATAAATGAATTTATTTACTGTGTTTCCACCCACAACTACTGCATATAGATAGACAGACAGACAGAACGGTAGACACAGACAGATCGATGGATATCGTGATATATTCATAGACGTGCAACAATAAAAGACAAGAGACAATTATGTATAGCAAATCAAGTTCTGATGGGCACAGCATGGTGGTCAGCATGGGAGAGGAGTGGTGGGGCACAGCTGGCCACAGGGGGAGGTTTAGGGGGAAGGGAAAAGGGCACAGACAGCACCATGTAGGGGGAGGGAGATCCAATGTGAATGGTCCAATCTGGGCAATAATAATGTTCCACTATTGTTGAATGTAAGTAGCCAGATTGGGGCCACAATAATATGGTGCCAGAAGCAGCATTATTGAATGGCCTGATTGGGGACAAATTAAAGAGATTACCAAGATAGGTGTCTGCACCACATATATCAGTGCCTTACCTCATAAGAATGCTGGCTATGTATAACTGTCCCAGAAATATTAAGTATTATAGCTGTGATTTCTCTCATAAACTACTGTTTACTGGGTTACTGTCGCTTCCTGGTCTTTAGATCCGCCCCCACGCCATCCCCATGCTCAGCAAAATTATGACATGATCCCAGGGAGAACACGGGGACAAGCTCCATTATAGTCTATGGGGGGCAGCTTTAAGAACATTTTTCTATGTCACAGTGACTATTTGGTGATTGATCAAGGGCACCAGGTAACTAACAAGCCACTCGTTAGTTGCCCGGTACCTTTGATTAATAACCAAATAGTCACTGTGACATATAAAAATGTTCATAAAGCTGCCCTCATAGACTATAATGGAGCTTATTCGCACACTCTCCTTGGGATCACATCATAATTTTGCTGAGTTGGGGAACAATGTGGGGGCAGATCTAAAGACGGGGAAGTAACAGTAACCCGGTAAACAGTAGTTTATGAGTGAAATCATGGCTATAATATTTGATATTTCTGGGGCAGCTATACGTAGCAAGCATTCTTATGAGGTAAGGCACCAATGTATGTGGTGCAGACACCTAATATTTTAACTTAGTACAGTAAATCTCTTTAATGTGCTCATAGTGAGGAGGCAGAGGTGTAGGAACACACATATTTCTACCACAGTTATTGTGAAGAGTCCAGCAAGTAATCCCCACAGTGACTGTGGTAGTAACATATGTAAAATGTCTCATCAGCTTCCAGTTAGCATGTACTAATCCCAAGAAGTATGTCCTGACCATGTGAAACAATCCTGAAAGGAACATAAAAAATGTTGTTTACATTTTTAAATACAATTGTAAATTTAAGCATCTGTGAAGTCTGTTTAATCAACCCAGTGTATTGTTTTGTGTTTGTTTTGAAACAGTCCAGCTTTTCTTTAGTTAGGCCTCATATTAATACAACATTTTTCATCGCACAATATTCTTTTAAAATTACTTAGCAGTTCCAGAAACCAGTAAAATCAGTTGAGAAGAAGACTACAATGAAATACATATGCAATCCCTGCCTTCTATCTTGCCAATGTCAGTTGCTTCCTAAAATGGAACATTTCTTACAATAATGTGTGAAGATTTTCCCTGTCTGCCCCTCGACTCACTCATCATTGCTCATTCTATTCTGTCCTAAAGTGGCTCTCCCTCTTTTCCTGGCGCTTCTACATTCTATGCTGCTCAATTGATAATATCATTAGCTCCTCCAAACCAGCCTGACTGGCCTCTGTTCACTCCTGCTGATTCTGCCTACCCTTTGCTCTCAAAAGATAAAGCCTTACTGGCTGTTCCAAAGTGCTCCTCCAAAATGGGGTGAGCAAGCATTTGTTCACTTTGACCCTAGAGCCTGGAACTTCCTACCGTCTCATCTTAGGGCCTGCCAATCTTACCTTGTATTCTGTAGAGAACTGTTTTACTACCTTGGCTCGTCTGATAAAACCTTCTGTTCCTGACATCTCCTAATCATTACACTCTCCCTTTTCCATGCTAACCTGCTAGTGCCACATATCTTCTTCTTGTTCCTCTCTGTTATACACCCCTAAATATTCATTATCTTCTGGCTTGGTTGCTCTAGATGCTGTTTTGCTTGCACATACTGGTTGCACAGCCTTTACTGACAGCTGTGTCATGTATATTGTTTACTGTGCCTGAATCCCCTTATTTATTGTAATGACCACTAGTTGTTTTGATTACTCTTGTTATTGCCTGTTTAAATTGCTTTTACTTTATTGTCTGTATTTTAGTTATTTTGTACCTTATCACTGCCTAAATTGTTTGCTGTTGCTTAGATACTTTGTAACCTTTACACTCTCTGTTGACTGTATATTTTGACTGTACATTCTTGTTTACTTGTTGCTACCTGATATTGTACTTTCCTTGGTCATGCTTTAAAATAGGCATCTGTTTGTCTAGTGCACGTACCTGCTAAACAAGAGCTAAATAAATAAATAAATGTAGAATAATACATGGGGAAGTGTGGTTTATGAGGATTTTATGCACACCCGAAGGTGTGTGATGAAGAAGAAGAAGAACAATCAGCATTTGTATAGTGCTTTTCATACACAGTATCCCAAAGCGCTTTACAAGCAATGCTAGACTGGTAGTGAAGTGACTGAATGTGTGGTGGCTATCGCACATCATCACCCACACACAGCCTGGATAATTGCATGAACCGGTTTATGGGAAGAGAAATGTTGGCCAGGACACCAGGAATGTTCCCTGCTCTTTACAAAGAGTACCCTGGGTTCCTTTACTTCCACCTGGACACCCACCAGGACAACACCAAGATGGTCAGAAGGGACCTCGGTTTAACGTTTCATTCGAAGGATGGCACACCCCAGCAGTACAGCACCCCCAATACTGCACTCGGATGCCAGCGATTTTTAGGTGCAAGTCCATCCTGGTGTGGGACGAGAACTCACAACCTTCTGGTCCAGAGGTGGATGTGCTACCAACTGAGCCACGCTGACACCTGATGCCCCATAAACCCCGAAGGTGAAGCCCGAGGGGGTTTATCTGGGCATCACACACCAAGGGTGTGCATAAAATCCAAATTTCCACAATTCTCTATGTTTTATTTTTTATATTAATTGGTTAATAGTGCACCCAGCTTTTTTATTACAGTTCTCTGAGAAGTGTTTATTTTTGCGCTGGCGGTTTTCTGTCAGCAGTGCGAGCAGACCACAAGTGCGAGGATAGCTTCTCAGAGAGGTGCTGAGAGAGACTCATGACTGTTTCGGCCAACCGTGGTTCACAGAACTATAGGGGTCTGCCAGCAGTGGTTTATTGACCATAACCAGTAAGTATAATAATATATGTGTGTTAGGGCGATTAATGCATGTTACCAAAGTTTGTGAAATTTTTTTGTCTTAACCAGAAAGCTAAAACCTTGGTTGTCTGAGCATCCCCATCTTAATATTTATGTTGTAGGCAACATTAAGCCATTTCTTTTTTCAAATTAAAGAATACCTCGGATTTTCTGCTTCACTCTTT
Source organism: Neoceratodus forsteri (assembly GCA_016271365.2). Taxonomy (NCBI): domain Eukaryota; kingdom Metazoa; phylum Chordata; order Ceratodontiformes; family Ceratodontidae; genus Neoceratodus; species Neoceratodus forsteri. The sequence goes on along the minus strand of CM057450.1, from coordinate 99,865,354 downwards.
GTAGCTGTGGTTAAACAGAGTGGTCACCTTGTATGTAAAATTGATGCAAAATCTGCAATTCTACCTGCAGGGCCTGTAATTTCTCCTCTCTCTGCCTTTTTAGGCATGAAGCATAACAGATGATACCCCCCCCTTAAGACAGCCTCTAAGATATCCCACAGAGTCGTTGGGCTCACCCGTCTTTATCACTTTCTTGCAAAATCTGCTAAATCTTGTTTTGGATTTTTTCTTTGAAGTCTGGTATGTTCGATAGTGCATTTAATTTCCAAAGTGATAGGCCCCTTCTGTTACATTAAACAGTTTCCAAATGTAGGGGGGGATGATCCAACAGCAGTACAGGCAGAATTGTACATTTATCAACCTTATAAGCATGTTCTGCTGATATCAAGATCCTATCTATGCTAGTATAAATACCATGTGGTGAGGAAAAGTGAATATATAATCTACTGGTTGGATGGAGTTTGTGCCATTTAACCACCTAGGCCAGCTCTCAGTAAAAAGACAAACTAATCTTTTGCAAAGGGGTCTCTCTAGGGGATGTAATATTAGTTATATATTTATCTAAAATGAAATTGAAGTCTGCACCTACTATTAACATGCCTGCTTGAAAACTCACTATCTTGCTATGCAGCTGTGTGCTGAACATAACAGTGGAACCAGTAGGAGCATACAGGCTGATCAGTGGCAGTTCCTCATCTAAGTAGATGCCCTTAACCATTGCAAAACAGCCTTGTGAGCCCAAGGAAGAGGCTGTAACTTGAAAAGACAAAGATTGAGGTATTAACACCACTGTGCCTCTCCTCTTTCCCTTTTGGAAAAGAAGTGGTCATCACATGAGTATAGCCAAATTTAGTTAACTTATAGAAATATTGACAACGATAGTAGAAAAAGACCTGTGGTCCATCTATTCTGCCCGAGTTCCCTGTTTAGCCCTAGGACCTACTGTCCTTCCAGGGTCCATACCCTCACCATCCTCCCACTCTTTCTCCTCCCTGTTTCTGCTGCCCCAGTCAAACACTATATCTTTCATCCATCCCAAATGTGCTTGAAACCACCAATGGGTTTCACACCCACCACTTTGGCTAGTAGACAGCTCCACGACTCCACCACTCCTTCTGTAAATAATACTTCACGTGGTCTCTCCTGAACCTCCCTTCTGTTAGTTTCCACTCATGTCCATGTGACCATGAGCTTGTATTTAAACTAAATAATTCCCTGCAGTTCATCTTCTAAATTCCTTTTAGGAACTTGAAGGAATCCACATCTTTTCTCCCCTCACCACCTTTTCTGCTTCCTTCTGTTTGATTTGGTACACTTCCCTGTTCTCCTCCCTCTGTATTTCCTTATACATCCCGAATGCCACCCTTTTACCTTCAACACCTTGGCTACTTCCTTTGAGAACCATAACTGTCTTTTTTCCTGTCTGCTTTTACTCACTTCCTTCACACAGCTACTGATTGCCTTAATTATGTCCTCCCTTATTTTTCCTCACTGCATCTGTAACCCTCCCTAGTAATCCCCCCAATGAGACAGTTTCTGAAGCATTCCCCCATGTTTAAAAATCCATCCTCCTAAAGACCGAGTCCCTCATCCTTGTGTTGTTCACCTCTACTCCTTTCTCAGTGTTAAACTACATTGTACAGCAATCACAGGTACCTAAGGGACTATCCACTGTGACATTTGCAATGTTGTCATCTCTTCCCTAGTTAAATGAATTTCTTACAGCTTATCATGCTGTTCACTGATTAAATGAGTTTCTTGTAGCATGACACATGTAAGATACTGTTTGTGGATAGCTGTTAAGACGTTTGACTATTTTAATGCGCTCTTAAGCCCATTAACATTATTAGAGTAGATGAGGACCTCTGTGCGATTGAGAAGATAGGCAGGTGCCAATGCCAACCCCAATCTGGGAGGTGATGGATCGCTTGCTAGGTGGTAGGGCTCCCTGGTACAGAATCATGTTGCTGTACCATCCTGTATGTGGATTAGCACAGATGTGGACTGGGGGCAGGGTGAACACATCACAGACTGTTAGTAGTGACAGCCAAGTGGTCAGTAAGCTGCTAAGGAAGGAGAACATAATGGGTCTTGTCACACTCCTTCTACATCACATACAAATGCCACTGCCCATGGGTCATGATCCAGATATTGAAACATTTAACATATTCCACCCAGGACTCAGTAGTGATCAAGGGGCCTGAGAAACAATAGTGATTACAGAAGTGTCATGTTGGTAGTAATAGTACTGTTGTACAGCTTAGTCACAAAATCTGCTTGTGCCTATAGGTGGCACTAGTGCACAAGTACCAAAGTCCCTCTTAACGGAATATAGAATTGGTGTTAGGTAGAGTAAATATATCCCATCTTCACTGTAAAGGAGTCTGTTGCAAAGTTATCTAGGCAGTTCAAGTAACAGGCAACATACATACATACTCTAGCTTGCTGTGTCATGTAGGGAAACAGAATGACCCACTGAAAATATAGTTGCTGGAGCTGTTTGCAGGTTTGCAGCATGGCAGCAGTAGCCTGTATGTTCATAGAGGCTCACCACTAAGGCAGCAGAACTCACAGGAAACAGCTCAGGGTCCTATCAGTGGAGGCAGTCCAGGGGGCCACCCTGGCAGTCAGCAAGTCACTGACCCCGGAGGGTAGGCCCCAAGTCCCCCCCTCAACCTAGCCCGGAAATCCCCACCCATGGAGTGAGCCAGCACTGATTATTTAGAAAAGAAAAGGAAAAAAAGCAGAAGTGATAACTGCCCCGTCACCACGAGGTAGCCTCCCATGGCTACCAGCAAGCCAACAATTCACCTCATTTAATGAAGTGCTCAGAACAGAAATGACAGCAAATGGAGTTCAAGCATCTGTAGAGTTGATTTAGATGCCATTACATGAGTACCCCTTCATGACTAGACAGAAAAAGGAACAGACCTCGTGGGCCCGCATTGAAGTGCACTGGGAGAATCATACTCGGTGAAAAGGTAAATGCTCTTATTATTAGTTTTTCAGAAAGGGAGTCTCAGGTTCAGTCAATAAGAGCAATTGGTACCCGTATCTGGAATCTCTCGATCCATGAGGGGGCAGGAAAGGAACATCAAACACTCTCTATTTTTCATGACTCCATTGTCATAGTAGCAAGAGGAGAAAAGAGACACCCCTAGATAAAGTGGGTAAGCAAAATAAGCTCAGGTGTATGAAGTCAAGGGGGCAGTAGGCTGATGTTCAACTGGTGTGAATGAAAGAAGGAGATCCCTGACTTCTTGCATCATGGTTTGCACTGCCTTTCTCCCTCTTGTTCTAATGCACTGTTGTCTAGCAGGGAGCCAGGTGTGCTGAGTTGGTGGCAGGGTTTTTTGGGCAGAAGTAAACTCTGGTGCAGTCCAGCATTTTTCCTTCAGTGCCCCTAGTACTTCCTCAGGAGAATCATAAATTTGGGTTCTCCATTCCCAAAAGATACGAGGTCCCACTGGATAGGGCATCTGGAATCAGACGCTGTGGTGTTTCAGTGCCTGCGTCCATAAGATTCCAGCTTAGGCCTGCAATTTTTTTAATACTTTGTGAGGGCAGTCCTGGTCAAAATATAATGTGTCCAAGTTGTATGTTACGTTCTTGGTCTGCTGGGCAGTGCGGACTATATCCTCCATGTCTTGAAACAAGCTGAATTTCATTATAATGGAGCACGGTTTAATTTCGATCTCAGCACGTTATGACAGGAGAGAGCAGTGTGTGTGTTATATTTTGAGGTGCATAGTGACCAGGAGGGAGATGATGATGTCTCAAAGCAGATTCTCTAGAATGTCTGTTACCCTGCCTGTTTCTGAATCTTCAGGAAAGCCATACAGATGCATATTGTCTCATCTTGTCCTGCATTCCAACTCTTGACTTTTTTCGTGGAGTAGGGTATTCTGCTCAGCAAGATATTCAATCACCTGGTGAAGTTGGCGGGCATCATCTTCCACATGGCTGACCCACTCTTCAGTCATCTCAGTCCTTTTCTTAGGACTTGTACTTGATGATTGAGTTATCAAAATTCAGCATGATTTTCCTCTCGGAACCCCTCTAATTCAGATATTCTAGTTCTGAAGTGGTATCTCGAGAGAGATGATTGGTTTCAGTATCGGTATCGTATCCTGGACCTACTGGGCTGGCCAGGGACACACTCCTGCTGCAGTTGAGTTGCATTTTGCTGGATCCATTATCATTGCCTGGCCCCACTTGCAAGTTGGATCTAAATCTCATAAGTCTGTCCCCCATGTCTGTAATGAAATTAGCTGGTTTAACACTGATTTTGAGGGTTTATTTTAGCAAAGGGAATGGAGCTGAAAGATCAGAGTGCAAGCAGATCCATGACATCACAAGAAGTCCTTTTTAATGTTCTAGACTAAAATTAGAATCCAGAACTTCAGAGGGTTCTGAAAACCTTAGTAGGAACTGAGTCAGGATAGCCAGCTTTAGACCTATAGTACAGTGACTGAGGGAAGGTATTTCCATACACCTTGGGCAGGTAGGAAACTTGTCTGTCAAGCATCCCACAGCCTAGAATGCAGTGTGGTGGGGATCACGTGATGACTAGCTGAGGAAAAACAGCAAGTCTCTTCTACTCCTGACCCCTCTCACAAATAAATCATTAAAAAACCATACCTGGTGATTTCCTACACCACTGAAGTTTGTGCCAGTGTCTCAGGAGATACAGCAGTCTGCGATTTGGGACTCAGAGCATGGAGGTCGACATGAGAAGAGCGCTCCCGATTCACTCACCTCCTACCACTCCAGGGAAGGACAAAACCTATCCACTGTGGCACTTGCCGAGGAGCGATTTTTAGAAATAATGCAATCGCTGCAGGAGACTATCTCCAGTATCTCCTCGGATCTCCAGCAGCTCCACTCTTCAGTGGACACACTCTCAATGTGGGTCAATGACTCTGAAGCCTGAATTACCTCCATGAAGAAGTGGCAAGGGCAGGTCCAGCAAGACTCCAGTGCTACGTGGCACAGGCTCAAAAAATTAGAAGAAAAGCTAGAAGATTTGGAAGGGCGAAGTCGGTGCAATAACCTTCTGATCTTAGGCCTGCTAGAGAATGAAGAAGGCTTTTCTTCAAAAGTTCTGTAATAAAGTAGCTGGGCCATCTGCAAATGGAAGCTCATGTGCCATCGAGACGGTGCATTGTTCTTTGCGCCCTATCCCCCCGCTGGTGCTCCTCCTCAGCCCCTCATATTTAAACTTCTGAATTTCCAAGACAAGCAGCACATTAAAATGAAGACTAAGGAAATCCAGACCTTGCTTTGGGAGGGCCACAAGATACGAACTGCACAGAACTTGCCCCAGTCAGTGACAGCCAGGAGACAAGAACTTCATCCCATGGTCTCCAAACTGATACTGGCTGGCAATTCATTTAGGGTCCGGTACCCAGTGATATTGCAGGTTAAACATGAGAAGAAGTGGGTTTTCTTTGAAACCCCTGAACAAGTGGTGACCAAACTCTGATCTATTCTTCCCAACCTGTTTAAGAGAAGGGCTACTGTGGAAACTCAGTAAATCATCTCCATTCATGTGCAAACACAGTGGTTGTAGGCGTAAACGGATGTTGCTAGCAAGTCACTTATGCTAGTGCCATGTTCTGATAGCCCCAAGGTTTTTCCTGAAAGAAAGTAACTTTAATGGTGGACTTAAGTGTAATTAGTGCTGGATATACACATTCCCTTATTGTTGAGCTGTGCTGTGAGTAAATCATTACGTTAACCCTAGTTCTACACCCTGAAAAGTGCATTCAGGTTGAACGGGACATTAAGGACCTTCACTTTTTCTTTCCTTAGGTTTCGAGGGTGGTAACTACTGTGAGCAAGCATAACTGGATCAGCAATTATTTTTAAGCTGCAACTAGACTTCTATTTTGTGTCACTTTTATTCTCACTCAGTATTTTACCAGGTCATGGTCCATGCTGCCATCTCAAGGCTTTATGGACTGAGATGGACATATGCCAGTAGTCTGCTCGTTATCTTTTTTAATTTCCTTTAGCCCAGGGTAGCAAATAATATGAACCACAAATGTGGACTGTAGCTTTATTTGTGAACTTACTAGGCACCCTGTAGGTCTTCTGACCACAGCTATGAGCTCATAGTATAGTTAATTATATTGAGAGCCCTGCTCATTCAAATGTATAGGGTTAATGTGTTAGTAATAACTGTTTCTTAGCTTAGGGTATGTGTTGTTCATAATTACCTTACTCTTTAAGTGTACTGCACAATTTTTCAATGTTCAGTAAGGTAACTTGTTATGCAGGGGTGGAGGGGAGGCCGTTATGACTGTGCTTTCTCTGTTTAGTTTTGGAAACATCACCTGATGGTGTGTAGTTGGTGATACGGTTAGATAGAACTGGGGGCAAGTTAGTTTAGTGTTGTTATGTGTTTTTTCAATATTTTTCTTGCATGGGGTTTTACTGGGGGTGGGGTGCAGAGAGATATTCCACCCATACTAGACTGCTGTTCGCTCTGCCTATGGGGAGGGAGGGAAGGGCTGTGCCACACCATTGTCCTTTCCCTCAGCATGACGGCTGGTATAGGAGGCTATGGGAGCCCCTCTGTTTACATTGTAAGTCTACCCAGAATACTGGTTAGCTGGGAAGTCCCTACACATTTATCAGTTAGAGCATAAAAGGAGCCCAGAATAAAAGTAAGAGGCAAATGATACTTCGTCATCTCCAACTCCTTAAAGTCAGCATAGTGTGCTTGCTGAAGACACAGTTTCATAGGGAGGACATAATGTTTTTTTCTAAGGAACTGGGTGGGACAGGTGTTTGGCTCTGGATTTTCCTCGAAGAGAGGAGGGGGTCGCAATTCTTATTGCCAGAACTGTTCCCTTCACTCTGGTTCAGGAATGCCTTGACCCAGATGGGTGTTACATTGTCCTCCATGGCAAACTAGAATCCCAGCCCATCTTGTTAGGCTCAATATATGGATTGAACATAGATTTCCCTAATTTTTTTTCTCTCAGTTATTATCTATACTTATCTCGGACCCTCCCAAGTTGACAATTTTAGGTGGAGATTGGAACCTTGTACCCCAAACCGATCTAGACAGATCAGATCATAAAAGACTGGGACTAATCCCAGCTCAATGGGCTCTGCAGGACCTTATGAAGGGTACAGGAACTGTAGATGTTTGCGTGTCCTACATCCTACAGAAAGGCAATATACCTATTATTCTCCTGCACACCGTACACTCTCTTGAATCAATTATTTTCTTGTTAGCTCCTTTGGTCGTCCTGGGGTATTAGCTACTACAATACAAGCTAGGGTGATATCTGATCACCCCCCTATTAGTTTCTCCTACTTATTGGGGCCTGAGATTAAACAAGACTCCATCTGGTGACTGAACAGTCAGCTTCTCAAATCCCTCTGATACTTACACACATTCACAGGGTTTTAAATAATTGATTAGCGGTTTTTTTCGTGGGACTATACTAACTGTATGGAAAGTATTTATATAGATTTTTTAGAAGTGCTGTGTTTGTTAAACACAGTGAGGCAAGAGCGATACATTTTCACAACGATTTAGCACTTTTATCAGCAAAACGCTAATCAATTTTTAGAGTTAAATAAATCCCTGATTCAAGATATTATTCCCTATTTTCTAGAAAAGAACAGGGGCACCGTGGACAAGCTCAACATAGTCTCGGCAGCCCTCAAATGCTCACTGCAGGGCAAGTTTATAAATCTGGCAGTGACGAGATCCCGCAGAACCCATGATCACCTCTCTTCCCTACTCTCCGAAATCGCCCACTTGGAGCACTCCCTAAGTCGCTCTTCTAGTGACTCAGTGTGGGCTAAGTTACACTGCCTCCAATCTCAGTATTTTGAATTCCTGGTCCAAAAGTCAGAGCTGGCTTTACACAACACTAAACTTAAATATTTAGAGTCTGGGGAAAGGGCAGGTAAGCTCCTGGTCCTTAGGTTGCAGCAGATGGAAGCTAGTAGATTTATATATGGTCTTCAGCCCTCACAAAATAAGGTGGTGCTCACAGACTCTAGGGCAATTGTTGCTGCTTTTGGGACATTTTGCCAGTTTTTTAGCTTGATACATGCAGAATCCTGTTCCTCCCCACAGGCGATATCCGCTTACCTAGAGTCTGCTAATCTCCCTAAGCTACCTGCTACCTCTGCTGCTGCATTGGGTGCTCGTGTCTCACTGCATGAGGTGCAGCAGGCAATTAAGCAGCTACCCCCGGATAAGGCCCCCAGTCCAGACAGGTTTTCAAATAACCTATATAAGTCATGTCACTTACAACTGGCTCTTTTCCTAGTAGATGTTTTCAACTTCTGGTTCGATGAGGGGATAACAGACCCAATCTTTTCAGAAGCCCTGATCACTCTTTTCCCAAAACCAGGGAAGGATGCCCAATTCCCTGAAAATTATCATCACATTTCATTACTCAATACTGATATAAAAATTTTAGCTAAAATTCTGGCAAACCGGCTCTCTCCAGTTTTGGGAGAAATCATTAGCCAGGAGCAGGTTGGCTTTATGGCTGGGCATTTGTCTAGTGATCATATGAGAAAACTGCTCCATCTTATCTTGGCAGCCAAAGAATTTGATCAGCCTGCAGCATTAATTTCCCTTGTCACCGAGAAAACGTTTGATCGGGTTTCATGGGAATTTCTGTTTGTGTACCTCCACCAATTTGGCTTCCCTTCTAATTTTATTAAATGGATCCAAATTCTATATACCTCCCCCACAACATGTATTTGGTGTAATGGCTGTTTATCTGACTCCTTCCTTCTCCAGCATGGCACCCGACAAGGATGTCCACTTTCACCCTTGTTATTTAATATTTACTTAGAACCAATCATTTGTAAATTAAGTAATTCACCCACCCTAACGGGCATCCAAGTGGCAGGCAGGAGCTACTCCCTCTCAGCCTATGTAGACGATTTACTGCTACACTTGGAAAACCCGCATTTCACTGTCCCCATCCTTCTTGAAGAAATACGAGAGTTCTCAGTAGACTCATATTATAAACTTAACCTTTCTAAATCTAAGGCTTTCCCTCTAAATGTTCACATGGTCCGAGCTAACATTAGTAGTATAGGCCTGGCCTGGGAACCTACTTCATTAACATATTTGGGTATTAAGGTATCGAGAAGTCTTTTAGTCATGATCAAAGAGAATTTCACCAAATTGCTCCATACCATAGAACAGGATCTGAGAAGGTGGGATGCTATTCCTCTCTCCTTATGGGGATGGATTAGTATTGTTAAAATGAACATACTCACCTGACTCTTATATCCTATGAATATGCTAGGCTTCCATTTCCCTAAGGTGTGGTTCACCCTTCTCCAGAGTACCCTTAATGCCTTTATGTGGAAGAAGAAGGGAGTCTGTAGAGCCTACAATACTGCCCCAAAGTCTAAAGGTGGTCTAGTGCTCCCTTCTTTTTTTCCTGTATTATGGAGCTCATTACATCAGCAGGTTAGCTTTATGAACAACAAGGTTGGCTGCTTGAGAAACTAAGGAGTACACTCCTTTGTGGTTGGAAATAGAAAGAGCTCTTCCAGCAAAAATCATTGCTCCCTCTTGTCATTGGCTTATTTATCTCCCTCACAGGTTCCGAAGGCTGTAAGAAACTCCCCAGTTGGGTGGTCAGTAAAAGCGTTTTCTCAAATCCAGGTTCACCTCTCGATAAACTGGCACAGGTCTGGTGAGTAGCCTATCTTAAACAACCCTCACTTCCGGATAAATAATCGACCCATCCCGACCCTTTTCTGGACCCCTTTGAGGGAGTGTACATTGTCTACATTCCTGGAGGGTGACACCATGGTTCCCTTTTCCTCACTCCAAACTCAACTTAGTCTCCCAGGTAAGGACCTGTTTAAATTCTTACAAACCAGAGAGGTCATCCTCTCTTTCTTGGGTAAGAAACCATTGCCTTCTTCCCCTACTGAGGCTCTTTCTTCCCTATTTGAGGCAGCCATTCAACCACATGCAGTTTCTAGGACATACAAGATTCTTCAATCCCTGGACTCCCATCTTCCCCAGGGCATATGCTACTATTGGGTACAAGAATTGTCTCTCCCTACCAAGGAGACGGTCTGGGGAAAAATATGGGACTCAGTGTATTGATTTATTAAACAGGACAGACTTAGGCTTGTCCAATTCAATATTATGCACAATCTCTATTACACCCCAACCAAACTTTATAAAATGGGTCAGCTCCCTTCCCCTCTTGCTCTCGGTGTGGCGAAGCCAATGGCACATTGCTTCATTTATTGTGGCATTGCCCAAAGACCCAAGCATTTTGGGCCATGACTAAACAGGTGCTTGATCCCTTGCTGAGCCTCGAATCTCTATTTACTCCTGAGAGTTGCCTTATAAATGTCTTTCCCCACAGCACCCCTAGAATACGGAGAGCACATTTGGCTTTGATATCAGCCACAACAAAATTAACCATGTTGAGACACTGGAAAGATGCCTCACTTCCTACTGTTGTGGAATGGTACTGTGAAACTCTGCTGGCTATCCAGCTGGAGAAGCATATAGCCCACATGTATAATAGACCTCAAGTTTATAAGAAGACGTGGGAATCCCTTCACAGTCTTCTATCTCTGTGGAGACCATAAAGAAGTACTTATTCCCTAACATCTTTGATATTCCTCCTATGTCCATAACAATTATTGGCGTTGGCACAGGTATTAGAGGGAGGGTGGGTGGGGAGGTTAGGATGGTGGGTGGGTAGTGATTGTTTCGTTTTGTATATGTTTTGTTTTATTTTATGTATCCGTGTCATGATACCATGGTCTGTACCTCTTGTATGTCTTCTAGTAAAAAGTTAGTAAAACATATTAAATAAAAAAAAATAGAATGCAGTGTGGCACACTTCCCTAAGGCATTGGAAGGGGGCACATGATAGCTTGTGATCAGGATATACTGTGGTGTCTCCCTGGTTACCCAGTGAAGGGAGTGGGGTCAGGAGATACATTTTTGGTACCTAGTGAACTTGAATCTTGGTCAGAAAGTAGGTATGGCCTCTGAAAAAGTGGTGTTGGGGTCTCATGTGTAGACATTAAGGCAGACCACATCAGTGGATGTCCACAGGGGTGTATGCCCACTGAGTTTTAGAGTACAGTGACTAATTCATGGGTTTGCTTTGGGTGGTTTTGTCATTAGATGGGGCAGATTCCTGCAGCCACACACGTTAATCATTGGGTGAAGGGTGGCGTAGCTAACCCCCCTTGTGCTAGTGTGCTGGGAAATGGTCCTCAATCTGTCCTTAAATTTCTGAAGATAAAAATGAGTTTTTATGAGGGAGAGTGTAACAACTCCCTTCTACCTGCAATAAGTGGTGGTCATTCAAATGGAGGTGTCATTTCCAAGAGTGGCCCATTTGGCATTAAATCATAAGGGTTAGGGTGTGAGAGGAACTTAGAATGTAAATGGAGTAGTAGTAGTAATAGAGATGGAAAGACAGAATTCCATCTAGTTAGGTGGATCTAGGACCTATTTTATCACCTCCCTCAAGAGGAGCACCAAGATTACCAGCTGGCTTGAGGATGGTCACCCTGAAGCCATGAAGGGAGATAGCAATGGTAGACTTGATCAGAAAGGTACCTGTGCCAGGGATGTGGCAGGTGAAGAAACCAAAAAAGAGTGCCTCTAGTAGAGGTGCTGGTGGCAATGTAATACAGTCTATCAGTCCATGAAACCTTTAGCATCCCAGAAATAGGGGGCTCCAATTTGTAGAACACCCTATGGATAGGTTAGGGTAAGGGATTCTGTGGCACATGGGGAGGGGGTGTGACTTAGCCCAAATCTGAAGTGTAGCCAGGGTGTGAGTACTCCGGTGCCAATATCTAGGGTCATATGAGGGGAGAGTTGGGAAAGGGCTGTGTGCTCAGAGCACTGGATGCACCAACTGCTTTACCTAATATACATTAAAGCAATTAAGTCCTGCTGGGTTTCACAACCAGGTGCCCAAGAGTGATGCTTCATCAAGACACAGATCTTTATAATTGCCAGGAACTGTCAAAATTAGAGAGACTGTGGGGCGCTGTGACTTGGCCACTGACAAGATCGCAGCCTCATCTTGTTAGCTCTCTTCCCTCCAGCCTGAATCTGAACTAAAGCTGCCTGCTAACGTTGTCATCCGACACTGCAAAGCTACTGCTTAAATAGTCTTTACTCCAGTGTACCTGATATTTTGTTTTGTTAATTTGTTTGGCTTCCTGTGGCACCAATTTTAGCCATCTGATCAGCCCCCCCCCCCCCACTTGCTCTAACAGCCGGAAGTTGTCACTACCTGGTGCAGCTCTACTGGTGGCTCTTGTTGAAATGACAGAGAAACAGACTTTGTTCGAGCCAGCTGCTCGCTGAAATAGGGACATTAATGGGGCATTGTGACAAAATCAATAATATAGAGGACTACATTTGGTGGAAAACTCTGCAGACCGTGGGCTTCACTGAGGGTGTGGAGGGCTGGGACACAAACTCCTTCCTCCAAAATGTCCTGCTTATTCTGCTCAGACAACAGTGGCTACTCCACTAGAGATGGAGCACTTCCACTAATCTCTCACCCCCACAAGACTGGACAGAAGTCGCAGCCAATACTGGTAAAGTTCCTCCGCTTCCCTGTGAAAGAGAGGATAATTCAATTGGCAAAAGAGTGGGGGCCTCTATCTTGGCAATGACACCAGATGCAAATCTTCCTGCACATTTCACCAACACTCACTGAGAGGTGGACAGCCTACACAGCACCAAGGAAATCCCTCCAAAAGATTGGGAAGCCCTATAGCCTAAGATACACTACTATATTCAGAATAGCAAGAAATGAGGTGTTCCACTCTTTCAACTCTCCAGCAATAACAGAAGACTTCATCCCGTGGTCCTGGCTAGGGACTGTAATCCCTACTGTTGCCACACAGTGTGAGGCCCACCTCATGGACACCACACCTACTCCTGATTTACATGGCTCTCATATGGCTGAACAAGGCCCAGCTCTCAGTCTCCAAGAACTGGATGAAGAAGACTGGCAGCCAACCTACCATCAATGAGGTAGAGGCTCAGGGGTAAAAAGAAAAAGGCAGGACCCTCCCAGCTTACCAAGACCCCACAGCCAGAGTATGAGTAAAGAGAGAGAGAGCATGGAAACATAGAAACATAGAAGATGATGCCAGACAAGGGCTGCTGGGCCCACCTAGACTGCCAATTTTATCATATTTTTTTAATCTTCATTTTTTGCTACAGCCCTCACTTGATCTACGGCACCATCTCTTCCCCTCCCTTCCTTATCCCTACAACTCCCTTGTGCTTGTCGCAGGCATTTTTGAACCCTTCCACTGTTTTTGCCACTACTACCTCTGCTACAAGGCTGTTCCAGGGATCCACCACCCTTTCTGTGAAGAAGTACTTCTTCACATTCCTCCCAAATTTACCCCACTCCAGCTTCATAGCATGTCCCTTTGTCCTAGAGCACTTTTTTCTCTTAAAAATACTCTCCAGTACCTTACTAACCCATTAGATATTTAAAGGTCTCTATCATATCCTCCCTCTCCCTCGTCTCCTCCAGTGTATACATGTTTAGCTCCTTTAGCCTCTTCTCTTAGGGCTTTTCATGCAGGTCCTGCAACATTTTGGTAGCCCTCCTCTGGACTGCTACCACTCTGTCTATGTCCTTCCTGAGATATGGTCTCCTGAAATGGACACGGTACTCAAGGTGAGGTCGTACCAGTGATCTATATAGGTGTAGCACCAGCTCCCTCCTCCTGCAGGTGATACCTCTTCCTATACACCTCAGCATTCCACTTACCCTGCCAACTGCCTTGTCACACTGCCTGACCACCTTTAGGTCATCTAACATGACTACTCCTAGGTCTCTTTCTTGCTTGGTCTTAGTATCACTCTGCCCATTTTGTACTCTGCTGCCAACTTTCTATGGTCTAAGTGCATTATTTTGCACTTTTTTACATTAAAACCCAGCTGCCATACCCTTGACCACTCCTCCAGTCTTTCCAGCCTGCCTCAGGTAGCCCTGTTGAGCCCACTACAACCAACCGCTATGCACTGCTGCAGCCTGGAAGATAGGCTGCAAGCACCCAACTGTTAACCACAGTGATCTCCTCAAAAGAAAAAGCTGCAGCCAGCTCCCCACCAGGGCTCCCCAGCCCCTGCTCAGGATCATCTAAGGCCTCAACCAGAGACCACTTCTCTTCTGGTAACTACCCCACTGACCCAAGAAGCTGCTCACCTCTGATTTTACATCCTGGTTTCAGCATCTGCACCTGCCATGGCTCAAACGAGTCTCCTGCCTGAGAATACTCCACTGCTGGTGACCACCCCACTTATATCTAAATCAGTGTCAGTGGCTCAGTAGGTAGCACACTCACCTCTGAGGCCGGGAGATCAGAGGGCTGTGGGTTCAGTTCCCACATCTGGCACTTGGGTTAATATCCCAGTACTGACACTGTAGTGCAGCATGAGAGAGTGCTGCACTTCTGAGGTGCCATCTTTCGGATGAGATGGTTAAAACTGAGGTCCCATCTGCCAAGATTGGTGGTAGTTCAGGTGGATGTTAAAGATCCCATGGCACTTATCGAAAAGAGCAGGGGAACTTCCCCAGTGTCCTGGCCAAATTTCCCTCATTCACTAAAAATACCGCCAACAGTTTCATCTGGTTCAAGGTAGTTGGCATTCATCTGTATCCCCTTCCCCCGGGTTGTGCCTGAAAGTAGGCAGGATTGCCTAGTGCACTTACCTGGTCAACAAAAACTAAATAAATAAAAAAATAAATAAATACAAGATGCTGCTCACCTCTGTTCCTATGCTGCAACTGCAGCTTCTGTGACATCAGTCATTCCAGAACTCAACACTTTCTCCTACACAGCACAAATGGGAATGAAATAAAGGCAGATTAACCTTAATTGAGATAAACTCTCCACAAATTGGACAACTCCCTTCCCCACCCAAACTCTGCTGAGCAAATCAGAACCTCCGATCAATTAGCATTTGGATATCAACATGACTCTCTTAAAGGGGCATCTCCCCAAGAGCTAAAATATAGCATCCTTTTTATAGACTCTTCCTCTTTCCTTAGCATTTTGCAGATAAGAGAATGGTGTTTGTATATTACTTCCTTTTGCTTTGAATTGTATTATTGTATTACTTCTTGACTCAGATCCACCTTGCAAATAAGTTGTCTCAATGGTGTTTCGCCTGGATGAAAAAAGATTGATTGATTGAGTGATTGATTGATTGGACATTAACTGCTTTCTCTTTTCCCCTTAAGATCTGCCATGTGAGTTCTTATTGCCTTTGTATAAACTTGTGTAGCACACTTCTGGTAATACTATGGTTCATGTACACAGTCGGTGTTTTTGGTTTTCAGGATGGGGGGTGTACACTCCTGTAGGAGTGCAAGGGTGGTTGTCCACTGCTTTTCCATCTGGGGATCTGAGTTCTTCAGGTCTGTGATCTCACCTTGTTATGCTTTCCCCACAGGGGGCCCACATAGTTGCCACCACTTCAGCCTACCTATGGGCTTATAGGCTAACAAACAGACTTCCTGGATCTCTTCTTATACTGCATGCCTTTGTCGGAGTTTGCATGCACCCTGTGCTTTGCATCCCAGAAACAGACGTCCAGCAGGCCCTTGCTTCTATGCAGGGAACTAAAGTGATAATTTTAGCCACAGGGCTCTGCTAACAATGAGGTTTCAGCTTCCTGTTTCAGGTATAGTACTTCTATTGTTTTTAAGATGTTTCTGCCTAGTTTAAGAGGCAATGTTGGTATGGTCAGAATCCTCTGACCTAGCACTGCTGTTCAAGATATAGACTGGGGGGGGCACATTAACCTCTGAACCTGAATCTTAAATTTGGATTCCCCTTTCTCAGGGAGACCATGATATAATGGTGTGTGGTTCTAGGAATTTCCCACAAGCCTGCATACCTCCTCCTCTTCCCTGTGTGTTGGGAGGGATAGGGTTCACCATGGATATCCTGTAGAACCCTCCACAGGGTTACCCTGGTGATGCCTTCATACTATCAGAAAGTTTCCCCCACTAATACGATCTCAGGGACCTGCTGAGGCTTCTAGGATTCACTCATCTATATCTGCATTTGCTAGATACGTGTTCAAGACTGTTGCGATTGAGTTGACTCTCTCCACATAAGGAAGAAGTGCACCAAGCTGATTGTGTGTTTTCTGATCTCTCTAGGCCCACCTACAGTACATTTACCTGTGAGTGTTATGAACTGCTTATGTGATGTTTGTTACGTATTTGGTATCTGTTGTGGCACTTTTTAATGCTGATGAAATTACTGCTGATCGCTCTTATTGTTATGCTGTTATTAGATGCAATTTCCACTATAAAGGTTAACATTAAAAAAGAAATTAGAGAGACAGTAATAAATTGCATGTATGAGAGGGACAGGGTGAGTATGCACTCTGAGATAAAGGGAACATAAGCAACACAATCATCATTTTTATGTTGACTCATGCTTGCGCACCAGCCAACATTTTGCAGTAGTAGCAGATTTGAAGGTGCGGTCACTGTAGGCAAATACAGGGCACGCATCAGTAGGTGTGTCCCTCACTACCCAATAAGGCAGCATGCAGGCGTCACACCAGCAACACGTAATGTGGTGAGCACATCTAAGAAATTAAGGCAGTATAGCACAGTGGTTTGAGGCTCTGAGCTGCAAATCTGGTGAAATCCAGCAGCCCAGACCTGGGTTTGAATCCCACAACTTCCACCTGCATACTGTGTGACCCTGAGCAAGTCACTTAACTTCCCTGTGCTCCCAGGTCACTCCTGTAAAAAAGCTTTCAGCTTAGTGTGCTACTCCTGGTTAAACAACTACATAAAAAAGGTCTGCTGCAATGAGAGCCAAGCTTGTCACGCAGCGGCACCTCCCGACGTGCCTTTCCTGGTGAAGCATTCTAATAAACATGGATGCAGTGACTGCTGTCACTGCCTGCCACAATGTCGACTTCGGGGGTGCCCAATCCCCTTGTCGGCATGCCCTGACCCAGTTCATTTGCTGATAGGGGAGCCCACTCCATCGGCATAATGCCCCCCCATTTGTTGTGTGCCAAAGAGAGGTGCCCAATCCCCCTCGGCTCTAGCCCCCTTAGGTGATGCTGACAGGGTGCCTAATCCCCCATCAGCTAGCCCCCCCAAAAACTCAGGTGGCATGCTGGGAGCCCACCCCAGCGTGCCAAATGCCCCTGTAATAAAAAAAAAAAAAGTCCTGCAATTTATGTTTTTTTTTAACCTGTAAAAGAAGAAAACGGTCCCTTGTGGTCTGTTCTGCTCCCTCCCCCAACCCGCTCCCACCCTCTCCACACCCTGCCTCCCCACCCCTCACCCCATACTTACCTCCAGAGTCTGGCACGATGATCTTTGGTGGACCAGGAACACATCTGCACTCTTCAAAGCCGACCGCGAACTGAAGAAATGCCGGTAAGCTGTATAATGGCATAAATAGGGTTTTTTCAACTTTGGTGCATATCTCAGGCATTTTTTGGAATGTTTGCACCAAATCTTCAACATGGGGTTATTGGAAAGCCTCCTTATGAATTCAGTCACTGTCATTGCATTATTCTGTCCTGAAAGGTGATTTCGTGGTCACTGCGCGGACCAATTTTGGGACCAATTAACGATATGACAGTGCCACTGTTCATGAGGTGGGCTCTCAAAAAGTCTGTGTTGCAAATTTGGTGAAAAAAATCCAAAAAATGACTGTTTTATGAGTGTGTGTTACGCAGATTCCACGCACGCTCATAACTTCATGAATTTGTAATATTTTCACTCCAGATTTACAACATTGGCATTTTTCCACACCTCTTTATGAATAGTACAGCTGCCATGTTAGATACCCTGGCCGAAATGTGTTTTCACACTTCTGGCACAGAATAGCACAGTCGCTGTGCAAAATCAGTTTTTGGGACAGTTTGAGAAAATGACAGTGATACTGTTCATGAGCAGAGGTCCTAAAATGCGTATGTTGAAAATCTGGTGATGAAAGTCCATAAAATGACTGTGTTACAAGCATACATTGTGCAGTTCATTCTCACTGTCATGTGGGGTACCCCAGGGCTCGGTGTTGTCCCTCATGTTGTTCACAGTGTATACGCTGCCCCTTGGAGACATTGTAAGAAGGTATGGGCTGAAGTTTCACTGCTATGCAGATGATACTCAGCTCTACCTATCTTTTGCAGCCTACCAGGATAGAGCTCTCTCAGTCATTAACAGCTGCCTCACCGAGATCCAAGACTGGATGAGTGCAAGCTGGCTAAAGTTGAACTCGGAGAAGATGGAGGTATTATTTGTGGACCCAGGTTGCAGGGCAGAGGGGATGGGAGCTGGTTTATCCTCAGGTTTATTTCTGGGTGGTATCCAGCTCCCTACCTTGGAATGGGTGCGGAACCTGGGGGTGATTTTTGACAATGAACTCAAACTCCGTTTGCAGGTGTCAGCAGTTGTCAAGCTTTCCTTTTATCATTTTAGGAACATTGCCAGGATTAATCACCTTGTTCCACCAGCTGATCTTCCTACACTGGTTCACGCTTTTGTGTCCTCATGCCTGGATTAC
Source organism: Neoceratodus forsteri (assembly GCA_016271365.2). Classification (NCBI taxonomy): domain Eukaryota; kingdom Metazoa; phylum Chordata; order Ceratodontiformes; family Ceratodontidae; genus Neoceratodus; species Neoceratodus forsteri. The sequence goes on along the minus strand of CM057450.1, from coordinate 99,846,775 downwards.
TGCGACTCCATTTATCTGGGGCTTCCTGGGGTTGATATCTGCTACCTGCAGTTAGTGCAGAATGCTGCGGCCCAAATTATTGATGGGTACACGTCGTACCTGTCATATCTCGCCGGTATTACATGATCTGCACTGGCTGCCTATTCAGTGGCAGATCAATTTCAAAGTAGGTCTTTTGACCTACAAAGCCCTACACAGATAGGGTCCTGATTACTTGAAAGAGCTTTTGATTCCCTACCACCCTGGGTGATCTCTCCGCTCGGCAGACGAGGGGTTGCTAGAGATTCCGAGGATTTACCTAAAGTCATCAGGTGCTCTTGCATTTATGTTCACTGCTCCAACCCTCTGGAATTCTCTACCCCATCCACTTTATCAGTGTGCGACCGTGGAGGAGTTTAAAAAAGCCTTCAAGACCTATCTATGGTCTAAGATTAATTTTAATTAATTGATTGTGAAATTGGAGCTCAGACCTAGTGTTGTATATATTTTGTGTTTTACAAATTATTGATGCTTCATTTACTTACTGTTTATTGTTTTAAATATTGTAAGGCACCTTGATTTGAGAAAAGCGCCATATAAATAAAGTTTCATTCATTCATTCAGTTGCCATGCACTCATGTAACTTCGCAAATTTACAGTGTTTTCATGCCAGATTTTCAATACTGGCATTTTTTCACACCTCCTTATGAACAGTATAGCTGTAATTTTTCACATCCTGTCCAAAATGTGCTTTCGCACCTGTGGCGTAGAATGGCGTGGTCACTGTGGAAAATCAACTTTTGGGACAGATTAACAAAATCACAGTGCCACTGTTCATGAGGGGAGGTCCCAAAATGCCTATGTTGAAAATGTGTCTCTCTTCAGGGTGGGAGTGAGGTTGGCGTCAGTTCAATACTTCACTGCCATTCCTATTATGCATCTCTAACCCCTGTTCTACCAATGCCAATGCCAACGAGACAACATTCGGCATTGACAAATGCTTGTTTAATGTAATTCCAAATGTGGGCATGTGTGAAGTCTGTTTTACCACCCCAGTGTATTATTTTGTGTTTTTGTTTTGAATAGTCCCATTTGTTTCCTAATTTATGGCCTCATATTAATGCAGTCTTTTCGCTGGCCAATAATTAATCTTTTACATGACTTAGCACTTTCAGAATGCAGTGACATCAGTTGAGCTGAAGGCTACAGTGAAGCAGAACACAGTGACATAAGCTTAACCTGGGTCACTGTGTTCTGCTTCATTATCACCCAGGAGTAAACAAATGTTTAGCTGTAGGGGACTTTTTCCTGTCAAACTGGGTCACCCCTAGACAGGCAAAGATGTCAGGTATTGCTCAATGCAAATGGGAATCTTCCAGCATGGACAGAGGCTGCAGTTTGTTTATGGCTATGTAATATTCAATACAAGTTAAAGGTGGCACCCCTGCAGTTCTGTGGTTTCGTGTCTGTAGAGGTTTCATCTTGATGGAGAACCAGCACCAGGGGGTATTCAATGAAGCTGGTGAGGGGGGATGAAAAAATACATTGGGAAATATTTCTTTATGAGAAGAGTGGTGGTCAGGAGAAACAAACTACCAATGGAGCTCACCTGTGTGAAATCAGTGCAGGGATTTAAACATGGGCGAGACAGACACATGGGACTGATAAGGACATTAGGAAAAGTGAAGTGGGAAAGGAGGAGTGAATGGTCACTAGGGCCGTCACATCCAACCATTGGTAGGGCTGGGCAAGCTGGATGGGCTGAAAGGCTATTTTCTGCCATGTCCTTCTATCCGCTATCTTTCTGTGAACTTCTGTGTTGTCACAACAGTCATTATTTTTTGGTGATTTTTTGTAATACTTTTTGATAATTCCATGCTCCCATCTTTTGTTTTTGCACCAGAGCCCTTCCTGACAGTATCTGTTGTGATTAATTACATTGCCTGGTATCTTATTCAAAGGCTGTGCAGAATCTGCAACATATGTAAATTAATTCTGTTGCACAACTGAGTCAGAACTGCTACATACCTTTAGGAACAGCGCCTCAATAATTAGGTCTTAAGTACTGCCTGCAGGTAAAGGGGGGCCCTCTAGAAAGAACACTATATATGTAACAAGCAATGGATCTACTAGGGAATAGCTGTAAGAGTGGCATTTCCATTTGCAATATATACAAATGATTTTTTTTGTCACTATGAATGCCAAAGATTTACCATTCTGCAAAGAAAAGTTTTTTTTTTCTGGGGCTACTTCACCTTTCCCTGTTCTTGTCTCACTATACCTAGTACTTATAGAACTTTCGCAGCATCTGATGTCAGCTACAAGGGGCACAGAATGCAGGCTCATCCAAGATCTCACCATGTTCTGCTGGTAACTCATTGACAGGGGGTGCTGCAGAACACCACACTCTGGCTCCCCCTCCTTAGAGCAAGAACGCCTTACCTTTGTGTGTTATCCTCCTCCCATCTCACTATTGAAGACATGGAGACTTTAGGGATCTGCTTTCACAAAGCAGCACCCCAACCAGGGAATACAGTACTTCATACTTGACACCCTGGTGTAGCCAATAACACTGACAAAGTAACACGCATACTGTACATATAAAATAATACAGGGGTAGTGTGTATAATGCAGATTTTGCACACACCCAAGGTGGAGGATGCTACATAAACCCCGAGAATGAAGCCCGGGGGGGGGGGGGTTATTTAAGCATCTAACACTGACGCTGTATGTAAAATTCAACTTTTTACACAGCACTCCACGTTTTATTTTACATTAATTCCTGGAGTTGCAATTTTTCACTTCAGCAATTATATAAAACAGCAGGTTTTTGTGTCCCACTGGTTTAATACAGTGCCAAGAGTGCTGTGGGAGAGTCAGATAAAAATGCAGTTCATATAAAATATTTATTGAGAATGGAATACAACACTTTTAAACAACTGACAACTTACATTAGAACCTGCTGGGTTTGAAGAAGTAACAGCAAGCAAAACAGTTTAAATTTGATAAACGATAAAAGGATAAAAAACTGATACTCAACAAACTGTTAAACTGGAAAGAGCTGATTGAAGTACACTGAGCTGAAGTAAAAGTGAGGGAAAAAAACACTGCTGTAGTTATGGTAACTGCTGTTTCCAAGGAGATCTTGTGACCTGGAGAAGGAGGGGGTGAAAACAGACAGACAAGGACAGAGAAACAGACACACACACACACACACACACACACTCTGCACAGAGAGCAAAGGCAGAATAGGCATCTGTTTTTTCTCTGGCACCTATTAAAAGATAGTGTAGGGCAAGCTACAGTTTGGCTCATGGTTTTCTCACAGGAACAGCAGCGTGTATCTGCCATTATAACCACCTGGTTATAATGGCAAATTAATAACGGGCTTATCCTATGGGAAAAAACACAACCCAATTATTATATATACAATAATGGATGGGGAAGTGTGCTTAATGAGAAATTAATGGTTGGTCGAGGTGTGGAATGCTACATAAACCCCGAGGGCGAAGCCCGAGGGGTTTATTAAAGCATCCCACACCGAGGGCAACCATTAATTTCAAATTTAAGCCCACTTCCCCATCTTTTATTATTTATAATTGCTGGTAAGCAATTTTTTCCACACTTGATTTTTCCTATGTCTGAGACAGACACAGACAGACACACACACATACAGACACACACACACACACACACACACACACACAGCCACACACACACACAGCACCAATTTGTTTTTTGACAGCATATGTTTTCATTTTTGTCATCATTTTACATTTATTTGGCTTCTGGTTTGTCCCTTCTCATTTTTTTTTTTTTTTTACTTTTAGTATTTTATTCCTCCTACTGCCTTCTCTCACCACTCACTCAGACGTCCTCTATTGTGCAGCCCATCATCCCACTGGAGTCTTCCCCTAGAGCACCTTGGTCCATGTACATATCCATGATACCAGATTACCCCCCGGTAGGGGTAGAGGGAGCCACCAACGCCCCCCGACCATTGATTAATGGACGCTTGTGCAGCAGAGTCTGCCCTGAAGATCTGACGGCTCGCAGTGAGGAGTCGTCACCTAGGTGAGAAGAGAGTGTTTTTCCTCGGTTTTTCCCTTCCCCCAGCACCGGCGTGCAATGAGAGCCAATGAGCAAGGAGGTGCGGTGAGACGCACCTCCTGCTCTGCCCCTCTGCCGAAGTCTGTCCCAGGAATCCACACTGCTACCTCCCTCTACCGCACCTCCCTCCTGAGCTACCCCAGGAGGTGGTATAGTGGTGGGAGCTTGCAGACAGACCCCCCCAGAGAAGGAGATCAGCCGTCGGGCGCTCGATCCTTCTCTTCCCCGGCCAACCCCCGGCAGTCTGTGCTTGTTCCCGAACACGGGTCGCCGGCGTGGTGCAAGAAAAGGCATCCAGCTCCTCAGCCCTCAGCGCCACCGGGCTGGCATGTCCCTTCTCATTTGGCGCTTACCTGTGAAGTGCATCCAAGGAAAGTTTTTCTCCATTTTTTCTCTGGTGCGGTTGCAAACTGCTCAGTGCAGTTTTTGAACAGCAGGATCAACCAGATGGAATAAAGGAGGAGAGAACTGTTTAAAACTTAAAAATTAAAAAGATGTGCTCTCACTGTGGCAGCTCCTCATTAAGCAGGATGAAGGAGTTGTCATGTTTTTTTTCCCGGTAATCCAACCCAGGGGAAGTTACAAGCCAATTAGGATGCAACTTTTGTTTGAGTGGCATGGCGCGTGCTTGCCGTTATAACCCGTGGGTTATAATGGCAAATTATAACTGGCTCAAGCAATGGGAAAAATTGCTTGCCAGTTATTATAGTATAACTATAGCTTCTTACACTTTATCCTGGTAGTTTGCAAGACACAGTACAGTATTCAGCCAGCACTCTGATACAGCAGTAATACTGAACTCTTTGAGGATTTAAATGTGGTGTTAAAGGTTTAGCAAGCTCAACCCTGGCTAATACATTAAGATTTTATCATGTTATATACATTTTTCTTACATTTTTATGGGTGTGCTCCTGGTGTGTGGCCTAAATCAGAATCAATTTGTTATAGTACTGGTGCTCTGCCCCCAAAGCTGCTTGAAAGCTTGCTATTCAGTTTTCTTACTTATTTTAACATTTTAAAGAGGCTCTTGGTCTCATCACTCAGCTGAGTCTTGACTAACCTGACCACTGACAAAAAGATGAACCCCCCCCACCATCAGTCAGATACTGACAGCAACAACAGTGGAAAGGGACCTGAGGTAGTCATATCAGATGACCTAAAGGTGGGCCAGCAATGTGAGGAGGCAGTTAGGAGGGCTGGGTTGCATAGGGAGAGGCATCACCAGTAGAAAACAGGAAGTTGTTGGCCCTTTGTACAGACACTTGGTAAGACCACATCTGGAGTACTGTGTACAGTTCTGGAGACCCCATCTCCGCAAAGACATAGACAGAGTGGAAGCTGTCCAGAGGAGGGCAACCAAAATGATGCAGAGTCTGCACCAGAAGACATATGAAGAAAGATTAAAGGAGCTTAAGATGTATAACCTCGAGGAAAGGAGGATGTGGGGGGACATGATAGAAACTTTCAAATACCTCAAGGGAATCAACAAAGTCCAAGAGGGTAGCATCTTTCAGAAAAAGAGATGTGCAAGAACAAGTGAGCACAATTTGAAAATAGAGGGGGGGACAGCTCAGAGGTAACGTGAGGAAGTATTTCTTCACAGAGATGGTTGTAGATGCATGAAACAGCCTTCCTGAGGAGGTCATAGAGTCAAAAACAGTGGGGGAATTCAAGAATGCATGGGACAGACATAAGACAATTCTAGTGGGGGGTAGGAGGAAGTAGGCTGTTGGTTAACGAGGATCTGCAGCTTATCCATTAGGTAGAGAAATGGGTAGACTAGGTGGGCCAAGCGGTCCTTATCTGCCATTAAATTCTATGTTTCTATGTTTCTATGAAACTACACTTTAAATTTTAACATGCCAATATGAGCTGAGGTCCCACTGCTTTCTCTGTTTCTTGTTGGATACCAGTCTCTGGCGCTATCTTTTATATAGTGTGCTCTGGCACATAAGGGGCTTACAGGTGACCATTAGGAGCTCACTAGTTAGAAGGTCACACTTGTGTTTTAAATGCAATGTTAAAAGTTTAGCAAGCTCAACCCTGGCTAACACACATAATTTTATCACATTTCTTATACATTTTTTCTTATATGTGTGCATGGTACTCCTGGTGTGCAGCTAAAATCAGAATAAAATAGTTATTTATTTATTTAGTTTTTGTTTACCAGGTAAGTGAAGTAAACAAAAAACATTACCCATTTTCAAGCACGACCCAGGAGAAATACAGACAGAGGTACAGCAATTACAGGTGACAATACAGTACAAACATTTCATACACAGGTTAGCCAAGACTTTAGATTCAGTTACAGTTACAGCATCAGAAGCAAATGGTTTGATATATTTTATTGGACCAATATAGATGTAACAAAAGAAAACAGTGTTTAAGCTTTCAGACCAACCAAGTCCTTCCTCGGAAGCTTATGAGAGTTGCTTGTAAAAACACATTCTATTAACACCCAGATCATACATAAAAAATAAAACAGAAATAATTCTCATTTGTTTAAAATACCTTTTTAAAAACACAACTGAGGTTTCAATGCAAGTTGGCTGAAGGACAGATGATAAAAGGAGGTTGTGGGGGGGATTCTCAGAAGCTAGGCCTGTAACCAGTGGGCTCCCACAGGGCTCTGTGCTTAGTCTGGTGTTGTTTAACATATTGATAAGCAAAACCATGGATGGGATCAAGGGTAGGATCTGCCTGTTCACAGATGACACAGAGCTCTGTAGGAGGGTAAATGGATATTGAGAAGGGGAGACAGGAACTCAGGGAAGATCTGGCTAAGCTAGAGAAATAGTCTGTCATTTGGCAGTTGGGGTTCAATGCTAAAAAGTGCTAAATGATGCTCTTTCGGGCAAAAAACCCAGGAATCAAATACTGGTTGGGATGTGTGTACCTAGAGTACAGTTTGCAATACTGGTGCCCTTATCTTAAGATGGATATCAACTTGCTGGAGACCGTCCAGAGAAGAGCACCCAAGATCCAGTGTCAGCAAGGTATCACCTACGAGGAGAGGTTCAGGGGGCTCAACATGTACTCTTTCGAGGACAGAAGGGGGGGCATGACTGAGGCCATTAAACATCTTAAAGGTATAAACAGGGTGAGCGCTGAGGGCCTTTTCAGTCTTAATGGGAACAAAACTGCTAGGTGTAACAGCTTTGCTTAAAGCTGGTGGGAGGAGGGTTCTGGAGGGAGATGAGGAGGCACATTTTCACCAAGAGGGTCATGGCTAAGTGGAATAAGTTGCTGGGAGGAAGTATCCCTTATCAAGAGAGGGTGGGGTAGGTGAGGGGGAAATTTGCAGGTTGGGGGATGAGGAGGAAGGGGGTATTTATGAGGGGTCAAGGGGGAAATAGGAGGGGGACAGCTCCCTCTGTGGGCACAGTGGGAACTGCACACTCAAGCAGTCTAAATAGACAGTAAGACCTTTACCTGCTGGCACATTCATATATTCATACAGTATGTAACTGATTTCCTTAACATCTGGGTCTCTCAACACTCTCCTGACCTCCTTTACATCTCTGAATTCTGGTTCTTCTCCAGAATTCTTGGCTGTAGCTCAGCCCACCCAGGCTACTATATCTTCAGGCAGGACCATGGCAAATGGGGCAGTGGTGTTACCCTCTATGTCTGCCAGAGCCTCTCCTCCACCCAGGGCTCCAGATAAGGGGAGTACTGACCTATGTTATGCACTTCATTTTAGGAAATCCTCTTCAGAACATTTTTTTAATGAGTACCAATAATCACCCAACATTTGTAAATATTTCACACTCCAAAGAATAATGCTTCATAACATAACTGGTGATACAAAAGAGGCAGTTTTTTTCCAGATTTACAGCACTCATACACATCCCAATTTTGTTTTACATCGTATATTTTAAAACTGGTGATTAAATTACTTCTACTTGCTAACATTATCTGGAGCATTTTTGGCACCTGATCAGTTCTTATCTAGAAGAAAACTACACTGTTTTTAAAAATGTACTCTTCACTCCCCTTTGTCCAGACATTTGTATGCATCTGAATTTGGTTTTACTGACCTCACTTTCAAAATGAGAAGTACAGTACTCATGCCAATAAATCTTATCTGAAGCCCTGCCTCCACCACTGCTCTAAGGGAGTATATACCCTCGGCCCATAAGTTTCTCCTTTAAGAATTCCTTTCCCTCCACCTCATCCATCTACATGGGGGGGTTTATGCTGTGCCTAAAATCTCCCCCTCCTCACTGGTTAACTCTCTCTCTCTTTGCTCTTATCTCACACTCTTCCTCTGGTGAACTCATCTTCCTTGGGGACTTCAATATTACAATACAAACAAACATGAATTGACTCTCCCTGGCCTCCAGGCCAGACTCCCTCAGGATTAAGTCCCTTAATCTTTCTTAATTCATTACTGAACCCACCAAGCTCAATTCTTCCTCCCCGAATCACACCTTCCTGGACTAGATTCTTTCTGCCTAACCCCCCCCACATTGTTCCAGCAGGTATTCTGAAGAGATGATGGACACCTTCAACAACCACTGCACGACCTTTTGTGTCAAGAAATTCTGACACTCTCCCTCATCCCCCAAATACAAGTGGTCTATGTCACTTAACATCCATGCTCTCCTAAGCAATTGTGCCTCAACTCACTGGTTTCCCATCCTCTCCTTCCCTAATGTAAACATGGCTCTCTCCCTGTTCGATACCAAATTTACTTTCATCTGAATCAAGCATATCTCCCTCAGAAAGTCCAGGGTTAAATGTTTTCACTGCCTCTGGATTACTTCCAAACTCATTGATCTGTGTAAGTCTTGTCACTGTGACCAAGAATGGGCCTGATTCAAAGTATCCCATTTCCTGCATGACCTGCTTTCTTTAAGAAATTTGTGCATGAAGGCTGTCCACACTGCTACATACCTCTGTTTTAAAGTCAACCTCCTGAATAATCTTAACATTCCAGACAAATTCTGGAAGGTGATTCAATCTCTTTTTAACTCCCCACTCCCCTTCCTGGTCCATTCCCCCATTCCTCATGTTTAATTGTTCACCTGTCTCTGACCCTTCTTCTGTTGCTGCTCACTTTAACAAGTTCTTTACTAATTGTGCCCATCCCTCTTTCCCCCCAGTTCCTCACATCTCCCCCTTTCTCCACCCTCCTCTATGCTCCATCCTTCTCTGGGGTTTCACTTCCCCCTGCTACTTCTCTGGAAACATTGCTTGCCTTTTCCTTGCTGAACCTGTCTAAATCTAGCCCTGATATGCTGGACCCTAAACTTCTCCAGCTTATGGCTCTTGCCATTACCTTCCACCTTAATCACCTCTTTAACCTCTCCTTCTCCCTCTGCACTCTGCTCTAGTCATGGAATATTGCCAAAGTGCTCTTCTTCATAAGGGGGTCCCCTGGTAACATCTATCCTATCTCCCTCCTCCCTTCCTTTGCAAAGCTGCAAGAGAAACTTGCCTGCTCCAGGCTTGCTGACCTTTTCTCCTCATCCAACTTCCTCTCTCCTTTGCCTTCCAGTCTGGTTTCAGTCTTCTCCCTGCTGCAGGTCACTGACTCCATTCTCACTGGGATGGATCACGGGCAAATCATAGTGGCCATTTTCATCAATCTGGCCAAAGCCTTTGATTCAGTGGCCCACCCTCTCATTCTGGACAAGCTCAGTTCTGCCACTCTCTCAGCTCCCACTGTTGACTGGTTCCATTTCTGCCTTATGGGACATCAACAGTTGGTACAGGTAGGAGGCTTCCTGTCACTTCCACTGTCTATTCAGGCTGGGGTCCCCTAGGGCTCCATTTTGGGTCCCATCCTCTTCTCCATTTTCCTGAATGACCTTGCCTATGCCTGTGCCAACTCACAAATCCATATATATGGAGATGACATAGTCATGTAGACTCTGACCCCTCGACCCTAGCGATGGAAAGCTTGCTCCAGCAAGACTTCCACAACATCATGCACTGGCTTCTATCCAACCAACTTTGGGTCAGCTAAAAAACACAGTGCTCATAACCTTTGACACCAGCCAGAAACAATTCAGGCTCTTCACCCCTCCCCATCTTCATCACTATGGATGGTACCTCTCTCAATGTGGAATCCTCCTTCAAGTATCTCGGTGTGCGGGTAGATAGTGGGCTTGGCTTCTCTTCCCACATCAATGCCATCCACTCCAAGCTCTTCCCCAAACTCGGTGACTTGTATCACAACAAAGACTACTTGTCTGCCCAGGTTGACCGGGAGCTAGTTACCAAAATGGATCTCCCAGTCTTCAACAATGTGGGTGTGGTCTACAGCACTGCACCCTCCTCTTTCTTCTCCAGGCTGGACACCATCTGTAATGCTTTTTGTTAATTTGCTACTAACTCCTCCTTTTGAATTCACCACTGCTCCATATATTCCTCCCTATCCATCCTTCCCCTACCATCACATCACCAGTCCCACTGCAACTCCTTCATGTTGAAATAGTGGTTTGGGTCCCTACCCTCGCATCATCCTCACTCCTCTCTCCCATTCCCTCTGCATCTTACTCCCTCTGCTTCAGGGATACTCACATTTTCTCTCTTCCTCACTCACACTCTTCTGCTGGGCAGTCAACCTTCTCCTATCACATTCTCTTCCTCTGAAACCTGTTCCCCTCCTTTTTCCATTTGGTTCAGCATGTATCCTGTCCTGGAATAATCTTGTCTTAAAAGGGCAGGTGCTACCGACCACGAAGGGACTCGAACCCTCAATCTTCTGATCCAAAGTCAGATGCCTTATCCATTTCTCCCCCTCCCCACTCTCCTTTAGGTACCAGGTAAAGCTCCTTCCTGCCCCCTCCTGCTCCTGCCAGCCCTCTAACTGACCATCCCCTGTGGAGCCCTTACCAACCCTGTTGTTGTGCCCCCTCTTGGGTTCCACCTCTGCCTGAATTAGTCCCTGCCCAAAAATTACTGTACTGCCATTTTTCTACCTGCCTTGGTCACTTTACTTGCACATCAACACTGCTCATTTTACCATTGCTTGGCTCATTTTATTGTTATTGCACTTATACCACATTAAATTGTGCTTGGTTTGCATTTTACTTTGTACCATTTCATTGATGTTGTGTATGCTTTATTATTGCACTACCCTTTACTTTCCTCAAGGTTGCACCTGGAAATGAGACTTGACTCACTGTGCCTTTCTCAGTTACTAATTTTCCAATAAATAAAGAAATAAAAATCACACAGACAAATCATGATTAGCCTAACCACCAGCAACAAGGTGATCCCCTCATTGGTCCGGTATCTCCCCCCTTAAATCTTAACATGCCAATGTGAGCTGGGGTCCCACTGCTTTCTTTGTTTCTTATTGGAAACAACTGTCTGGCTTCATCTTTTATATAGTGTGCTCTGGCCTGTAAAGGGCCCACAAGTGACCACTGGGGAGCTCACCAGTTAGGAGAAGATGTGTAGTAAATGAATTAATTCATAAAATCAGAAAACATTACTCAACTGAGCCAAGGCTCATTTTCAATGGGTTTCCTATATCATACACACTTACAAAATGGGTATAAAAAGCTAACAAAATCAAACAACTTCATTGGTTAAAACACAACAACTGACCATCAATTATTTACCTAAAAACTACACAGTTTGTAACTACCCAGCCCTAACATAACAAGCAACAATCTAACTAAATGCCATAAAACCTTTTTCCATTAAAATAATTTTGCCCCACTTTTTAAACACAAAAACCTGCCGCAGGACATAGGTTTCTTCAAAAATAAATGCAATTCCTAGGTTCATTCCAAGCTTTGGTACCAAACTCACTTATTCTGCCTAGCAACAACGTAACTAACTGAAAATAAAACCTTTTTCCATTTAAAAAAATCCATTTTATAAGCTCAGTAACCTAGTCCTGGGCGTATGGTGTGTTGAAAGATACTCGGCCATTAGCCTCAAGTCTTCCAAATGTATACCCTGTTGCAGGTCATTGCTTACATATTGTTTCAGAATTCATAATCATATCTTAACCAATTTCTATTATAGAAATTATCAAAATACACATCATACACATTAACATATGAATACAAAGACTGTATCAAAACAGGCAATAGAAAATAATGATTATTAATTTTCAAAAGTAGAGCAACAAGGCTAGAGATTTCTGCATGTTTATAAAACCAGTCCTTCACAAGTTTATGTGTGGGATGAGGACAGGCCACTGGACTGAGTATAGCAAGGAGACTGTTCCATGTCTTAAGTCCTACAAGTAGGAAAGAAGAGTAACCAGCAAATGTTTTACAGTTTGGGAGAAGATAATCAATATTTTTGCTGATCCTTAACCTTTTCAAATTATTTTGATTTTTAAGTCATTATTTAGGTAATTTGGCACTTTTTGCATGAAGCATTTATACATAAAACAAATTATATGCAAAAAATCAATAAGCCTGCAGACTAAGCCAGTCCAGCTCTCTGTATTACAAACAATGATTCCTGTCCCAAGGGGCATCCAGAATAAAGCGGGTGACCCTATTCTATGATACATCTAGCTTCTCCAGCTCCATATTGGAAGCCCCACCATATAGAAGATTGCCACAATCAAAGACAGGACTTATCATCAGGTTAATTATCTGGCTATTCTGACATTAAATGAGTTCACTATTTGCCAGACACTTACAAAAACATTTACTAGGTTGTATGTAAAGCAAACCAGGTTTTGTAATCCGCATACAAAAGTTAACTGATGCTTGCTATACCTTTGCTGCCTTCTGCAGCATATTTGCAGATTTGTCATCAAATTGTTTTCAGATTTAATGCAAACTTATTCTGCAAAACTGATAGCAGGTAATGGCAATGTTTTTTTTTTGTTTAGGTTGTTTGTCAGGTCACCTTTTGGTTAGGTGATGAGTTTCATAAAATACAAGAATTTCAATGCAATGATGCAAAATCTGATAAGTAGGTTAAATAAATTAGTTTGGTTTTGTACAGGATATCACTTTTCTCTTAAACTGCATCCCAAAGCACTTTATATTCCTGGGTGGCACTGGGATGGGAGGGGGTAGTGGTAATGTTGGGGAATTCAACCATCATTAAAGAGAGCCTTAGTACAGGAAAACAAGTGACTGCTCTGTAACACACAGTGAGTACATGGCAGTAATGGGGATTCAAATCTAGGTCTTCAGATGCATAGTTCTGCATACTGATACGATTTCTTTAATTGTTTTGTTTACAGTAAAACCTAAGCAAGAAATAGACACAAATTGTATGCAAAATGGTGCCACTCAAAAAAATAGAGCAGGGCAGCTTATAAATTCAAAAGAAAAAACAGACAAAAAAGGCAGCAGATGTCAACAGCAAGAAGAAAATGGCCCTGTGCAAGGTAGTATACTAATATGGTGATGTATTATGAGTGTAGGCCAATGCATGTACTGTATGAATGAAGTGGAATGGCTGAGAGTTTAAATTAGGACCAGAAGGAGGGAATGTGGTAGCAGTGAAGAAATGAAGGTAAAGAAGAAAAAAAGAGACTCAAGAATTGGGATAAGTTTTGGAATGCTGTTCTTGAAATGGAATATGCTGCCCTCTGATATTACCTGTTCCCTCTCAGTCTTTGCCACTAAATTAAAATTTAAACAGCATGTTGTCTTCAGTTCTGAGTTCCCTACCTGACTGCTACATCATTCTGTTATGAAACGGAAGCCTGCCTTGTATTCTAGCATGGAGTTACCAAATCTATGTATGCACTGTATATTAGGGTCACAAATGTTCATAGCATTAGTATCACTTTATTTGCATCCTATTGCTAGTCCTGTACCTCTCCCCTCTCCTACCCTCCATACCCGCCCTTCACATCATATCTATAAATGAGACTGCTATGCTCTGTGTGGGAAAGAAAGAGAGAGAGAAAGAAAGAAAGAAAGAAAGAAAGAAAGAAAGAAAGAAAGAAAGAAAGAAAGAAAGAAAGAAAGAAAGAAAGAAAGAAAGGAAAAGCTGAAATAGACGAGTAGTGCAGTTATGTAGCAAAGTCTTCCTAGCAAGGACAAGGAGGAGAAACAGGAGTAGAAATTGTTGATGTGGGGTGGAGCAACATCAAAGTGTGGGTTAAGACATTATGAAAAAAACCTGACCAGCAGAGGTTTTAGCAAAGGGAAGAAAACAAGCACTTGTCAATGCTGAACGTACACTGTTGGTACTGCTGTTGTACATGCCTCCCATATTTTTCTGTGTATATCCCTCTACCTTACATTTTAAGGCATCACTCTCCACACAAATTTTTTATGTTCTTCCAGCATTGGTTTACTTTATTAGTAAAACAAGCATTTGTCAATGCCAAATGTTTGCTTGCTGGTATTGGCATTGGTAGTGCAGGAATTAGAAAGATGCATAATATGAATGGCACTGAAGTATTGAAGTAACGCCAACCCCCACCCCCACCCTGCAGAGACTGACAGGCATGGGGTGTGCCTTTGGGTTATTGGCCATAACACTCATACCATCCCACCTCATCCCACCCTGCAGACACTGACTGGTGTCACAGTGTGCCTTGAGGTCTTCTGCCCTTATGCTCACCCCATTCCATAAAGAAATAAGCTGAGATGGGTGCAGTATAGGATAATGGGGTGAACGTTAGGGCTGAAGACACAATGGCACATCTCAATGCCCGTCCATGGCTGCAGGGTGGGGGTAGGGTGGAATGGCATGAGCATTATGGCCAATGACTGCAAGTTACACCTCAGATGCCTGTCAGTCTGTACAGGGTGGGCATTACAGTTTAGAAACCCTAACGCCCTGGGCGTTTGTTGGTATTTTTGCTCCAGATCTTCAACTTTGGGACGCCACCTCATGAACAGTGGCAGTATCATTTCGTTACTCAATCCCAAAAGGTGATTTCACACAGTGAGTGTACCATTCGGCACCACAGGTGCAAAAACACATTTTGGGCAGGATGTGAAAAATGACTGCTGTGGTGTTCATGAGGAGGTGTGAAGAAATGGCAATGTTGAAAATCTGGAGTGAAAATATGAAAAAGGGGTGAAGTTATGAGTGTGCATAGAAACTGTGCAATGCACGCTCGTAACAGTCATTTTTTGAAATATTTTCACCAAATTTTTAACATGGCTTTTTTGGGACCTCCCTTCATGAACAGTGACACTGGAATTTCATTAATCTGTCCCGAACATTGATTTTGCACAGTGACCATGCCATTCTGTGCCAAAGGTGCAAAAGCACATTTCAGGAACAATGCAAAAAATGACAGTTGTACTGTTCATAAGGGGGTGTTAAAAAATGGCAATGTTGGAAATTTGGAGTGAAAATCTTAAAAATTGATAACGTTATGAGCGTGCATAGAAACTGTGCAATGGACCCTTGTAACTAATCATTTTGAAGAGTTTTTTCACCAAATTTGCAACAAGGGCTTTTTGGAACCCCACCTCATCAACAGTGGCACTGTGTTAATTGGTCCCAAAAGACCGCAAAATCACCTTTCAGGACTGAGAAACAAAATTACAGTGACTGAGTTCTTGTGGTGGGGTCTCAAGAACCCCATGTTGAAAATTTGGGACCAAAACTCCCAAAAGTGCATGGGATATCAACCTAAGTTGAAACTCGCCATTGATTGCCATTATAGGGCTTACCGTGATTTTCTTCAATTTGCGGTCGACTTTTGAAGAGTGCAGACATGTTCCTGGTCCACAGAAGATCACTGCTCCCAACCTCCAGAGAGAAGTATGGGTGAGTGGGGTGCTAGAGGTGGGGTGTACAGATGGAGGGTGCGGGTTGGGGAAGGGGGGCCTGCGGGAATAACGAGTGACCGTTTTCTTTTTTTTCAGATTAAATAAAAGATTTTGTGGGTCTGTTTCCTTTTTTACAGGTAAACTATTCATGGATTTTGGCACACTGGGGTGGGCTCCCAGTGTGCCAGAGTACTTGGGGGGAGAATCAATGCCGACTCAGGGATTGAACCCTCAAGGTAGGTTGAAACATAGAAACTTAGAAGTTGACAGCAGATAAGGACCGCAAGGCCCATCCAGTCTGCCCATGTTTTCAACCTTATGAATGTGCCATAGGCCTTTACTCTGTCAATGGCCTATCTAGTCATGCTCTTCTGTATTGCTCCCTTATGCCTATCCCATGCCTGTTTGAAGCCCTGCACTGTATTCATATCCATCACTTCCTGAGGTAGGCCATTCCTTGCAGCCACCACCCTTTCTGTGAAAAACAACTTCCTCACATTAACCCTTAACTGGGCTTCCCTCTAATCTCTTGCTTTGTCCTCTTATCCTGCTATTTTTCTTATATTGAGACATGTTAGACTCTTTCAGCTTGTTAATGCCCTTAAGATGTTTGAATGTTTTGATCATATCACCTCTCTCCCGCCTTTGCTCTAGGGTGCACATATTGAGCTCTGTCAATCTGTCCTCATATATTTTCTGATGCAGTCTCTGCACCATTTTGGTTGCATTTCTCTGGACTGCCCCCATTTTGTTAATGTCCTTGTGCATGTGCAGCCTCCAGTACTGCAAGCGGTTCTCCAGATGAGGCCTAACTAGTGTCTTGCAAAGAAGGATTATTACCTCCCTCTCACAACTTGTGATACCCCTACTAATACACCCTAACATCCCCCTAGCCTTACCTACTGCTTTAGAGGTCTGCTTGGATGATTTCAAGTCATCAGTGATGATGATGCCCAAGTCTCTTTCTTCCTTTGTGACTGCCAGCAACTCCCCTCCCAGCCTATAGGTGGCTTCAGGGTTTCTCTTCCCTATGTGCATGATCTTGCATGTCTTTGCATTAAATCCCAGTTGCCACTCTTCTGACCATTTTGCTAGTTTATCCAGATCTCTTCCCATTCTGCCCACCCCATCTGGATCATCTACTCTGTTGCAGATCTTGGTGTCCTCTGCAGACAAGTTATACCCTCTATTCCATCTGCAATGTCACTAATGAAGATATTGAAGAGGACTGGCCCCAGGACTGATCCCTGAGGTATCCAACTTGTGACTTGCATCTTTTCTGACTGTATACCATTTACCACCACTCTCTGTTTTCTGCCCTCCAACCAGTTTTCCACCCAGTTGACCAACTTCTGACCCACCCTGAGCCTACCAAGCTTATTAATCAATCTTCTATGTGGAACAGTATCAAAAGCTTTGCTGAAGTCAAGGTAGACGACATCAACTGCACCCCGTTGGTCCACAACTCTGGTTACCCAGTTAAAGAAATCTATGAGATTAGTTTGACCGGACCTTCCTGTTATAAACCCATGCTGTCTTAGATCTTGTGCTCCTATGGATTCCAGGTGTTACACTATCCTTTCCTTAAGGGGTTCCTCCATAATCTTACCCACTACTGAGGTAAGACTAACTGGTCTGTAGTTCCCTGCCTCCTCTCTGCTGCCATTCTTGTGGAGCGGGATCACATGAGCCCTTCTCCAGTTTTCTAGGACCTCTCCTATACTCAGAGACTCACTAAACAGTTCTAATAATGGCTCTGCTAGTTCCACCCTTAACTCCTTTAATACCCTGGGATGCATGCCATCAGGTCCCATTATCTTGTCCACCCTGATCTTAGCAAGCTCTTGTAGGACCCTTTCTTTTGTGAAGGGACTTGTGCACACCTCCCTCCCCCCATATCCATGCTGCTGAGCTGTGAGCCCTGCCCTACCTTCTCCTCGGTAAGTACTGAGCAGAAGTATCTTTTTAGGATAGATGCTTTTCCTTAGTCCTCCGCCACACACTCACCCTTATCCCCTTTGATCTTAGCAATGCCCCCTCTGGACTTTCTCCTTTCACTAATGTATCTATAGAAAGTCTTTCTTGTCACTTTCTTTTACTGTTCATGCTAATTTTCCTTGGTTTGGGCCTTTGTCTGCCTTTCTGCCTTCCCTGCTTCCCTTAGGGAAGTTTGGTATGCCTCCTTATCTTCGACTGGCTACCTTTCCTTATATGTCCTGAAGCCCAGTCTTTTGGCTCTGACATTTTCTGCTACTGTGTTTGAGAACCAAGGTTGTTTCCTCCTTCTTTAGCTCTTGCTTTTCTCTCTAACACAATGGGATGTTGCTTCAAGTATTGCATGCTTAATGGTTGCCCACTTTGCCTGTACCCCTTCACCTGTATTACTTCTTGCCAGGGCTAGCTTAACTCCATTGGCCATCTTATCAAAATCAGCTCCTCTGAAGTCCCATATTTTTGCCTTGGAATGGGATTATTTAGTTCTAGTGGACAAATTGAACCACACCATGTGATAGTCACCGGACCCCAGGTGACCTTCTACCTGGAGATCTGTGATCCTTTCCCCATTAGCTAGTACCAGATCTAGGGTAGCCATGTCTCTTGTGGGTTGTTGTACCAATTGCTTGAGGCCCTCTCCTGCAGGGAATCCACTGTGTCTAGTTCTGGAGGATGTTCCTCCTGGTATTGACCAATCTGTATCTGGCATGTTGAAGTCTCCCATTACCAGAACCTCCCCTTTAGCTCATTAGCTGTCATGTATTGTATGTCTTCTAACAGTAATGTATCTAGGGGTGTGGGAGGGCACATCTGACACCGGGAGTGGGCATCCCGGTGTTGGAAACACCAGAGGTAGTTTTTGGCACACAGGGGTGGGTTTCCAATGTGCTACATTAAAGGGTGAGGGGGGATACATGCTGACATGGGGATTGAGCACTGCAATATCATCAGACATGGGGATCCGCTAGCGCAATCGCATGTAGAGTAAAAATGCCTTCGGGCACTGAATACTGCCAGCCCATATGGAGTGTACACTATGGCCTACTCCACATGGGTGGGAGAAAATAAGCAAATGGAGACAGTGGGATGTGGAGGAGGCAGGCAAGGAAAGTGTCTTTTCCCGCCTTCCAGGGAGGGACCAGTGGGGTGGTGAAGGTGGGGACAGAGACATCAGCCAGGCTGATTGCGATGCAAACAGTGATTTACCATGTAGTGACCTGCAGATAAAAGGAAAAGGCCGCCGCATGATTGATGAGTCTTTTTCTTTTCAAGTACAGACCACTTCAGCCAAAACAGCGTTAGGACCAGCCTGACTGATGATTGGTGTGATACTGTTGAGCCCTGTGCAGAGCAGTCTGCAGTGGACAGACAATGTCACACCCCTCAAAAGTCACTATCCCAAGGAGTTCACAGCTCATGCATGAACTCAAAAAGGAGCAGTGGTCAGAGTTTATGAGGTGGTAGGAGGAAGGTGGGTGTTGAGAAGAGAGCTGAGATAGGAGAGAAGGTCACCAAACCAGAATTTAGAGATAAGGGAAGCACAATTGGAGAGTCATCTACGCTCAAGAGAGGGGAGTGAGAAGGAGGTTTAATGGAAACAGTGATAAGTGTGGGGAAGCAAGTCAAAAGAAAAGTGACACCAGGCTTAGTACGGAACACAGCTCATAATGACCCGGGGTTATTCAAGGTAATTTTGTAGGGAGATTGCAAAATAGTAGAAAAAAGCCATAGTTGAGGGTTTTAAGACCAACTGTTAATCAGACTGCAAATGTGTTTTCTATAACACTTGGTGTTCTACCTACCTTCAAATCAGGACACTCCTGGTCCTGGGCTGTTTTGAGTTGTGTTCAGTTTAGCTTTTCTTTCCTATCTGGATTTATGTTTATTACTCTTATCATTCAGTTTGTACACTGTGTTCCAGATAATTTTGTTAGGTAAGAATAGATGACAACCCCACCACCACCACATGCACACACACACACACACACACGCACACACACACACACACACACACACATGTTTCAGAATGGTAGTCTATTCAATTACCATACTACTAATCATGCTATATATGTGTCCTGTGCATTTATCTCTAAAACTGCATTTTAACAGTGAAAAGGTTCTGTATACCATACATTTTTGTATATCTGCATATTCATATCAGCATGTGCATACTTATTGTCTGCATACTTATCTGCACACAATTCAATTTCCAGAAAGGGAAAAGTACAACGCATGCCTTGGGGAGATTTACAAATACTATGTTCACAAAAATTGATAATGGAGCTTTAAGCTACCTTCATCATTCTGAGTAAGGCAGTTGATTTAGTGGATCATTAAAGAGCTGCTGACACCTTAAAAATAACTTTGAAAAACATAATAATTAAGTACAATTCAGTTTCCATTCCATATATATTATAAAATTCCTTCCTCCCCAGTATTTATTAATAAGAGCATTTGTGTGAATACATGATCTTTATCCCTTATGGTTCATCTGCTTCTATAACTGACAACATATATCAAGTCATAATCCTATGCTGTGACATCATAGTTTGTTGCCATGGGACTAACTGTGATGTCACAAGCAGTGCACTGTGATCTCAGGTAGGGAGACAGCAACAGGAATGGATGAACTCTTCAGGAGCAAAGATCCTGTTTTCATGTAGATTACCTCAGTAATAAATAATGGTGAGGAGAAATACAGAACTAAAGTGAAATACATGCTGGCTTGTGTTTAAATATTATGTTTTGGTAAAGTTCTACTGAAGGCATCAGATGCTCTTTAAACTATTGCTGCAGAAACTGAAATTACTAGTGTAAGTTCCCTAGCACTCAAGTGGTTTTAAGAATATGTCTCCAACGGAATACAAATGGTTAACATAAACAACAGTCTCTCTGCACCTCCCAAGGCTTTTGCAGGAGTTTCCCAAGGGACAGTAATACAGACCCTATTGTTTACACTCTTCATTAATGATTTACCCAATATCTTCAGTGACATCTCTATTCGACTGTACGCTGATAGCACAGCCATTCATTTATGCCATTGGCTCAAATGCATAGGGAGTACAAACTTAAACTACAAAGGGGAGTTATTTATTTGAAAAGGTTTCACCAGGAAAGACAACATTTATTTTTTTATTTAGTTTTTGTTGACCGGGTAAGTGCACTAGACAAATCCTGCCTATTTTCAGGCACCACCTGGGGGACGGGGATACAGATGAATGCCAACTGACCTTGAATCAGATTAAGCTGTTGGTGGTATTTTGAGTGAATGAGGGAAATTTGGCCAGGACACCGGGGAAATCCCCCTACTCTTTCGATAAGTGCCATGGGATCTTTAACATCCGCCTGAACTACCACCAATCCAGGCAGATGGGACCTCGTTTTTTTTAACGTCTCATCCGAAAGACGGCACCTCAGAAGTTCAGCACCCCTCTAATGCTGCACTACAGTGTCAGTACTGGGATATTAACCCAAGTGCCAGATGTGGGAACTGAACCCACAGCCCTCTGATCTCCCGGCCTCAGAGGTGAGTGTGCTACCTACTGAGCCACTGACACTGCTGACTGTAAACAGCTCATTTCCAGAAGTGTCCTGGGGAGGGGTTACAAAATGGGGGATAGGCAAAAACATAGTAGAATAAAATGTATAGAGTACAAATGCAAATACATAATATGCGGTACTAATACAGAGCAAATTAATCCTAGGCAAACAGGCAGTATTATATTATAAAACAAAGTAGACAGTCAGAGATGTATGGTGAGGCTTGCTGGGGTGGACAGAAAATATCAGATATAAAATATATAGTGGCAATCCAGGAATAGGAAGCCAAAAGGGTATAGGCCAGATGGAAAATTAAAATGTAGCAGACTGAGCACAGGGATTATTAAGTGTTAATTAGACCTAAAAAGTATTATCAAGTGCTGGTGAGGATATAGAAAAATTGAAGTTGAGAACACAAGTGGTTGGGGGTGGGAGGAGGACAGAAGAGCTATGCCCTTCTCTCCTTCTTACAGGGTGGAGGAAAGGAAAGGATGGAGGCGGGGTGGCAAGCCAAGAACTAGTCCCATTCAGGGTGCAGGGAACTTGGTGAGGGAGATGAGAGAGAGGGAGGAAGTGTAGACAGGAGAGAGGAGGGGCGAGCCGAGAACTATTCCCTTTCAGGATGCTGAGAACCCTGCAAGGGGATTGGACCCAGTAGAGAAGGAGAAGAGATATGGGAGGGGATGTGGCAACCCAGAACTATTCCCCTTCAGGATTCTGAGTACTCTGCAAGGGAACAGGACCCGGCACAAGAGGAGAGAAGGAGAAGACAGAGGTGGGAAGGGGGAGGCAACCAGGAATAATCCCCTTCAGGATGCTGAGAATCCTACAAGAGGATGGGACCCAGCAGAAAAGGAGAGAAGGAGAAGAAAGAGGGGGAGGGGGGAAAGGCAGCCCAGAACTATTCCCCTTCAGGATGCTGAGAACCCTGTAAAGGGATAGGACTCGGCAGAAAAAGAGAGAAGGAGAAGGAGAAGAGAGAGGAGAGGGGAAGAGGCAGCCCAGAACTGTTCCCCTTCAGGATGCTGAGAAGCCTGCAAGGGGACAGGACCCGGTAGAAAAGGAAAAAAGGAGAAGAGAAAGAGTGGGAGTGGGGATAGTAATGGGTGCAGGGGAGTGGTGTGGGGGTAAGAGGAGAGGAAACTATGGTGCAGGAGGCTATAGCTAGAGGTAATCTTGAGGTAATCTAGAGATGGAGATAATGGGCATTTGGGAGGAGAAAGAGAGGAAGAGAGGGTGACAAGGGGGGGAGGAGATGAGAGGCTTGGCAGGGGCAGGCCATGGGAGGTTAACTGGGAGAAAAGGGTGATTAGGTGCATTTACAGACATGAACAGTGTGATTCATCTTACTAAAGAACTGGATGCTCCATAACAAGCTACCTCTAAATGAAACCAAAACACAAGCAATGCTTTTCAATTCAAGGCACAGACTAGCCAAGTTGAAGGAAACTCAAAGTATCTGGGGCCTAGATGGGGCAACTCTGGAAAACATGAAGGTCTTCAATTACATGGGACTCCTGACTGACTGATACATAACATTCAACGATTATATACTGAAAACACAAACTCAGTAAATAAATAAATAAGTGCCTTTATGTGGCCACATGAATACAGCATCTGCTGAATAAATGTACAGTCTATCAGCATTTAACCCAATGGAAAGGGAAAGGGGAAATTGTTTAACCAGGAAAAACACACTATGTCGGAGCTTGTTTCCAGGTGCGGGTGAGGATATAGAAAAATAGAAGTTGAGAACACAAGTGGTGTTGGAGGCGGTGGGGGGAGACAGAAGAGCTCTGTGCTTCTCGCCTTCTTACAGGGTGGAGAAAAGGAAAGGTTGGGGGGAGCAAGCCAAGAACTAGTCCCATTCAGGGTGCAGGGAGCCCGGTGAGGGAGAAGAGAGAGAGAGGGAGGAAGTACAGACAGGAGAGAGGAGGGGTGAGCCAAGAACTATTCCCCCTTCAGGATACTGAGAACCCTGCAAGGGGATTGGACCTGGTAGAGAAGGAGAAGAGATGAGGAGGGGAAGAGGCAACCCAGAACTATGTCCTTCAGGATGCTGAGAACCCTGCAAGGGGACAGGACCTGGCACAAGAGGAGAGAAGGAGAAGAGAGAGGGTGAAGCAACCAGGACTAAGCCCCTTCCAGATGCTGAGAACCTTACAAGGGGGGAGGACCCTCAGAGAAGGAGAGAAGGAGAAGAGAGAGGGGGAGAGGGAGGGGAAGAGGCAGCCCAGAACTAGTCCCCTTCAGGTTGCTGAGAACCCTGCAAGGGGACAGGTCCCGGCAGAAAAGGAGAGAAGGAGAAGAACGAGGGGGAGGGGAAGGGGAAGAGGCAGCCCAGAACTATTACCCTTCAGGATGATGAGAACCCTGCAGGGACAGGACCCGGCAGAAAAGGAGAGAAGGAGAAGAGAGAGGGGGAGGGGAAGGGGAAGAGGCAGCCCAGAACTATTACCCTTCAGGATGATGAGAACCCTGCAGGACAGGGACCCGCGAAAAGGAGAGAAGGAGAAGAGATCGGGGTAGTAATGGGCACAGGGGAGTGGTGTGGGGTTAAGAGAAGGGGAAACTATGGTGCAGGAGGCTACAGCTATGGGTGATCTATAGATGGAGAGTGTGGGCATTTGCAGGGGGAGGAAGAGAGGGTGCCAAGGGGAGAGGGGATGAGAGGTTTGGCGGGGGCAGGCCATGGGAGGTTAACTGGGAGAGAAGGGTGATTAGGTGCATTTATAGACATGAACAGTGTGATTCATCTTACTAAAGAACTGGATGCTCCATAACAAGCTACCTCTAAATGAAACCAAAACACAAGCAATGCTTTTCAATTTAAGGCACAGACTAGCCAAGTTGAAGGAAACTCAAAGTATCTGGGGCCCAGATGGGGCAACTCTGGAAAACATGAAGGTCTTCAGTTACATGGGACTCCTGACTGACTGACTGATACATAACATTCAACAATTATATACTGAAAACATAATGCAGTAAATAAAAAAATAAGTGTCTTTATGTGGCCACATGAATACAGCATCTGCTGAATAAATGTACAGTCTATCAGGATTCAACACAATGAAAAGGGAAAGGGGAAACTGTTTAACCAGGAAAGGCACACTATGCCGAAGCTTGTTTCCAGGTGTGACCTGGGAGCACAAGGAAGTTAAGTGACTTGCTCAGGGTCACACAGTATGCAAATGGGGGCTGATGGGATTCAAACACAGGTCTCCAGGTTTGCAGCTAGGTGCCCTTAACCATTACCCTATATTGCCTCAATAAACCAATAAAACCAGGAGACTGCAAAATGTCTTAACTGATTTATTTTTTTGCACATATGCTACCACAGTGCGCAGCTTGCAAAACACAAAATGCAGTACCGTTCAGAAAAAAAATCTTGGCTCGATGCTTTTGTTTAGGCTTAGCTCTGAAGAAGGAGCAGTTTACTCTAAAACATCAGCAGTGAAGTGTTGCACGTGACTGTGTACATACATGCCTTCCCCCTTGATGGAATTCGCGGTCCTAGAACATGTAAATTAACTGTCATTAAAGGAAATCGAAACAAAAGCAGCAAGTAATGATTTTTTTCAAACAGTACTGAATTATGCAGTTGAGCCAAAAAGCCTTTGGACTGCTGCATGGATTATTGGTATTATGCATTTTGTTTTTTGTAAACTGTGCACTGTGGTGGAATATCTGTCAAATAGAAAAATCATGTAAGACATTTTACAGTTTTCTGGTTTGATTGGATTAAATGCTGACTGACTGCACATTTGTTGAGCAGATGCTGTATCTATGTGCCCACATTAACAGACATTGTTTCCTGCTATTGTGTACCCCTGTTAAGGCCCTGTGGTTAGATGCTGTATTTATGTGCCCACATTAACAAACATTGTTTCTTGCTATTGTGCACCCCTTTAGGGGCCCTGTGGTGAGATGCTGTATTTATGTGCCCACATTAACAGACATTGTTTCCTGCTATTGTGTACCCCTGTTAAGGCCCTGTGGTCAGATGCTGTATTTATGTGCCCATATTAACAGACATTGTTTCCTGCTATCGTGCACCCCTTTAGGGGCCCTGTGGTCAGATGCTGTATTTATGTGCCCACATTAACAGACATTGTTTCCTGCTATCGTGCACCCCTATAAGGGCCCTGTGGTCTACAAATTAGAGCCTAAAGAGCAGAAATACTACTACCATATTGCCATTTAAAAAATAGGTGCTTTCTGCAGAGTTAGGAGCTGCCTAACAAAGGAGGCTAAGAAATCTGTTGCTGCTCTTCCTTTATTTCTACTTTTGTAACATGGAGCTGTTGTCTACAGGGACCTCACTAAACATGAACTGAACAACCTGTGCACTGTATACAACAGTCTTTGCAGAGTTGTGCTAAACACACCCCAACATACAATACTCATCACTGTATGCTCTTCTCCCAGATGGGTATCCTGCCAACCCAGCAAAGATGGACCTACCTGTGGCATAATCAACTCATCAACATAATTAGCAGAAAGGGGCCTGAGACATTATACAGTCTTCCACATACACAGAATGGCCAGTACAATTTGTGCTCTGCAGTCTACAATTTAATCATGAGGTTCCCACTGCCCTTGAATAAAACCAAGGATGGTGAACAAACGTTCTCTTCCCAGGGTCAATAAATATGGAATAATGTACCAATCACCGCTCAAAATGAGACAAACTAGGCTCAATTTACAAACCATGTTATGAACCTCCATCTCATTATATAATGCATTTGCAGTACAATCATGATCTTTGTTATGACTGGAACACATTTTGCTGCATGGCCCACAGTTCAGAAACTAGTCTCAGTCCTTAGGTCTAGATCCCACAGCTTGCCCTGCAGTCATGTAAATGATGTACAGTAAGTAGCCAACTCTGATTCCTGGGTCCTGGCTGAAAAACAATACTGCGTAGTACTGAATGATATTTAATGTGGATATCTGTTTGCTTTTAGCAGTTTCTGTTTTCCATCACTAAATTCCCAGATGACATCAGCAGAACTCACATGTTGCTCATTCCTGCCATTAAGTCATAAATCTCAGTTTATGCCATAATAAGCTGTTACTACAAAAATATGTCTGATGGTACAAGCAGAGCATTATGATTTCAGGGCAGAAAAGTAGCAGCACAGAGGAAGCCTAAAGGTCAAAGAGCATGCATCAATCAAATATATCTAGTAATAAAGGCTAGGATCTCCTGAAGATTGCTTTTGGTGAATATTTTGAAATGTGAATTTTGCTGATGCTTACAGTATTTTTGTTTGCAAGAAGCTAGAAAAATTATTTTTAAGAAAATGTTTACTAACTTGTCCATCATGAAATGTCAGTCTAATTTGTTCTCCCCCTGGGACCCTTTTGTAAATGAGAAGCTGCCTCTCTAGAGGTCTTATCACTGGGAGTGAAATTTCAAATAAATACATTAATAAATGCCTTGAGTAAAATCACAAGTAAATCTACTTCGGGTACTGAAACTCTTCAAACTAGAAGAACTGCTCTTCAGATTCCGATGGATATAATCCCCCACCTGCCCCTTACCTTCACCCCTAGGCTGGGTCTGCCCTGTCTACTTTTGCTGTATATACCTTGGGTCTCATGCAACATCTGCTGAGTAATGTAATAAAATATCCCTGGTTGCTACCTGACGTGGTACTCCTGTACCTATATTATGACTACTGTGATCGACCTATAACCCAGCGTGTACCACCAGTGAATGCCTATAACATTGGTTGCTGTTTTAATCTAAGCATTAAAGTACTGTACTGTTTTGTTTGCTGTGATGTATTGCTCTCCTGATGAGGTGCCTTTGTAAATGAGTCTAAAACTCAAAGGTCTGTAAACCGATGACCTAATAAATAAATAAATGGTGTTTTGAAGCACCATTTATATGGGAATGGAATATTGTCATTTGTGGCTAGGGGTGACTGCTAATAGTAATCTTGATAAAAAAGTATAGAATTTTTACTTAAAAAGGTGAGTAAAATCGATCATTATTCTTTTTATTTGAAGCATCAAATCAAGCCACACAGTCATAGCCGGTTTTAGACAGTAGTGCTTACTGGTATTGCCTAGGGACTCCTGCCCATTGTGGGCCCCTAGTGCTAGAGCCTGTGTACCTCATTCATTTGTAAATTGTTATTGTTTTTGTTTACTTTCTCAGTTATTATTTTGTTTAAAGAACAATAAAGAGCATCACTGGGCTTTGCTCTGACCTTTTGATGTGGCATCATCATTATTGCATGAAACTGGTAGCTGAGGCTTGTCACATCAGGGGCAATACAAGGTAGATAGCAAGGACATAAAGACTAATATTGCTGCCTCACTGTAAAAAAATATAGTTTCACAGGCTGTACTGAAAATAAAATGGTTGAAACATGAGATAGAGTACAAGGCCTGTGGCTGAGGAGGGGATGAATCCCCCCACACAAGAATATTCTTACTGGGGATCTTAAATTCCTAAAGCTGCCATCCTTCAGCCAGTCTAGGTCCTGTAGTTCAAAGTACTTGAACATCTGACTGCTGACAGTACAATCACTCTTTTCAACCCAGTTCATACTGTTGTTTCCATATATGTGGCCAGACTGAAGCTTTATTGAGTGGCACTGTGAGCCAGACTCAGTCTTAGCAGCTCGCTGCCTCCTGTAGAGCTTGCTTCAGGCAGGACATCAATTCTTTTCAAAGCCGTTCCCTTCCCCCACCCAACCAAATGTATATGCTCATACCACAAACTTCATTGGCAGTGACCATTGATTACCAGTTTCTGCTTGTTCAGTTACTGACAAAGCGGCCAACACCCAAATGCTGACAGCTCACAAATCCAGCCCTGGTTTTCTAAACAAACAACTGTGTAAATAATACATATACTGAGAATCCTAAGGACTTTTGCCTCACAGTGTGTGTGTGTGTGTGTGTGTGTGTGTTCTCCTATACAGCCTGCAGTGTTTGTGTTTATAGTGTTTTTCATTTTCCAGCCTGAGACACACATCATCCTAGCATTATTAAATTTCTGCCAGTGAAACAGAAAAAACAGGGTAAGCTCTGGAAACTGTGTTTTGCTGTATGCGCTGTTGCTACCTCTTCCATGACTGGCAGCAGCTCGCTACAAACAAACAACTACCATTACTTTATCGATTTTGTTTCCAATTTGTCTACCAGGATAGAACTGCTGTGCTGCAACATGTTGTTTTCAGTCAGGTCCTGCATCTACCAATTCATGATCGAGATAAACCAAAATATATGGAGGTCAAATAATTAGCTCAAGGTCACACCACAAGTGAATGACTGTGACATGTGGTCTAGGAAGGTTGAATAGGATCCCCAATATTATTCTTTCTGTGGGCCCCACAATTCTAAAGCTGTCGCCCTGAAGATAGTTTTTGTCCTGCTGCTCAGAGTACTAGAATAGTTCACGTTTCCATGTAATCACTCTTTCAAACCCAGCTCATGTTGCAGTTTCCATTTATTTGACCTGATTGATAATGGATTTATTATGCAATCTAGTAATCCAGTGGCTTTCTTAACAGATCTCCACCTCTGAAGAGCTCCTTTTAGGAAGGATATTAAATCTTTTTAAAGCCATTCTCCCTCCCCCACTCAGCCAAATTCATATACACATACCACATAGTTCAAAGGCAGAGGTAATCATTCACCAGCTTCTGCTTGCTCAGCTACTGCCCTGGAGCACTGACAGAAAAAACAACACCCATCACTAATAGTTCTCAAATGCAGCTGAGGTTTTCTAAACAACAAGCAGCTGTGCAAACACCTGCATTTAGAGTCCGGAGGGTGTTCGCCTCCTAGTGTGTGTGCTCTCTAGTGGTCTGCACTGCGGTATTTGTGCTGACAATGTTCTTATTCTCCAGTCTGGGGCACACATTGGCCTAAAATTACCAAATTTCTGCCAATGAAATGGAGCAAAAATTGATACAGTCTGTTGACTCTGTCTTTCGAAAAAGTACTGATGCTATGTCTCCCTCGGCTGGTAGGAACTTGCTACAGTACAAACGACTGCTGTTACTTATATTTATTTGTTTTTATTTTACTGTTTGTCTACCTAGGATGGCACTGCTGTGCTGCAACATTTTTTTTTTTAGTCGGGTCCTACTTCAACACTTTTCAGAGTGGGAGGAACTAAAGTACCTTGAGATCAAATTAGTTATTCAATGTCACACCACTACTGAGTGACTCTATAATATGTGGTTGAGGTGAGGTTGCTATGGTGCCAAACATTATTCTTTTTGGGGCCCCCAAAGTTCTAAAGCTACAGTCCTGCAGACAGTTTTATTCCTGCAGCTCAGAGTACTGGAATTGCAGTTGGTATACTCACACTATGAAACTCAGGTCATGGTGCTGCTTCCATTTATGCTGCCAGACTGAAGCTTCATTGTGTGACATTGATTGATTGATTGATCCATTCATTCACTTATTGACATATTTAGTTAGTTTTTGTTAACCAGATAGGTGCACTAGACAATAAATGTCTATTTTCAGGCATGACTTGGGAGAACAGACAGAACAGCAGGAGGAAGGAGCTACTGGTATAACTAAAACTTCTCTACTGGGACTAAGAACTACAACTCTTGTACTGGAACCTTCAATGTCATGTAAAAAAAAGAGTTAGTGTGTTTGTCAGCGGTAGTTGAAGTAAATTGTTATCTGTTATACGTGTTAGCTGTGTACTTATCTAGATGCTTGTCACAGGTGTCAGAAGGAAATTGTTATCTGTGAAATTAACTAAGCGTAGAAAGATTTGCAAAGTAGGGGGAGTGGCTTAGCTAGAAGGAGCCAGGTTAAAACCAGATTTAAGCACTGCCCTAGATAGCTTCTGCCAGAGAACAGACAGAACACCAGGAGAAAGGAGTTACTGGTATAACTAAAACTTCTCTACTGGGACTATATTTCCCTCCTTCCCTCCACCTCCCCCAAATCAGTTCTACTTTTATAAGCACAGGATTTAACTGACAACAGGAACTTCCTGTTTGGGAGCAGGAAGTGAGTGATCACAGAGCCACCAAAAACTCACCATCCTAGAAGGGCAACAGTAACTCTCCATCTCCCCCAGCTGCTGGAGGTCTGACTCTGAGCAAGTAAGGAGACTATAGAGACATATAGGAACTTCTTGTCTCAGAACAGGAAGATCAGTAACTAAAAGGGAATAGAGGCAGTAAGTAAGTAAGGGAAGAAAAAAAAGGAAAAATAAGCAAACAGAGGAAAGAGTAAGTATTCCAAACAACAGTTAGGGGGCCAGGAAAAAAGACATGATGGGAGTGGTGCAGTGCAGTGGCTGTGGAGCACAGTCTTCCAGGAGACGTTCTGGAGGATGCAGTGTTGTCCCATCTGCAGGCACCTCTCTGGGCTGAAGGAGGAAGTTGCTCATCTCCAGGATGAGTTGGCCAGAATTTGTGGGACCTCCTCTCCCACACAGGGACCACCAGGGTCACTGCCATTGCCACAGAGGTTGCCAAGAATGATGAGTGGTTGGACCACAGTGGGCTCAGGGAGGGGAAGGGTTGTGGAACAGAGGCGCATCCCTCCAGTTGTTCCTTTCCACAATTTCTATGCCATACTGGAAAAGTGTGGTTCCTCTATGGAGGCACCTACAGTGGAGACCAAGGAGGATGCTGGGAACCTCCACAAAGGAGACCCACAGGAGGGTGGCATGGGACCCCACAGGGGAAGGAAACAACTCCTGGTGGGGGAATCCATTGTTAGAAAGGTAGAACTGGGGGAGGAAGGGATCAGGGAGGTAAGGTGCCTGCCTGGCACCATGGCTTGGAGGGACAGGGAGCGAATCCTTAGGATCACAGGAGCAGCTGCACAGAGGAGGGAGCTGGATGTCATTGTCCACCTAGAGACAAATGACCTGGCTAAGAAAGGGATCAGAGCAGTGCAAGAAACATTTGTGGAGATGGGGAGGGACCTTAGACAAATAGCACACATGGTAACCTTCTCGAAGGTGCTGCCTCTCTATGGCACAGATAAGGCTAGAGTGCTCCACACCATAGGATTCAATCAGTGGTTGAAAAACTGGTGCAGAGCTCAGGGATTTGGCTTCATTGGGGACTGAGGGTCCACCTGGATGGATGCAGGCCTATACTGGCATGATTGCCTACATCTTCTCCAGGAGGGGAACCAGAATCCTAGGTGATAAGTTTAAATACTTCATTGGCAAGCATTTAAACTAGCCAAGGGGGGAGGCACTGGAAAGGAGCAGGGAAATCCTAGCTCCCCCCAAAAAATTCAGGGTACTAAATGAGGTAGACACCAACATAGAGATGTCAATAGGGAGAAGTGCAGGGGTAAATAGAGAAAGTGACAAATGCAATAAGGACAAAGATGGGGCAAAAAGGGGTTAGGCCATCAAGAAATGGAGGGTAATGAGTATCAACACCTGTAGTCTGGACAACAAGCTCCCTGAACTGGTGGCCTTGATGGAAGAGGGATGCCTGGATATCGTAGCAGTCACAGAAACATGGTAAACAGAGAACCATGTCTGGGATGTTAACATACCAGGGTACACAACCTACAGGAGAGACAGGGAGGGCAGGGGGGGAGTAGCTCTCTATGTAAGGGAAGGGATAAAAGCGACTGAACAAAAGAGTAAACAGAGAGGAAAGAAGGCACTGTGGGTCACCTTAGAGACTGGAAATGGCACTACAATCCGCATAGGGGTTGTATACAGACCCTCATGTCAAGGGGAGGGAATGGACAAGGATATGACAGAAGGCATACTTAGGATGGCAGAGAAAGGTGAGATACTGTTGATGGGGGACCTTAATATGCCAGATATTAACTGGAGCACCTTTGCTGCAGCCACATCCAAAAGCAGGGCCATTCTTGATACCCTTCAGGTGGCATGCCTCAGACAGCTAGTTTTGGAACCCACTCATGAGGGAGCAATCTTAGACCTCATACTCTCAAATAGGGACAGTTAGAGGATCTCAGATCTAGAAGTGGGTAGCAATTTGGGAACAAGTGACCACCAAGCAATGTGGTTCACGATAAACTCAGCTACAGAGTCAAGCCATACAAAAGTGAGGGTTTTAATAAATCATGGGAGGATGGTGTGGTACCCGAGGACTGGAGGAAGGTGGATGTGATTCTCCTTCACAAAAGTGGGACCAAGACAGAGGCAGGAAACTACAGACCTGTCAGTTTGACCTCTGTGGTAGGGAAAGTGATGGAGTCACTCTGAAGGAAAGAATAGTTGAGTACCTAGAGGTCAGTGGAGCACAGATCCACGGCAGCATGGGTTCACAGCGGGAAGGTCATGTCAGATGAATCAATAGATTTCTTTGACTGGGTGACCAAAGTAGTAGACCAGGGAGGGCTGTGACATGGCCTACCTAGACTTTAGCAAGGCATTTGACACAGTCCCACACAAAAGATTATTAGTCAAGCTAACCAGCCTGGGAGTGGGTCCCAGGGTGGTAGCCTGGCAAAACATTGGCTGGACAACAGGACACAGAAGATTATTGTAAATGGAGTCCACTCTGAAGAAAGGGCGGTTACTAGTGGGGTACCGAGGGTTCAGTATTGGGTCCAGTCCTTTTAATGTCTTCATCAGTGGCATTGCAGAGGACTGGAAGGAAAGTATGCCTTTGCAGATGACACAAGATCTGCAACAGGGTTGATACACAAGGAGGCGTGGAAAGGATGAAAAGGACTTGGCAAGGTTGGAGGAATCGTCAGATGTATGGCAGCTAGGATTCAATGCAAAAAAGTGCAAAATAATGCACCTGGGAAACAAGAACCCAGGGGAAGAATACACAATGGGTGGGGAGGTAGTAACAACAACAAAAAAGGAAAGGGACCTGGGGGTAATCATATCAGATGACCTTAAGGATAGCAAGCAACATGAGAAGGCAGTAGGGAGGGATGGGGGTATACTGGGATGTATAGGGAGAGGCAACAGCAGCAGAAAACAGGAAGTTGTTATCCCTCTATACAGACAGTTGGTGAGACCCCATCTGGAATACTGTGTCCAGTTCTGGAGACCCCATCTCCGCAAGGACATAGACAGGATATAGGCAGTCCAGAGGAGGGCAACTAAAATGGTGCAGGGTCTGCAAGAGAAGCCGTATGAGGAGAGACTAAAGGAGCTTAATATGTATACCCTTGAGGAAAGAAGGGAGAGGGGGGGACACGATAGAAACTTTCAAGTACCTCAAGGGAATCAACAAAGTCCAAGAGGATAGCATCTTTCAGAAAAAGAGACTTGCAAGAACAAGGAGAGACAATTTAAAGATAGAAGGAGAGGTGTTCTAGGGGCAATGTGAGGAAGTATTATTTCACAGAGAGGGTAGTGGATGCATGGAACAGCCTTCCTGAGGAAGTTGTGGGTCTAAACTGTGGGAGAATTCAAGAATGCATGGGACAGACATAAGGCAATTCTTGTGGGGGGCAGGAAGATATAGGCTGTTGGTTAACTAGGATCTGCGGCCTATCCTGTAGGTAGGGAAATGGGCAGACTAGATGGGCCTAGCGGTCCTTATCTGCCATCAAAGTCTATGTTTCTATGTTTCTATGTTTCTGGACTTCAGGAGGGCTGACTTTGGCAAGATGGGAGAGTGCCTTAGAAAAGCACTAGCAAACAGGCTAGAAGGCGGGGTGGAGCAACAATGGGGAAATATTAAAACTGCCATCACAGAGGCAACAATCCTTTTGTGAAGCAAAAAACAAATCAAATGAAAGAAAAAGCCACTATGGTTCTCAAAAGGGTGGTGGTGAAGGTTAGGGAGAAAAAGATAGCATTTAGGAAGTATAAGGAAACACAGAAAGAGCAGGACAGAGAACTGTACCAGTTAAGGCAGAAGGAAGCAGGCAGGGTAGTCAGAATAGCAAAGGCCCAAACTGAGGAAAAGATAGCCAACTCGGTTAAGAAGGGGGATAAAACCTTATATAGGTATATCAGGGAGCGTTGAAAGACAAAGGGAGGGATAGTGAGGCCGAATAGAATGGATGGTGGGTGGGCAGAGAGTGACAGTGAAAAAGCAGGATACTGAATGAATACTTCTGTTCAGTATTCACAAAAGATGAAGTGGGGGAGGTGTCTAATCCAATTAACAGAAGCACTCTGGAGAGGGGGGTCAATCCCAGTCCTTTCACAGAAGAAAGG
Source organism: Neoceratodus forsteri (assembly GCA_016271365.2). Classification (NCBI taxonomy): domain Eukaryota; kingdom Metazoa; phylum Chordata; order Ceratodontiformes; family Ceratodontidae; genus Neoceratodus; species Neoceratodus forsteri. The sequence goes on along the minus strand of CM057450.1, from coordinate 99,812,344 downwards.
GTTCTGAAAGAACTTCTAAAACTGAAGGTGGATAAAGCAATGGGGCCAGATGGAATTCACCCCAGAATTCTAAAAGAATTAAGCAGAGAACTAATGACACCACTGACTACCCTTATAACAAATCATGAGAGGATGGTGTGGTACCTTGAGGACTGGAAGAAGGCTGATGTGATTCCCTTCACAAAAGTGGAGCAAGACAGAGGCAGAAACCACAGACCTGTCAGTTTGACCTCTGTGGTAGGAAAGTGATGGAATCACTCTGAAGGAAAGAATTGTTAAGTACCTAGAGGCCAGTGGGGCAGAGGACCCATGACAGCATGGGTTCACAGCAGGAAGGTCATGTCAGATGAATCTAATTGATTTCTTTGACTGCGTGACCAAAGTAGTAGACCAGGGAGGGGCTGTGGACATGGCCTACCTAGACTTTAGCAAGGCATTTGACACAGTCCCACACAAAAAATTAGTAGTCAAACTAACCAGCCTTGGAGTGAGTCCCAGGGTGGTAGCCTGGGTAAAACATTGGCTGAACAACAGGACACAGATGGTAATTGTAAATGGAGTCCACTCAGAAGAAAGAGGGGTTACTAGTGGAGTACTCAGGGTTCAGTACTGGGTCCAGTCCTTTTTAATGTCTTTATAAGTGACATTGCAGAGGGACTGGAAGGAAAAGTATGCCGCTTTGTAGATGACATAAAGATCTGCAACAGGATTGATACACAAGGAGGTGTGGAAAGGATGAGAAGGGACTTGGCAAGGTTGGAGGAATGGTCAGAAGTATGGCAGCTTGGATTCAATGCAAAGAAGTGCAAAGTAAATGCACCTGGGAAACAAAATCCCAGGGGAAGATTACACAATGGGGGGGGGGAGGTAGTAACAACAACAAAAATGGAAAGGGACCTGGGGGTAATCATATCAGATGACTTTGAGGTTGGCAAGCAACATGAGAAGGCAGTAGGGAGGGCTGGGAGGATACTGGGACATATAGGGAGAGACATCACCAGCAGAAAACAGGAAGTTGTTATCCCGCTGTACAGACAGTTGGTGAGACCCCATCTGGAGTACTGCATCCAGTTCTGGAGACCCCATCTCCGCAAGGACATAGACAGGATGGAGGCAGTTCAGAGGAGGGCAACTAAAATGGTGTAGGATCTGCAAGAGAAGCAATATGAGGAGAGGCTAAAGGAGCTTAATATGTATACCCTTGAGGAAAGGAGGGAGAGGGGGGACATGATAGAAACATTTAAGTACCTCAGTGGAATCAACAAAGTCCAAGTGGGTAGCATCTTTCAGAAAAAGAGATGTGCAAGAACAAGAGGACACAATTTAAAGATAGAGGGGGGACGGCTCAGGGGCAATGTGAGGAAGTATTTTTTTGCAGAGAGGGTGGTGGACACATAGAACAGCCTTCTTGAGGAGGTTGTGGGGTGTAAAACTGTGGGAGAATTCAAGAATGCATGGGGCAGACATAAGGCAATTTTTGTTGAGGGGGTAGGAAAAAATAGGCTGTTAGTTAAATAGGATATGCAGCTTATCCTGTAGGTAGGGAAATGGGCAGACTAGGTGGGCCAAGCGGTCCTTATCTGCCATCAAAGTCTATGTTTCTATGAGACCAAAAAATAAACAGTAGGTCAAGACAGTTATAATATACAATAAGTAAGTAGTAAAAAAGTACAACATATTACGGGCAATAAGCAGCAATAACTTATACTGTGAAATAAACAGTCACCAAAAATATTACTAGCAGAACACAGTACACTAGTAACAGAGCAAAGTAGCAGCAAAAATACTAACCAGAAACATAGTATCAAATAGTTCACAAATGCAACAGAATCATATAAATCACATAGTGAGATATAAATCACATAGTGAAGCAAAGGCTTTCTTAGCAGGTCTCCACCTCTTGGAGAGCTTCCTTCAAGAAGGACATCAATTATTTTCAAAGCTGTTTCCCTTCCCCCATCCAACCCAGTGCACATGATTACACCATACTTCAAAGGCAGAGACGATCCTTTCAGTGTTCTGCCTTCTCAGTGAGTCATTGTATTGGAATGCTGACAGGTCAGCTCTGGACTTTTTCAATTCACAGATCAATCCTGGGTTTCCTAAACAGCAGGCAGTAAGGCAAGTCCATGCATTGAGTCCTGAAGATTGAGCCTCCCTGTGTGTTGTGTTCTCCAGGGGTCAGTAGTGTTTGTGTAGACAATTGTTTCACTACATTTTGTGATTTAAATTGCTTAGCAGTGGCTAATAGTGCACCAAAAACATCTAATTGTCCTCTTCATACCTCTCAACCGTTGGTCACTGAAATGAGGGACACAGACACTCAGAAGCAAGGAAAATGGGCAATGACCTTTTTAATGAGGGACACTTCTTCAAATGTGGAGATACAAGATAAGAGTGCTGTGGGAATCATTGTGGTTACTAGTACAGCATTTATTTTTGATTTAGCAACCTCGAATATTCAGAATTTCTGTTTTAAAGTCTGAATTTGCACTACATTCTCTGTGTGGGCAGCACCTTTTCCAAGAGGGACACAGCAATTTTGAGGGGTAAAATGAAAGACGTCCCTTGTAATCAGGGATAGTTGAGATTGTTCTCTTGACTATTCCTAGCTGCAGGATATGCAATACCAGAGAAATGAAGTGTGTCTGGGAACCCCCAGGTTCAACCATGTCAACCTACAGATCAGTGGTTAGAGCACTGGAATGATATTCTAGGGGCCTCAGTTCAATTCCCAGTAGATCATATTGTTTCCTTCTCACTACAAGTTGTGATTTAAATTACTGACCAGTGGCTCATACTGCAGCACAAAAAATCTAATTGCCATCTTGATTATTTCAAGTTGCAGAATATATAATATCAGAAAGAGGAAGTGTGTCTGGGAGCCCCAGCTCCAAGCATGTGAGCCTGTAGCTCAGTGGTTAGAGCACTGGGATGGTGTTTTGAGGGTCTGGGTTCCATTTCTAGTAGGGCACATTATTTCTTTCTTGCTACAATTTGTGTAGATAATTTTGCTACTTTTCCAGCCTGTGACATGTTTACTATTCTAGCACTACAAAAAATGTTATGACAGGAAACGGGGAGGATAACACTGCTGTACTGCAACATGCTGTTTTCAGTCAGGCCTTGCATCTACCAAATTATGATCAGGATAAACCAAAGTATATGGAGGTTAAATGATTTGCTCAAGGTCATTTGGTAAGTGACTCTGGTAGGAATAGAATCTGGAATTCATGGTTCACACTTCTGCATTCTAAACATCAGGCTGCAATGCTTGCCTGTAATCTTTAATATATGGGTTATAAATTATATAAATATGGACTGACAGTGAGGCATTTTGTTGCCCACTGGAGCTCACACTTTCACCCCTATAGGAAAGGTTTTTACTGTAAGATGAGAACTGCAATCTGTGTTTTATTTAACTAAGCCACTTTTAGGGACCAATAGCATAACTTTAATTGCCTATTATTGTGATTATGCATACTCCTTTTTTTGCATTTAGTCAAGTTCAAAGGTTGCACATTCAGTGTGTGAGTGATTTGTCTGCATGATGTCATTGATGATGTCAGTGATAAGGTTTTATGTCCTGGCATAGGCTTTCAGACCTATGCAAGTCTGGTTTGATCCCCAGTGTCGAACATTGATTTTTCTCACTACACTTTCTGTAGTATGAGAGAACTTGTTAGTTGCCCTTGCTGATGTAAGTTTCAGCAAAGTCTGAAGTTCTATATTGCTGATAACTTGAGAAGTTCCAGCTGAGACTTTCAGGTTTGAAATGCAACTTGGGAACATTACTTTGAAGTAACTGTCTGGTACATTACTAAATCCATTGCAGCTGTGTGTGTGTGTGTGTGTGGGGGGGGGATCTCCATGTAATGCTGAATGTCATATGCCATAGCATGCATTTTTTTGTAACTGAGCCTTTGTTTGTTTGTAAAATTTTATTCAAATTCATAAAAAAATGAACAAGAATATACAATAAACTCCATTGAGTTAAAAACACATTTCCAAGGAGGTCCAGTAACAAGCATACCGTTACAGATTTTAAGACATATAATGTACCTAACAAACACAATAATAAACTCACAACAATATAATAAATCAAGAATGACAAACACCAAAAATCAGTTATCAAAACCTTATACATGGAAACTTTAGCAATATAAAAATATTGGAATACAGGGAATATCCTTAGTTTGTACAGTGGCAGAGCCACAGTCTATCAAGCAGTAGTGGACAAGGGGTCCTGAGTTTGATCCCCAATGTGGGAAATGTTTTTTTATTCTCACTACAATTTCTGCAGTATGACAGAATTTGTGAGATGCCCCTTGCTGATGTCAGTGATAGTGTTTCAACAAAGTCTGAAGCTCTAGATCACTGATAAAGTGAAAAGTTCCAGCTGAGACACAGGAAAACTCCATTGAGCAAGCTCATTCACAAGGAGGTCCTAGAGATACAGACAATACAAGCAGTGACGATTACAGTGGAGCAAAACATGAAACAACAAGGGAAGAAAATTACAGCAATGGAGCAGGGATAAAGTACATGATAGTGCAATGGTAATTACAGAAATTGATACATTCATATGTAAGTAGTAGTAAATATTTTTATTCATCTGAGAGAAACAATGAATAGGTACAACTCAATGAGACAAGCTCATTTCCAGTGAGGCCCTTAGTACATCTTAAGTATCACACAGTAACCTATATACAAGAAATGTGCAGTTGGATACAGAACAACAATCAGGCCATACACTCAACTGGCAGATATGCAGAGTATTCATAGACAATAGCATTTATAGGCATGATTGCAGCCTGGTAAACATTACTTCAAATTGCAAGACTGGTGCATTACTAAATTCACTGCAGCTGTTGGGGGGGGTCTGCAATCAGTCCTGGATGTCCTTTGCCACATCATGCATGTCCTATCAATATATTTTAGTGCAGTGGTAGAGCTACAAACTACCAAGCAATAGTGGTTAAGGGATCTGAGTTTGATCCCCATTGTGGGACATTGTTTTCTTTCTTACTCAGTTTCTGTAGTATAAGAGAAATTGTTAGATGTCATTGCTGATGTTAATCGTACAGTGTCAACAAGATATGACATTCTATACTGCTTATAACTTTAACATTTTGAGCTGAGACTTTGAGGTCTGAGTGCAACTTGGGAACATTACTTCAAACTGACTGACTAGTTCATTACTAAATTCACTGCAGGTGTGTGTGTGTGTGTGTGCGTGTGTGTGCATGTGTTATGTGGGGCAGGTCATCTGCACTCAGTGCTCAATGTCCTTTGCTACAGCATGCATTTCTTGTCACAGAGCCTCTGTGCAGCAGTAGAGCCTCAGGCTATCAGCAGTAGTGGGTAGGAGGCTTGGGCTTGATCCCCAGTGTGAGACTTGTTTTATTCTCACTACAGTTTCTGTGGTACAGCATGAAACAAATTGTTAGATGCCCTTGTTGATGTTAGTGATAGTGTTTCAGCAAAGTTTGAAGTTCTATATTACTGATAACATTGAAAAGTTCCAGATGAGACTTTCAGGTTTGAATGCAACTTGGGAAACATTAGGTCAAATTGCCAGACTGGTGCATTACTAAATCCACAGCAACAGTTTTGGGGCGGGGTCTGCTCTCAGTACTGGATGCCCTTTGCCACCGAAGGCATTTCTTGTTAATATGCTTAAGTGCAGTAGTAGAGCTATAGACTACCAAGCAAGTGGATAGAACACCTGGGTTTGATTCACAGTGTGGGTATTCTTTTTCTTTCTTACTCAGTTTCTGTAGTATGAAATTGTTTGATATTGTTGCTGCTGTTAGTGATAGAGGTTCTGCAAGATGTGAAGTTCTTTATTGCTGATAACTTGAAAATTGCCAGCTGAGACTCTAAGGTTTGAATGCAACTTGGGAACATTATTTCAGGTTGACTGACTAGTTCATTATTAAATCCACTGCAGCTGTGTGTGTCCCATTAAGGAGCCTCTGTAAAAGGGTAGTGTTATAAGCTACCAAGCAATAGCGGGTAGGGGGCTTGGGATCAAGGCTTGATCCCTAGTGTAGGTTGTTTCTTTTGTTCTCACTCTACTTTCTGTAGTATGAGATAAATTCTTAGATGTTTGTTGCTGATGTTAGTGACAGAATTTAAGCAAGGTTTGGAATTCTATATTGTCAATTACTTGAAAAATTCCAGATGGGACTTTGATTTTTTAAATGCAACATGGAAATATTACTTTAGATTGAGAAGAGATCATGCCAACTGCAAATCTTTCAGTGCAGGGACTGATCAGGTTAAAAGTTCTGAGTCTATGTATTGTGTGGGCTATCCTTGTTTATTTTTGGACATACATGTGTGTTCTTGTATGCTTGTATGTGTCTGTAATATGCAGCATCCCTGTGCACATTGTTTAGCATGTACAGTATGTTTGCCATGGCGGGTGGAATAGTCTGAAAAGTGGAAGAGCCAAGGATGTCAGGGGATAAAGTCCCACCTCCCCACCTTGAATGGGTTCACCCACTGAATTAGTTTGTTCTCATCCAAATGTGTAATCTGTGGAGTAGCTCCCCCACTCCCCCCACCCACCAATTGACAGCAACTTTAGTGCCTAGTGTTCCTTGATTCCCCATCTGAAGGCCTGATCCTCCTTTTTCAGTTTTAAAGTGTAAGTACTACTCCTTAACTCAGCAGGCCACATACCCAACCCACCCCCATCAACACTACTCAGCCCTTCAGTTTTTAAAATTCTGCTGCCACCTTGAAAGTTACAAACAGAGTGACCAGAAAATTCAAGTTCAAGTTTATTGCAGGAAAGACTCAGTTGAGCAAGCTCATTCACAAGGAGGTCCTGAGACACATACACATACAGTTCGCAATTACATAGACAGGAGATATAAAATGTAGAACAACAAAGAAAACAAAATATAATACAAGAAGTATACACAATAGAAGTCCTTATGCTATATATGCAGTACATTCCAGCTTTAACCTTGCCCTAAATTATGCAACACATTTCAGCTTAATAAGTAGAGGGCCAGTTGGTACCTTAGAAGTTGACTTGGCATTGGGGGCCTAGTAACACCTACATATGTCTTTTAATTTAGAGATAGCTAGTGTTTTGTAGGAGTTAATTGATATAATGCTGGTTAGCTTCAGCATGGCTTGTAGTTGGTTCCAAATGTTTGGGAGGGTGTATGAGACAGCTCTTTGGCCAGCTGTGGTACATGTCCTGGGAACATCTAGTAGGATAAGGTCAGATTTCCTTAGAGAGTAGGTGCTATGCGAGATGTGTATGAGAGACATTAAATAGACAGGCAGTTTGTGGAGTAGTAATTTGAGGTCAAGCCAGCATGCAGAGGCATCTGGTGGCAGAAGGTCCACCAAACTGCTGCATAAAGACCACAGTGGTGGGTCCTGTACGCAGAGTTAGTAATGAAGCAAAGAGCATGGTGATAAAGTACGTCCAGTTTAGATAGGCTCTCGGTTGGGAAGGAGATAAAGATAATGTCTCCATAGTCAAGCAAGGGAAGGAATGTTGCTTGGACAAGTCTTTTGTGGGCTGTGAGAGAAAAAAGGGTCCTATTTCTAAAGAAGAAACCCAAGTGTGCTTAAAGCCTCTTCGATAGATCCTCGATGTGGTCATTGAAGGAAAACTTGTTGTCTATCTACATACCTAGATATTTAAATTTAGTTATGACTTCCAAGGGTTCACCTAGGGAGGTAACTATGAAGTTTCTAGGTGGGGTAGTAGGGCACCAGACAAGGCAAGTCTCGAGAAAATCATTGTCTTGGTTTTTTTGGCATTTAAGAGAAGCTTGGCATTGATAAGGTTGCTTTCTAACTGGATAAAGTCAGCTTGGAGTGCTTCCCTGACTTCAGTTAAGGACAAGCTTGATGCATACAAAACCGTATCATCCACAAAGAAATGTATGCTAGAGACCCTTGTGTGGGAGTCAAGGTTGTTGATGTACAGGGAAAAAAGGATTGGTCCTAGGATGGAGCTTTGGAAATTGACAAAGAAAAAAGTAACACTGCTTACTGCAGAAGCTGCATTTTAAAGACACAGTCTTCCCAAGTAATAAATTAACATTATTGGAAAAACTGACAGGGACAGGCCCTACCACTTATGAAACTGGTAGGGCCATGGCCATAGTGCCCCCCCCCCGTTCTTGTGCCTATGACATGTTCCTTTTACTATACAAATATCACCAGCAAATCTTTAAAATAAATAAATATTTTTTTTAGATTTGAGTCTAATTATGCTTTGCAATCCACTATGTTATGTTTCTGACTTTTTTTTACTGAGCATGCTCAGAAAACAATTATATTTGAAGCAGGCAACAGTGCAATCTATAAAATATTCAGTGAACTAATGTAAGCCAATTAGGAGCCTCAAAACAAAATCCAAGGAGTTAAAGGGGAATCCTGATGGAATAATGGTTACCCTGTCATGGGACATAGAGGTCTTGATTTAGAGAATTGTAAGAAGAAAAATGTTTTTGCAACTTTTATAAAACTGACCATAGAGCTTTGGGTGTGAGATCACTAACAACATGATCAGCAGCTTTTAAGCTCTGCAATAAGCACATCACAATTAGGGAAAAATTGTCATTACAGTACAAAATATATACAGCCATACAAATCACCCAAAACCAAGCCACTCAGCAACATCATCAGAGACTCAGTCATGGGGCAGTCTGCGATTTGGTATTTAGGGTAATGACATGGTGGGTGGAAGGATGCAGTCAATACAGAGTTGAATTTTATTTGTATTTATTTATTTTACCAGGAAAAGGCTCCATTGAGCAATGCTTATTTACGAGGAGGTCTTGCATAGGACAGGGTACAGAACCATTTCGAAAAAACACTTGCGGTACAAGATAAACAAGATGTATGATAATACAATGGTATGAGGATACATAATACAAGCAGGAATTGCAGACAGGTAGACTTTACATATGAGGAATATTAAATACATACATTACAGACATTCCTCTCAGTGGTCACACATTACGAGGTACATCACTCATCTTACCTCTTAGAAATCCTTTGTTCACATGGGGAAGGTGATATTCCACATTTCTCACTGAGACTCAAAAGCACAAATTCATAAAAATCTATTATGCTCAGTGTGACAGAAAATGGGTCCAGTCAGTTATTCTTTTTAAACATTCATCTGTTACAGGTTCTGTTTGGGATACACACAAGATGGTTGCCAGGTCACATGTACAGGCAGCTTATGATAGCTAGTCACTCATTGTGGAGGTGCTGATGTTCTTGTGGGAAAAGTTAGTAGTAATCACTGACCAAATAAACATGGCGAAGACAATCAAGCCATAATCCCAGTTGTGGATCCTTCCTGGGATATGTTCCCATGTCAGACAATGGACCCAAGTGCATGTCGTAAAACTGTAGAGACAGCAAGGAAGTGCTAAGAAGATGAGGTCACAAACACACACACTCATGTGGGGTGGGGGACTGCGGGAAGTGACCTCACCCTTTGAGTGACAGTTGCCCACAGCTCCCCACCCCACATGAGGTGTGTGTGTGTGTGTGTGTGTGTGTGTGTGTGTGTGTGTGTGTGTGCACCTGGGTCCATTATCTGACATGAGAACATATTCCAGGACAGGAAGGACTCCTCATTGGGATTGTAGCTTAATTGTCTCCTCCATGTTTATCCTGTCAGTGATTACTGCTAACTTTCCCATGAGAACATCAGCACCTCCACAGCGAGGGACCACCATTCATAAGCTGCCTGTATATATGACCTGGTAGCCTTCTTTTGTGCATCCCAAGCAGAACCTGTAATAGATGAATATTTAAAAAGAATAATTGACTCGGGTCCCCTTTCCTCTCATATCTCCCGCTCCCAGAAAATGAAGGTGTGTCTCTTTTGGGCAACCCCCAAGAAACACTTCCATTCAGGAGCCGGGTATATAGGGCATATCTGTTCAGAGTGGGAATGGAGGAGATCACTGTTAGTGGACTTCCAGGATCCAAGATGGCGGCCACGCTGGGCTGCCATCTGTGAGTTGTTTGTGAGCACTCTGTGAGCACTTTATTTTTGGCTTGGACTATCGTTATCGCCTGTTATCGTTTTGCCAGTTATCGTTATCGTTTTTGGATTAGTTATTTATTGTTTTATATTTTTTTCCCCTGTTGTTTTATCGCTTGGATCTGTGTCGCTCTACATATACAGAGAAAGAGACTTGCTGAAGTGGACTTTTACTTGTTTGGCACTTCATTCTCTGGCCAAGTTGCTCGTTCGCTGCTTCGCTTAGCGTGGCCTCTGGCTGCTCTGTTGGGAGTTTGGTGACTGGTCCTGGAGGTTGGTGGCTGCTGGGTTTGGTGGATGGCCCTGGGACTTGGTGGTTGCTCTGCCTGATGTGACACTACATGCTGTGTGAGTGAGGGGACCGAGTGACGAGGTAGCAACGGAGTATAGTTTCAACTCGGGGGAATAACTGGATCGGACTACAGGAAGGGGTTGATGGCACCATGATTGGAGCGGACCTGCTGGAAGAAGGAAGTGGTTTGTGGGATAGCAGGCGGTAAAATTTTTTGCTCGTTGATACTGTCTACAGATTTGTGGGTTCTGACTCCCTGGCCCAGACAGGGAGACGGGTTTCTCTGCCTCCGAAGGGTGGTGGGGGGCTACTCTTCTCCCTAGTTGAGGCAGGAGTACCGCCGGAGGGTGGTCCGGCCTGCCTCTCTACAGCAAGGGTCGGGTGGAGTTGGAACCTGCAGTAGAGGTATATCCAACGTTAACTACTTATTGCCTGCAGAATTCTGGCTTTTGGTCATTGGGAAACTCTGAATGGACTTTGAATGGAATTTGAACCTTGGGTCTGCGCGAACTGGTGAAGTATACTTGAGTATTTCTTTTTTGTAACAGCGGGTGAGAATTATGGGAAAAACTTAAAACTGAGTTCACTTATAACTTTTCAGCCTTGTGAGAGGAGACTGATTAAGTGTGGCCCATGCTGAAGTGGTGAGAGCACATAAGTGTGGACATAAAAAGACCTCGGACTCTCGTTTTTTGTTTATTTTATGTTAGGGGGTTTTTATATAGGTGTAACGCTCCTTCCCCTCGCAGTGGTGAGAGCACTGGGGGTGGGGGGTAGATGGATAAAATATTTTGATAAATTCAAAGTATAAATACTAACATATTGATAAGGTATAATTTTGTTTATTGTTATATTTGTATTTTGCATTTGAGTGCTGTGTTTAGTTTTATTTTTATATAAGTTTGTGGGGTTTATTATTGTGGATTGAGGTATTAACTATGTGTTGGAGTGAAATTAGGACGGTCAGGTATTACTCCCCCTCTAGGCTCAGGGACCTTCGTCCTTTCTCCTGTCCTCCCCTGTCACCCGGAGTGGATAGAAGATGTAGGGCTTTGGGGATTGTGAGGGGGAGGAGGAGGGCTGGTGCCGGGCCTGGGGGGGGAATGGAAAGGAAGCGGGCGGATGGGAGTAGTGAGGTCAAGGAGATGCCCTGGGGTGAAATGGGCACAGGAAAGGGTTCTCCATGCTTGGTGCCCCATACCCAAGGTTCTGATTATAATCAGAAGGTAAGCAGTCATCCTCGGAGGCTCATCCTACTCAGGCGGTGTTGTGTAATGCCAGGTCTATCAAAACAAAGGCAGCTATTATAGCCGATCTTGTTGGATCATCGGACCTGGCATGCATCACGAACCTGGCTGGATGAAATGCTGGGCCAATTTTAGCAGAAGTTCCAGCCGGGTACTCGGTGATACACCGCTCGAGGCAGGATCGAAGGGGCGGGGGTGTTGCCATATGTTTTAAGTCAGAACTGGGCCTGGTGGAGGTGCCGGTGGGATGTACCAGATCCTTTGAATGTGTCTTAGTCGAGGGTGTGGGGCGCAGGATACTTCTCGTATACCGTCCACCAGGTGATGAGAATGTTTTCCTGCAGGAGGTCGCAGACTTCGTTGTCGACCTGACATTGGGGTCCCCCAGATGGTTGGTTCTGGGGGACTTCAATGCTTGGATCGACGACGAACTCTCATGTTTTGGTCAAGACTTCCTCCAGTTAATGGTATCACTGGGCTTCACACAGGTTGTTTCCACCTCGACTCATATTGGGGGACACTCATTGGACCTGGTATTCCTTCTGGGGATGGGGATATCTGATTTGGTGGTGGAACCACTTGGATGGTCTGACCATCACTCCATTAGGTTCAGTTTTGAGGCCACCCCTATTAGGTCAGCCCCTTCGGAGATGGTACGGTACCGCCCTTTAAGGGGTGTGTCCCCGGATGACCTGATGGCAGTGCTGGACCTATCGGGCCTACTGATGGATTGCTCGGATCCAGGTGACCTGGTATATGCCTATAATAAGGTGGTGACAGGGGCCCTGGATTCTATTGCACCTGTTCGTGTTCGTCCTCTCACTCTTCGCCCCAGGTCTCCATGGTTTGATGAGACCGTGAGGGAGTTGAGGAGGGTGGGACGAAGGCTGGAGAGGCGTTGGAGGAAGTCCGGTCTGGATGATGACAAACTTAGTTTTATGGACCATTATATGGCCTATCAATCCGCAATCTCGTAAGAAGGCAGAATTCCTGTCCAGAGAGTTGCGGCTACTAAAATAGACCAGCTCAGCTCTTTCGGACTGTGGACAGACTGTGCAATCCAGCCTGTCTTCAGCCCAGAAGAGCCTTTTCTCTAGAACGGTGTGAGGAGTTTGCTCTCTTCTTTGCAGATAAGGTTGCCAAAATCAGGTCAGATGTCCGTCCTTCCCTTTCCAATGGGAGCGGTGATGGTCGGCTGGAGATGTCGAACACTCAGTTTGTATGGTCTGACTTCAGCCTCCCCACAATTGATAATATTGTGATGGTCATCCGAACGCTGCGACCAACCAACTGTGATTTGGACCTGGCCCACACATCTCTTAGTGGATTGTGTGGAGAAAATCGACCTAGTCCTGGCTTCGATAGTCTGGAAGTCTTTAGAGGAGGATCTTTCCTAGATCCTTAAAGAGGCTATAGTTAAGCCTCTTTTAAAGAAATCCTCCTTAGACCCAGATTGTCTAGCAAATTACAGACCAGTCTCTAACTTACCCTTTGTGGGTAAAGTTATTGAGAAGGTGGTGCAGTACAGTTGGATGATCATCTGACCAACAACAATATTTATGATTCTCCAGTCAGATTTAGAAAAGGCATAGTACCGAGACAGCACTTGTTCGGGTACTAAATAACCTCCTAATAGCGAGAGATCATAGGACCTGTTCTATCTTGGCACTTCTTGATCTCTCTGCAGCATTTGACACTGTTGACCATGGTGTGCTGCTGGAGCATCTGCGATCCATCTGTGGATTATCTGGTGTGGTCCTCAGGTGGTTTCAATCTTACCTGCGGTAGGACTCAGAGGGTGGTGTCGGGAATTTCTTCTTGACATCAGTCTCCTATCCTCGGGAAATGAGGGTTCTATTTTAGCACCTGTGTTGTTTATGTGTATATGCTGCCATTGGGAGCGATTATTAGATGATACGGTTTGGGTTTTCATTGCTATACAGATGACACCCAGCTGTATATGTCTTTTGTGCCCGATCAGGATGCTGCCTTTTCGGTATTTAATAACTGCCTTGCTGAAATCCAGGACTGGATGAATGGGACTTGGCTGAGGTTAAACCCGGAAAAAACTGAGGTGTTAGTTGTGGATCGAGGTCGCTGTGAGGCGGGTTTGCCGGATGGATCGCCCTCAGGCTTATGGCTTGGGGGCGTTCAGCTGACAACCTCAAATCAGGTGCGAATCTTGGAATAATTGATCGACCACTTGACCCTTAAATCTCAGGTATCAGCGGTGGTCAAAACTTTCTTCCATCTGAGGAATATCGCCAGGGTGAAGCACTTGGTTCCTCCAGAGGATCTTCCAACGTTGATCCACGCTTTCGTTACCTCCCGCCTTGACTATTGCAACTCCCTGTACCTAGGGCTATCGGGGGTTGAACTTCGCCGTCTGCAGCTCGTGCAGAATGCGTCGGCCAGGTTATTGACTGGATCTTCTAGATCCAGTCATATAATGCCTGTGCTCCGTGGACTGCACTGGCTGCCAGTGCTTTGGCGAATCACCTTCAAGGTCGGTTTGCTGACCTATAAAGCCCTACACGATCAGGGACCTACTTACCTGAAAGAGCTCCTTTGCCCCTACTGTCCCTCCCGCCCCCTCCGATCCACTGACGAGGGATTGCTGGAGATTCCCAGGGTTTGTTTGAAAACTTAAGGGGCCAGATCATTCAGTTTTATGGCCCCGACCCTGTGGAATTCTCTACCCCGTCAGGTGCGAAATTGCCCCACTGTCCTAAGTTTTAAAGGAGCCCTGAAGACTTACCTTTTTAATTTAGCTTTTAATGATTTATAATAAATTAAATTTTTCTTATTTATTGTTTTATGAAATTGTACAGGTGCTTTGGTTGAAGGAAAGCGCCTTTTAAAAATAAAGTATTGATTGATTGATTTATTGATTCATGTAGGGATTAGGGAGTGCCTAAATGAACATTCCATGCACTCAACCCTGCCTCAGCAGTCAAACTGCATTGGCATTCTGTGCACCACTCCAGTATTAAATGGTCATGTACTGAGACTGTAGGATCAAACTCCAGTGAAATGATGTTGCATTTTGCCCACTAGCCCTATGGAGCCATGTCAGGGGAATATGATCTATGACCACAGTGAGCTCCCACCTGTAGACATATGGTTGCAGCTTCTGAAGTGCCCACACTATCCCCAGACACTCGATCTCAATTGTGGAATATGTCTCCTTGCTGGACAGAAGCTTTTGGCTCAGATACACTATGGGGTGTTTCTCTCCCTGCTGTGTAACATGGCACAGG